>MU968551.1:32160820-32705990 GCA_034641835.2 Pinus albicaulis
CAGAAATTCAATCACAAATCAAATAATATCAGTGTCAAGGACAAAACGCACCAACATGGAAGATTGAAGACAGTTTTATAAAGATTACGACCAACAATGGATTATTAAAAGCCTAGTCCTCCCAATTAAACACAGTTTGAAGAAAATCATGAATGTTTTTCTCAGACAGAGAGCCTACGCTGCCACATCAGGGGCTAATTGAATCCCCTAGCTACCATATAGCCACCTATAGCCTCAAATCAATCAAAATAAGACCGAAGTTATTACCAGACCAGGAGATATTTTGCATCAATACAGCTGAATAGTTAATTCAACCAAAGGAACTTATTGTAAAATGTCAGCAGAAGTTATTGCAAGGATAACGAGGAGCCTTGAAGTCAACAAATTCTTTCCAGCAAGCCTAATAGTTAATGTAAACCAATTAATACAGGGGAAATACCAAAAATATTCTCTATTAAGCCCCTCAAAGGCCGAGAGACAGTGCACTGTATTAATTGAACTTAGAAGATATTTTATCCCATTCCACCTCCTCATTTTTCTATAAATACTACTCGAGAAGATGAGAAAGTGTTGGTTGGTTGATCACTAGTTGTAATACTGAAACTCTCTGAAATAATACATAGTCTGTTGAAGTTAAAGAACAAATTGAAGTCTTGGAAGCCTTGATGATGTTGTTGCATGCTTGTTCCTGAGAAGGCTCTATCATTGGATCCATGAGCTTGGCTGTTGGTGAAGTATTCTGAACTGTTTAATGTTTTCTCCTATTTTCATTATGTTCCATAATTTCTTACTACAGTAGGTTGAAAGTTTTAGGCTAAGAAATGACTCCTGGAAGCACCTTAGACCTGTTCATCCTTCATTGTTTTATGTTTTCTTCTGCTGAAGTATTTTAGAGTCTTTAATATCTCTCTTTAGTCTTCATGCTTGTTTATTTCCTTAATAGTTTGAATAGTTGGTTTCAGCATGATTTAAGGTTCTCCCTGCTTGTCTGCTACCACTTTAAAACTGTTATTGAAGTCTCCCTTTGTAGTTTTCTATTTACAGTGAGTCAAGGAGGTCTGTTCCAATCTTGCCCTTTGTCCTTACTTAAATAGTTGTCTCAAAGGTCTTTGTAGTTGTTATCATAGATGTGTTAGGTGTTCCCTCTTCTATGACTACAATTATCAGTGAATCTTTTATGTTTTCTAAATCATTTGAAATAAAATCTTTGAGGAAATAGGGTGTTCCCCGAATCTTAGATTTCATTTTAAAATTTGTTTTGAGATCATTATTTTCTTAAAGGTGTGATTTTTAGAATTTATGGTTAGCCCTGTCTACCAAATAGCTCTTTATTGTTCAAGTTGTGCTTTCAAATTCCCTTTGTTCGAGAATTAAACTTCTCTTTCCAAATCATTGATGTCCATCTCATTCCAAAACCAAAGGATCCTGCGGCCAAGTTAGATTTGCCCTCTGATATCCCATATCCATTGATGAGTATGTTATGACCTTTTCTTGACTCCATTGCCCAATGAACCAGATGTTTCTCCATTCTGTGTATCTTTCCTATACCTTTCATGTTCTATTGTATCAATTCAACCAAACAAACAATCAAACACCTACACTTAATAACTAGTCTAAAACCAATACTTAAAGCACACAAGATAAACCTTTTCAAACAAACATTTGAGAGATCCCTCTCTGAGAACAGGAGGACGAGATCCTGGAACTCTAAAGATTGGTTCTGATGTTGCCTTGTCTTTTGATTTTCCAAACTATCAAAACACGGGACACCAACATAATGGTGATCATAGTGGGACCCTAAGTAAAATCTTCAAAATTAAACACTCACTGTCTAGTATAACATAAGTAACCTTCTTCAAGCAATACCTAACAAGTGGTAATCATGATAGGACTTAATTGAATCAGTGACAAACTAAGTAACCCTTAGGGTTCCCGTAAGAACCTTATCAAACCTTGAAGATTTCAGTTACCAAGCCATAAGAGTGAAAGATGTATGTTTGAAACCCTAGCTAAGTGTTAAATCAGATTTAGGACACTCTCTTAACTTGTAAGACCGAAATAACTCAGAAAAACCAAAAACATTCTAGTTTGGCTTCGTAATAAACATGGTGGTGGGACCATCCAATATTTTATCTTCATAAAAGCTAAAAGGTTTCCACCTGGCGACTCCACTAGCCCTAGTAGGCCTATTGCTCACCTAGGCTCCCAGATCTCTTTAGGATTATGTTAACCAGCCTTGAAGAAGTTTAGAAGCCTAGTCCCTTACTAGATAAGACATCTCGAGAGATAAAATTCCCAAAAACAGTCCCTAAAAATCTCAACCTCTCTCATTTTTGAAAAACAGTCTGGCTTCACATAGGATCAACATTAGATCCTATCCAGACCCAAATCCTCCTTTAATCATTGACAATCCTGAGAGAATTCTGTGGCAGACTTCGAACTCTGGAAAATCAGCTACTAACAGGAGCCTCTTAAGAACAAATTTTGTCCCTGAAAACCTTGTTGTCTTAGAGGATTCACACTTTGATTTACATCATACAAAGAACATATTTAGAACTAGATCTCAAGGTGACTTAAACCAAACTGACCTTGATATTGCATATTTGCAACAAAGCTTCAGTAGAGAAGCCTCACCTTCCACTCCTCCTGATTCCCAGCTTCTTTATCACTTCAGTCTTTCCCATAACAAGTCTGCTCAAAATCAGTTTGTTGGCCCATGTATTTCCTCCACTCCAATTCATACTACCACTATGAAAAACACTCTTTTTCAGTCCACTTTCACTATTGTAAATCCACCTCTTGTAAATCCACCCTTATTTCCAGCCATGGCAACATGGTATCCTCCATTAGTGTTACCACAACCTCTACTTCCCCTACCAAATGATTACCAATCCAAAATCCCTCATTTCCCTTGAAAAGAGTCTACAACAGCTCAACATCATGTAGATAGGATGGAGGATGCTTTCGATTACATGGAGATAGAAGAAGAAACTGTGAAGATGATAATATCTGCCCAAATTTTAGGAGGAGATGTAAAGAAATGGTTTAAAAACTTACCTCCTAATAGCATAAATGATCTCCCTGCTTTACACCAAACGTTCATCAACAAATGGGAACTCAAAAGGAACCCTCTCCAAATACTAGTAGAATATAGTAGCCTCAAGAGAAATCAAGGAGAGAGTGTTCATGACTAATCCACTAGGTTCAATAGCGTTTACAATGCTCTTCCACCTCACATGAAACCTCCTCAAGGCATGGCATTAGTAAGGTATCCCGAAGTCCTTGATGCTGACATGATGTATCAGTTAAGAGAGAGAGATTACTCAACCTTAGAAGACATGCAGAAAGGAGCTGTGAGCATAGAAGAAAACATAATTGAGAAAATAAATAGGTTGACATCAGAGAAGAGGGTAACTTATAAAGATGACCTACTACCCTCAACCTCAACTTCTGACACAAAAATTGACAACCTAGTTAAGGTGATGGAGAGGATGCTTGAAAATATCAACTTAAATGATAGAGTGCCACCAAGAGAACCTCAAAATAACCAAAACAGAAATAGAAATCAGAATTATAGAAGAGAAAACAATCAAGATAAGCAAAAAGAAAGTGACCAATAGATTAGACCTTCCTTCTAACAGAACTATGTAGATCAATATGAGGAAGATATAGAGATGGAAAGGTTGGGAGAATCTCATGTAAACTTGATTGGATTAGATAGTGGGGATGATTTTTTCCTCACTGAAGAAGAACAAGGTTTCTTCTCTGATCATAGTGCAAACACCTATGAAGTTTCTGATGACTATAAATTGGGGTTTGAAAATGCAATCATGGAGGTGCACAAACAGTATGATCTTAGGAGCAAAGGGAACATAGATAATTCAAAGGACAAAAACACTAATACTGTTGTCAAGAAAAACACAGAAACTCAGCCCAAAAAGACGTCAGAGAAAACCAACATTTTGACCAAGAAACCAGACATAAAAAAGACAAAAGTGTCCAGTCAAATGTTGAACAGAATACCCCTAGCACTTCAGCTAGTGGTCATAATAAAACTGTCCCAATTACCAGTCCAAACAAGGTTCAGCAAATCAAAATTGCTGAAAGAAATTCAATTGAAAAGACAAATGTAAATATGAACAAGACAAATTTTCCTTTCAGTCTTGAGGGAGAGATTGCTAAGATAAAAATTACCATCCCCCTAGCTGAACTAGTAACCCAAGAAGTGTACAAAACCCAAGTTTTGAAAGCTTTGAACTTAGGAAGTGATACTGACATCTTAAACTTGACAGATGAAAAACCTGAGTTTTTTTTTGGTCCAGAAGTTGAAGGAAAATACCAAGAAGGGGTTGTTCCCCCCTTATATGTTAGCTTGAACATACATGAGAAAATTTTACACAACACTATGTTAGACTCAGGAGCTTCACACAATCTAATGCCCAAGGTAGTGATGGAAATCTTAGGCTTAGAAATTACTAAACCATACAAAGACTTGTATTCCTTTGACTCAAGCAGAGTCAAATGTTTGGGTTTAATCAAAGATTTGTGTGTTAACTTATCCCAAATCCTTACTAAGAGTTTAGTCATGGATATAGTTGTAGCTAACATTCCCCCTAAGTATGGCATGCTCTTATCAAGATCTTAGGGAGCCAAACTTCAAGGAAGCCTTCAAATGGACATGTCTTATGCCACCATCCCTGTTTTCAACCAAAACAGAAGATTATACAGGGAATCTCACATGAATTACATGGTGGGAAACATAGACAAACCTAAAAACTCTCCTATCTATTCTATTCAATCAAGTTTATATTCCTTTATCTTATGTAATGAAGATGAAATTACTCAACAAGATAAGGAAAACATGGACCCAATCAGTTCACTAGAACAATCAGATCTTCCCTTGAATCAAATTCAAAATATTGACAATCAATAGCTATAAGAAAATGAAAATAAGGATAACATACTGTGGACTATAAACTTTGATGGATCCATTAATAATACAAGCGCGGGAGCAGGTGTGTGGATTCAAAATACAAATCAGAGTTTTTCATATAAATTGGATTTCCCATGCACTAACAATATTGCTGAGTATGAAGCACTTATCCTAGGCTTACAATTGCTCAAACAATTAGAAGCCCAAAGGATATCAATATTAGGAGATTCTGAACTTATCATAAGACAAATCAAAGGAGAATACTCAGCTAGAAATCCAAGGCTTAGGGAATATCTAAATGCTGCCCTTGATCTATTGAAAACCTTTGAAAAGTATGAGCTTATTTTCATTCCAAGAGCACTAAATCATCTAGCAAATGAACTCGCTTTCAATGCCAGCAATTTCCATATACCTGAAATAAATGAAAAACTCAGTGCGAAGGTAAAACACAGGCCTGTTGTGCCTGATAACGAAGATCACTGGCAATTTTTTGACTCTAACAAACACATAGATGATTTCTTAAAATTAGAAAATGATTTCGACATACCAATATCAAAAACCAGCCATAAAGAAAAAATTGTGTATATTGAACAAATCCCAGAAGTTGAAATGACATATTCTGCTGATATAAATCATTATGAGAATCCTTTTGAAGTAGAGGTAGTTGACAACGTATACCAAGAAGACTTGGAAGTTTTACAATGAAAAAATGATAAAATTCCAAGAGGTCTAACACCTTTAGAGCACCTTTTTTATTTTAACGATGTAGCCAAAGAACCAAGAATGGAGCATGTGGAAACCAATGTAGAAGAGCATAACATAGGCAGTCTAGCAGAATCCAAGATGATCAAACTATCCAGCACTCTCCTATCTCACATAAAAATGTAGTACATAGAGTTGTTCAAAGAATTTAAAGATGTTTTTGCTTGGGGATACAAAGACCTAAAATCATATGATACCAGCATCATCCAGCATAAAATCCCTTTGAAGGAAAATCAAAAGCATTTAAAAAAAAAACTAAGGAGGATAAACCCTGTTTTATTACCTTTAGTTAAGGTAGAGATTGAAAAAATGCATGTTGCTGGCATCATTGTAACAATTAGATATTCATAGTGGGTATCAAACTTGGTTTCTGTTAGAAATAAAACAGGAGAAATCAGGCTCTGTATTGACTTCAGAAATTCAAACAGAGCCTCTCTAAAAGACAACTACCCATTACCTAAAATGAACCATATACTTCAAAGGGTGGTTGGGTCAAGAAGGATATCCCTCCTAGATGGGTTCTTGGGTTACAACCAGGTGTTAATGCTCCCAAGTGATCAAATCAAAACCACTTTTACCACACCTTGGGGCACCTTTATGTATGTCAAAATGCCTTTCAGATTGATGAATGCAGGGGCCACGTTCCAAAGGGCCATGGACATATCCTTCTCTAAACATATTGGCTATTTCATAATCATTTACCTTGATGACATAATTGTTTTCTCAAAAAACGATGAAGAACATTTGTTGCACCTAAGAAAAGTTTTTGAGAAGTGTAGGAAATTTGGCTTGTCATTGAATCCCAAGAAGACACTCTTTGGTCTCCAAGAAGGTAAAATTCTTGGCCATATAATTTCCAAAGAGGGAATCAAAATAGACCCTACAAGGATAGATGGAATATTGCAGATCGGCCATCCAAAAAGCCTCAAAGAATTACAATATTTCATTGGAAAGATTAATTTTCTGAGGAGGTTCATCCCCAACCTTGTTGAGCTATTAAAAAACATAAAAAACATGCTTAAGAAATATGTAGGTGTAAAATGGACTTTACCAGCTAAACAATCATTCGAACTGGTCAAACAAGCTCTTACTCAAACACCAGTCCTGATTGGTCCAGATTTCACCAAAGACTTTTATATCTTTTCTTTTGCATCTGAGCATACAATAGTTTAGTCTATCGTTAAAAGAACACTCAAAGTGGAACAAACCACATCATCTTTAGGCCTGTAGAGAGAGGCTCCTTCCAATGAGAAGACTACAGAAGTAAGTCTTTAGCATTATTGAAAGCATTAAAGGACTTTAGAGTCTATATTTTACACTCTAACATAATTGCTTTTGTTCCACATACTGTTGTCAAGGACATTCTAAGTCAAGACCCTGATGGTAAAAGGGGAAAATGGATTGCAAATATTCTTGAATATGACTTAGAAATCAGGCCCACCAAACTAGTTAAAGGGCAAGGGTTAGAAAAACTTATGGTTGAGTCTAACTTCCAAGCACTAGACATGAATATGGTAGATGTGTTGGAAGAAATAGAAGAATCTATGGCTCTTTATCAAGAAACATTTCAATCCTCCTTGGCAGGCCGACATTAATATAAAGTAGGCTGTGGAATGCCCCTCCTTCTTTGCCTAAAACTAAAGCTATATTTTTGAAACAAAAGGATTTGATTTTTTGCATCCTAGATGGGGTATTATATTGGAAAAATGCTATTAGAATTTTTCTTAAATGTTTACTTGAAGATGATGCAGGGAAAATCATGCATGAGTTGCATGACGGAGAATGTGGAGGACACCTCTATTGGAAGGCCACAACAAACAAAATTCTTAGATCAGGTTTCTATTGGCCTACCCTTTTCCCAGACACTCAGAAGATGGTCATGTCTTGCCATAAGTGTCAAATCTTTGATGGCAAGAGAAAACTCCTTCCCTTACCCTTACATCCTATCATATTTGGAGGCACCTTTCTAAAGCATGGTTTGACTTTACCAAATCAACTATCCTCCTCATCTCAATTATAAGTGATCCTCATACCATCACTTTGGTCTTTACTGCGGATAGAATATTTTGCCTCCGTAAATTCTAATGAATCTCACACATTTGGGTTCCTTGAAACAAATATTTAATCCAGATTTGGTTGTCCCAGAAAAATCATAACAGACAATGCTACTACTTTTAAATCTAAGAAGATGGTTGATTTCTGTTACAAATACCGCATAGCCTTGGGCCATTCCACTACTTACTATCCCCAAGGAAATGGATTATCTGAATCTTCCAACAAGAGCCTCATCAATATCATTAAAAAACTGTTGGAACAAAATTAGAAATCATGGCACAGTAAATTGGTTCATGCCTTATGGGCTAATAGGTTAACGACAAAGAAATCAATAAACATGTCCCCCTATCAGCTAGTCTATGGTATGGACGCAGTTTTTCCCACCTCATTAGGAGTTCCAGTTATGAAACTCCTTCAAGAAGTGCAAATTGAAGAGAATGATATGCAGAGAAGAATCAATCAAACCATCCATTTAAAATAGACCATAGAAGAAGTTTATGAAAGAACACGGTTGGTCCAAGAAAATATGAAGAAGTTATTTGATGAGAGGACTAAGGCAGACAATTTTCAAGTTGGAAATGTCGTTCTTAAGTGGGATTCAAGGAGAAAAGAGAAGGGAACACATGGAAATTTTGAGAACTTGTGGAAAGGTCCATATATTATTCATGCTGAGAGGGGTCATAATGCATTTTTCCTGAAAGAATTAAATGGAGAAGATCTGTATGGAGGTCCTGTCAATGGCAGAATGCTCAAGCATTACTTCTGCCAAGAATCATAAGTTTCAAAGCATTCCATTTTGTCATTGTAAATATCATAGTCTGAAACATTGCCTTCAAATTTATGAAAATAAAAAATACAAAAACAGAGAAAGAAAGAAAAGAGGGCAGATTGTCAAAAACAATAAAGGTATAGCCCCATACCAAAAAAAAAAAAAAAAACAAATCTGAAAGTGTACAAGCTCAAATGCCACTCTTGAAGAACACACTTCTAATTAGTCAAACTATCTAATATTGACTAATTAGCTTTGAATTTTCTACTGATAGGATGCTGAATTCGATTTTCCAAATTGTTTAATCTTGGCTTATCAGTAGATAGTTTAGGATAGAAATTAAAGGTTCAAACATGCTCAAAATCTGAACCTAAAGCTTCAAAAATAAAATGACTCAAATCAGTTTCAAATTTTGAGTCAAAGGATGTAAGTAAAACTGGTTCCAATCAGCTTAAAATCTGAACCATTTAACAAAGGAAAGACAACTCAAGTAAGAGTCAAAACAAAGCTGCAGAAAAAAGGAAGGAAATGTTTTCAAAAATTTAGATCTCAAGCCTTCCATTTTTGTTTTAAAAGTTTTGTGAAAAGTAATGTCTATGTGCATCTTGTTTTTATGCCATGGACCAGCATCAAGTTAGACTGTTCAATCCTGACTTGAATGCTTTTTAAATTTCTGTTGTAGAATTTAGAGAATAAAAATCTGATTGGACAGTTTAATCCCAACAGATAGTAGATCAGGTAGAAAATCATATGGGCTCAATTGTTTAATCTGAGTCCATGGATAAATAAGGAGTAGAAATATATTAGATTTCCTGCTTTCAAAAGAATAAAATGTTTTGAAAGAGTTTTCCAATCCAAGTGCACTCTAACGAAGAAAAAATGTTAGATCATTAGGATTGGGTAGGTAGAAAGATTGTATTGATGAAGACCCATTGTTTTTATGGCTGCTAATATGTTTTCAAAACAAGATCATCCCAGCAAAGGAAGGGGAGCCCAATGGATGAGGCAAATGATCAGCCTCCCAGAGAATCCAAGTCTGAAGTTCTTGATGCCTTCAAGAAGGCACCATCCCCAAGTGGAGCCACTATTAGCCACCTATAAATTCTGTCATATCAAGTGTTGGCTAAATGTTTTTGTATAGCCTTCTAGAAACAATTTCACTGCTAAAAATTGTTGATGCTTAAAGTCTTTTGATGATATCCTATCCTTTGGACAATCATCACTGCTTTTCCCCTTTCCAACTCAGAAACTTTGTTGTCATTACATGAAGAAAAATTGCTACAAACACCTTTTCCCCCTCCCTTCCACCTCCAAAACTAACCTCATTTTTCCCATGAAATCCCTCATTTTCATGTTTCTCCCCTTTTCCCTTTCATCAAAATCCATTTGATAAGATTTAAGACCCTTTATTGCCTTATCGAAACCCTTAAAACCTTTGAAAAACCATTGAAAATCTATAAAAATCATATTTTCTATATATTATAGACTTAAGCCCCTTTGGGCTAAGTCTTTAACCCTTACTCTCCATGCACCCTGGTGCTGGAGCCAAGCGCTGGCCTTCTTAGTGCTTATCGCATCGCCCCATGCCGATTAGCCCTTCATCCATAAACCCTAGTCTTATGGCTTTCCATGTAACCCACGGCCCCGCAGTCGGGCTCCTACCCACTTTGAATTAATATTTCACCCCAAAAAGTTTAAACCTTCGTTTATATAAATTTTTCAGTTTTTTATTATATTTTAAAATTCTCCGCCAATGAAAAAATCTAGTCGATTTGCACCGTCGATCTCATTTGCATATTGATGTTGCACGATCTCTTGCCCCGGTGGTCCCCGCCATCCACTTACTGCTACAAAACCAAGCGGATTTCATCGCACCGTTTTTGAGCATGCGGCAGTTTCTTCTATTTCGCAGCGATTCCATACACCGGCCGCCACGTGTCTTGGGCCCATTTCAGAAGCTGCCGTTCATTGCACGTTAAATATTGGATGTGGACCCAACGCGATATTGACATCCACCATCCGATCTGAGGCCGATCATTGAATGGTGATCGCTATCCAAAGATGCCCGTGCGATAAGCAAGGTACGGTGCGTTTCATTAAAGTGTCTCCACCGTCGATCTGATCTGCAGAACGATGGCCCAAAGTTCATCGCCCTATTTCCCCTTCTTTGACTTTCCACCTCTACTCTCAACCATCGATGTCTGCGTGATCGACGGCTCCGTTTTAATTCCTTCCCCCCATTTCCTTTCGACTCATTTTGATCAATCTCGTCCATTGGATGATGCCATCCAATGGCCATGCTCTATCCACGCACCTTCTGAAGCAGTAAACTCATACATGCAGGATTTCATAATATTGTTTGTATTTTACAGAGTTCCAAGGTTTTTTCCGCTACGTTTGAAGAAAATTCAAAGGCAGAGGGTGAAGATCTTTCCGCCTTCGATTCACCAGAGGAAACCATTCGCAGGAAAGAGCTCTACGTTTCATCAATGGTTCATGAGGCATTGATGCCATATCACCCTTGCGCAGCCCTGCAAACCAATAAACATAGAAAGTCAATCAAAAATCAAATAATATAAGTGTCGAGAGACAAAAACGCACCAGCACGGAAGAATGAAGATAGATTTGTGGAGGATTACGACCAACAATGGATTATTAAAAGCCTAATCCTCCCAACTAAACATAGTTTGAAGAAAGTCATGAGTGTTTTCTCAGACAGAGAGCCTACACTACCACATCAGGGGCTAATTGAATTCCCCAGCTACCACAGGGCCACCTACAGCCTAAAATCAATCAAAAGAAGGCCAAAGTTATTACCAGACAGGAGATATTTTGCATCAGTACAGCTGAACAGTTAATTCAACCAAAGGAACTTATTGTGAACTGTCAACATAAGTTATTGCAAGGATAACAAGGAGCCTTGAAGTCAACAAATTCTTTCCAGCAAGCCTAATAGTTAATGTAAACCAATTAATACAGGGGAAATACCAAAAATCTTCTCTATTAAGCCCCTCAAAGGCCGAGAGATAGTGCACTGTATTAATTGAACTTAGAAGATATTTTATCCCTTTCCACCTCCTCATTTTCTCTATAAATACTACTGGAGAAGATGAGAAAGTGTTGGTTGGTTGATTACTAGTTGTAATACTGAAACTCTCTGAAATAATACATAGTCTGTTGAAGTTGAAGAACAAATTGAACTCTTGGAAGCCTTGATGATGTTGTTGCATACTTGTTCCTGAGAAGGCTCTATCATTGGATCCATGAGCTTGGTTGTTGGTGAAGTATTATGAACTGTTTAAATGTTTTCTCTTGTTTTCATTCTGTTCCATAATTTCTTACTATAGTAGGATGAAAGTTTTAGGCTAAGAAATGAATCCTGGAAGCACCTTAGACCTATTCATCCTTCATTGTTTCATGTTTTATTCTGCTAAGGTATTTTAGAGTCGTTAATCTCTCTCTTTAGTCCTCATGCTTGTTTATTTCCTTAATAGTTCGAACAGTTGGTTTCAGCATGACTTACAGTTTTCCCTGCTTGTCTATTGCCACTTAAAGGTTGTTATTGAAATCTCCCTTTGAAGCATTTCTATTTATAATGAGCCAAGGAGGGTTTTTTAGATCTTGCCTTTTGTCCTTGCTTAAACAGTTGTCTTAAAGGTCTTTTATAGTTGTGATCATAGATGTGTTAGGTGTTCCCTCTTCTATGACTGCAATTATCAGTGAATCTTTTATGTTTTCTAAGTCATTTAAAATAAAATCTTTGAGGAAATAGGGTGTTCCCCGAATCTTAGATTTCATTTTAAAAGTTGTTTTGAAATCATTATTTTCTTAAAGGTGTGATTTGTAGAATTGATGGTTAGCCCTATCTACCAAATAGCTCTTTATTGTTCAAGTTGTTCTTTCAAATTCCC
This sequence comes from Pinus albicaulis, assembly GCA_034641835.2. Classification (NCBI taxonomy): domain Eukaryota; kingdom Viridiplantae; phylum Streptophyta; class Pinopsida; order Pinales; family Pinaceae; genus Pinus; species Pinus albicaulis. Next base: position 32,173,251 of record MU968551.1, read on the forward strand.
TTTGTTCGAGAATTAAACTTCTCTTTCCCAATCATTGATGTCCATCTCATTCCAAAAACCAAAGGATCCTATGGCCAAGTTAGATTTGCCCTCTGATATCCCATATCCATTTATGAGCATGTTGTGACCTCTTCTTGACTCCATTTCCCAATGAACCAGATGTTTCTCCTTTCTATGTATCTTTCCTAGACCTTTCATGTTCTGCTGTATCAATTCAACCAAACAAACAAACAAACACCTGCACTTAATAACTAATCTAAAACAAATACTCAAAGCACACAAGATAAACCTTTGCAAACAAAAATTTGAGAGATCCCTCTCTGAGAATAGAAGGACTAGATCCTAGAACTCTAAAGATTGGTTCTGATGTTGCCTTGTCTTTTGATTTTCCAAACTATCAAAACATGGGACACCAACACAAGCTACTGGGTCTTAGACTCTCATACCATTCCCTTGCCTACCCTTCTAATTTTAGCATGAAAATATTCATAAGGAAGTCCTCATGCCATTCATCTTTTAACCCCCATACATGGATATGAAACTTTATGAGGTGTAACAAAGGGTCATCGGACTTTTCATCTTGAAACCTAGGGAGGTTTTTGTCCCAATCTATCTGAGGCAATTTGTGTGGGAATCTAGGGATGTGATCTCTATTCATTGGATCATATCTCCTTTGTATCCTTGGATCCATGTTTGTAAATCAGAAAGGGTCACTGAATCTTTTCAACCAGTCTTAGAGTTCTCTACCAGTGGAGTCTTTAGGTCTATTTGATATTTGTGGAGTCTCCAGGTGGAAGGTTTCAACTTTGCTATCCACCATCAGCATGATTTGGATTTCTTAATGCGTTCCCAGGGGAGTTTATGAGAACTAGTGGGGTCAACAGGGCTATTAAAGACTAGTGGAATTGCCAGGTGTATGATGTTTACTACTTTAAGGATGTTCTTGTTGTCCACCATCAACAACTAAATACCAATCTAAGGATGTTTGTGAGTTTTCTGAGATCTAAGGAATACTTAGTTTGTCACTAACTCAGAAGGTCCCACTGTGATCACCATTATGTTAGTGTGGCGATGAGGTGGCAGATCCACTGCATTTTCTAAGTCAAACTGAGGGTCTAAAGGGCCTTAAGAGGTATTCAGGCAACTATATACTCAGAAGTCCCACCGTGATCACCATTATGTTAGCTCCCCGTAATTTTATTACTTTGATTGAGATACAAATGGACAGGGGTAACATCAAACCAAGCTTTTGAATCCAAGGACCTAGCCTTCCTGGATTCAGAGAGGGATGTCTCTAGTAGGTTCAAAGATGTGAAATTGTTTGCTGATTAGGGTTTATTTTAGGCTATATGTTAAGTGCAGGGTATTTTGATTGTTTTTGGTTGGGTATGATGCTCGGATAGATAGATAGAAAATAAGGAAGATTTTTAAGTCATTGGGCAATGGAGTCTAACATGGTCAAGGTAAGTTCATCAATGGTTTTAATAGTATTTGCAGGGAAATTTTAACTTGGCTGGTGGATCTTTCAGGTTGTGAAGGATCATGAGATGGACATCAAGCTTGACAACAAAAAGCTAATAAATGGCAGACCAAAATCCTTTATATACTTTTAAACTAAGGGAGTTAGAATATTGATAAGCATAGCAGGAGAATCAAAGGCATAATTAAAACCTAATCCATTTGATTTCAGGCTGAAAATAGATAATCATCCAAGACAAACATTCAAATGAAATATAGAAAGGCAAGATACTTATTTAACTTTCATAGATTTCATCATCAAGAGCAGAAAATATTTAAGATGCATAAATAGCTATAACAATAGAAGGAGAGAAAACCCTAAACATAAAAAGTTACAACTATGAAGGTTCCTTGAAATAATTTTAGCTAAATAAGGGCAAAGAGCATGATTGAAACAAACTTCTTTGATAAACCTAGGCAAATATGCTTGAAAGAAATGATTACAAGAACAAAGTATTTAGTGGCAAAAAATATGTAGAGTTTGCCATGAATCATGCTGAAACCAACTAATATAAACCATTCAAGAAATAGACAAGCATAAGAAATCCTTAGAAAGAAAAAAGATGAATTCTCTAATATATCCTAGTAGAAGAAAACATTAAAGCAGTGAAGGAAACAAACAGACCTAAGGTGCCATTAGCAAACAAGTCTTAGTATAAATTCGTTGTCCTAATACAACATAGCAAGATGGAAACGTAATGAAAAATATAAAACATGAACAAAAGAGAAACACATCACCATCAACCAGGCTTATGGATCCTGTAAATAGTCCTCCTCCATCAACAAACAAATCAGATCATGCATGAGCTCCAAGACATCAAATTCTCATCAAAAACTCCAAGAGACTATGTATTGCTAGAAAATAAGTCATGCAAATCCAACTAATACATAAGAGCCTCATGCTCTATTTATGGAACAAAATGAGGAGGTTTAAACCCCAAGAGGTTTCCAGAAACCCTAATTTAGCCATAAATGTCATAAATGTGCTTAATGACCATGCAATGCCCAAGACACATAATAGATAAGATAATAAATGAAAAGCATAAAAACATAACTCCCTAATCAAATCAGGAGTGATATTTCCAAGAAAATATTAAAAAACCAATTTGTCATTAATCATTGTCTTTTGTTGACTTTTTGGCAAAAGGCTGTCTCTGTGCGTAGCGCCATTTCAACAAAAAATAGGGTCTGTTGCAATTGAGTTTTTGACCACTTCCCGGCATCGGATTTGGCCCCGTGATGGCTCGTTGGAAATATTGATGAGTCTACTTTCCAAAAATACTTGATTTGTGTTGAATGGATGCCATTTTCCTACTAAAAACCAAACCCCCCATGACTGCTCTGTGTACAGTGCCTTGCCTAAAAAGGAGGCAGAAAGGTCAATTTTGAGGTGTTTTTTGACCTTTTGAGGGCGAAAAATGCTCCAATTGACCTAAAATGTTGTGGGTAGACTTCTGACATGTGGCAATGAAAAGATAAAGTTGCCTTTTTATCTCTTCTAGCTCCATGAGGGCTTGCTGGTTGGCATTCGCACCATGCTTTCTGCATGTTGTTTGACCATTTTTGTGCAACTGTGAAAGGGCCCTCTTCCTCTTTGGAAATGTTTATGCTCCTCTTTATATATGTATATAGACCTTTGTGCCCTCTCAAATTCCTTTTCCCATTCTTGAAGTTGGGCATCACTTTTAAGAAGACATCTTAGTACTCATCATAAAATTACTCATTATCTTGTCTAGATCAACAAAGACGGTAGAAGTCATAATGCTTTGTCCTTCTAACCTTTCTTTGCTCAACATTTTCCATTTTTTCTTTTCCCTTGTCTAATGTTTTGGCATTTTGAGAAGAGATAGGCTTTTGCCTTTTATAGGTAGCAAACACATTTCTTCTCCCTCTGTGATATGTGAATGTGAGAGGGGTAACAATGGAATTTTCAAAGGAAGTGTTATCATCATTTTGAATTTTAATTTTTTTTATATCTTCTGCACTTGACTCACTTTGATTTTCTTTGTCATCCATGGACTGATTTTTGTCAAGATAGTCATGACTACTGTCATGACTGTCATGACTCTTTCCTTGAATGTTTGGTGTACTTTGATGGCTTTCCTCTTCATCATGCCACTCTTCCTCATCATCTGGCTGCTCTCCCTCATCATCTAGTTTCCTTCACTAATTTCATCATTTCCATCACTTCTTTATTCATGGCTACTTCCCTCCTCTTCGCTACTTTCTTCATTTTCATCATCTTCTTTTCCACTGCTCCCTTCTTGTCCATCATTATCTATCTCTGTCTCCTCCTAACTGATGCCTTCTATTTTTTCTTCACTAGGGCTACTGTCAACCCCCTCACTTGGCAATTTAGGGGAAGAGATAAGAGGTGAAATTATTTTTGGAGAAGGCACATGGGGAGATGATGGATGTGTGGAGGTAGATGGTTATGAAGTGGAAGGCAAGTTCTATTGGATGAAGGCCTGGGGGTCTATTATAGCATCATTTTTCACCCTTATGTGATTCATGATTGTCTCTTTGGACTTGGGCACCTATTCCCACAGACTTGAATAAAGTTCATGAAAAACAGTGTTTAAAATCCCATACACGGATATGCCAGACTTTTCCGCATGTATACACAAGTCTAGAGATACTTTTTTGTGTATGCCATTAAAATCATTTAAAAATATATAAAAATACCTATTTTCAAGGCTGGGTTGATGGTTATTCCCGTAATTCAACCACCCCAGCCCGCGGCCAAATGTTTCCAACTGATTGAAACTACTTTGAGGGAGTATAAAATCCCTTCATATGCATGGCCTCAGGGAGAGAGGAAAATTATAGATATTATACTTTATTGGAGCCCGATTCAAGTCTGATTTCCCGTGCCTCCTGCACTTCCTAGATTTTTACAGGAAACCCTTGTTTCCTGGAGATGTTCATCAGCTTATATGTCATCTCGTGTGCACAAGTCTTGAAATAATCCTAGAGAGGCAAGGGCAGGATGGATCCGGACGACGGTCTGTTCGAAGATTGTGGAAGGATTCAGGTGATCTCTCCACCTTTCTATTATTGTACATGTTGTTCTTAATAAAGAAGAACCATCTTGTTTCCAAATTCACGTGTTAATATCTGCTTGCATATATGAAAATATTGTTAATTAAAAATTTATTATTTTTTATATGATGTTTCACATGGATTACACTGACATTTAGGAAAGATATATGCTGTACAACTAGATTTCTGTTCATCTCTCTTCTTGATTTCCAAGTTGAAGAGGAAGAAGAGTTGCTGAGGGTTTGGACCCCGTGGGATCTACATCAAACGTAGGATCTATGGGTGAGTTCTACAATCTATAATATCTAGTTTTTAGTGTACAAGTTTGATTGTGTGAGTCCTTCTTGAAAAGCATGCCCCGATCTGTGGAGGTTTTTCACCCAACGACCTCTAGGGAGTTATTTCCTGAAATAGGGTCTGTAAACACATAATGTGACATGAAGGTTTCCCAAGATATTCCTTGCTTCTCTAGCTGATATAGGACAATTATTTTGATCAGGGAGTGGTGAAAGAGGATTTACATTTGGTGGTCATATATTTTCTTCTTGAAAACTAAGGCCATTTTATCAATGCTTCGGAAAAGGTAGTAAGGTAGGTTCATCATCTTGACCTTGGTAAAGTGCATCAACAACCTTATATGATATGAGTAGATCCAGGAGTATCTCCCCTCACATGCGAAAAAATTGATAATCTACCTCATCAAAGCAGCATACCTCTCTAGAAAATGGGAAAAAGGGAAAACAACCTTACAATTTTGATGATAGCTAGGTTTTAAATAGGGCCCATAATAGCTCAACTCCAAACTCTTTTGTTTGAACCATACCTCACCAATGTCTGGTATACCTGTTGCTTTGGAAATGATCTCAGATGAGAGCTCAAATTGCACCTCTACTAGATTGACTTGATGGTTTTGTAAGCTACAGATGAAAAATCTAGTCAGGTCTGAATGGCTACTGACTTGCTTGACCCTTTCACAAAATTTTTAGCACCCTAAATCCTGAAAGCATGAAAGGATCATAGGAGATGAAGTGATTGGAGTGGTGTCTAGGGGCTCAAATATTTTTTATTTTCCTCCATGATGTTTTGGCTTGGTGGGAGTATGAATCTCATCACTACTAGTGTGACTGTCTCCCTCTGACATGATGACTGGTCCAAAAATATCAGTAGGACCTTTGGAATTTTCTTGAGGGTTTTTGGGCAAACTAGGTGCTTTTAGTGGTTTTTAGGTCAACTCTTTGTAAAATGAAGGCTAAGGTGAAAACAATTTTTTAGAGCTTGCACTTGGGGTTGGAGGTTAGCCCATAGTTACCCAATATTATTTTTGCACTCAAAACCAATTTCACTTGCAAACCCTAACTCAAAGACTAAAAATTGATCTTTATATAGTCTAGGGTTTGGTCTAACTTTGACTATGGATGACTTCCTTGTTTTTAGAAAAAAGGAAAGCTTGGGAGGAGAAAAAAGGTTCCACCAACCTTAGGCTATGCTTGCAGAAGTTTTGAAGAGAAATTTTGAAATTTGGAGTTCTTTGAGAAAATGTGGAGAAGTCTGGATGGAGCATAGCGCCTGTGCGCAGCGCTTGTGTGTAGCGTCGGGCAGAATGGGCGGTGTCATGGGTGCTTCCGGTTCTTGTTAGGCCTATGTGTAGCGCCGGTCCAGGTGCGTAGCGCTGGGCTCTGAGTGTGTAGCGCAGTGTATTTTTACACTGCCCTCCCCTCTCCTGTGCGTAGCGCCGAAGGCTAGTTGGATAGCGTCGGCCTTGATGCGTAGTGCCCAAAAATTTCATAGTTTTCCCTAAAAACCCTGAAAAATTCTTCCAATGGCTTCTTCACTTTGTAAACTGGAAAATGATGCATGGGAAAGGTTCAAGTGACCTTTTATAGTTGTTTTGAAAAGTAATTTTTAAAATATGAAACCCACTTTTGCAAAGTTAATGTCCCCTATATTTTTATTATGCCTTTTGACTGATATTTGCTGTGAAACAAACTTTTGACACTTTTTGAAAAAAATGTTTACTTATGTCTCTATCATTTTTTGCAGAACAATCTTTTGACAAGGAGGCCTTTTTCAGGGATCTACTGCTGAGATGTAAATCAGGGGCACACTTGCTTCTTAGGCCATTTTGACAATAACTTATGCCCAACCTTTGATCTTACCTTAAAAAAAAAAAAAACTCTGTTTTTTACCCTTTGGTAAGATGATCCTCTTTAAACTGATACTCTTTGTCTTTTCTTCTTTTAGTGCAGGTGAAATAATATCATTTTTTTCAAAACCCTAGAGAGGTCGCTTATGTCCTTGTAATCTTTGTGATGGTTTCTTTCTTGTCACCACTGTTTTGTTAACCAACCAAAACAAACCCTCATTCTCTTTTACCTACAAGCCTGTTTCTTTTGTCTTGTTTGTGTTTGCCTCCCGGTGATGATTACATCTTATTACCTTACTTCTTCTTATTTCTAGTGGCCACCTTGGTTATTCATTGTAGAAATGTGAATAAGGGCAGTTGTCCCTTGCACTATCTGTGCTCTAAGACAAGGAGGCTTTTCTTGAATGACTTTAGATCAAATTGTTTGATTTCATTTCTCTTTGAATACAATCTCATCATGCAGAAAGGCATAACTTGTCGAGCAGAAAATCCATCCTATGACTCAGTGAAACCTTAGTGTTTATTCAATTCAGTGTTCTGAATTGATAGCATAAATTATCAACCAGGGCTTGTAAACTGATGAGGTATACTTGCACTATATGTGCCTAGATATCCTTATTCTTATTTCATTATTTTCAGTATTTTGTTGATGTTTTTGAGTTTTGTTATGTTTGAGTTTTAATACGCTACTCTATGTTCAGAAAATGACATCAAATATAGGTCAAAAGAAAAGAAAAAGGAACCTTAGACTCAAAATAGAGTGTAGTTGTAAATTATGTCCCTAATTAGGAAAATGATGAAAAACAGAGTATTCTAATCCATGGATGTTCTAACTTGCAAATGAAATGTAACTCAAGACATTATATTTCAACCTCATCCTTTTAGCTAGAGTTTTGTTGGAATAATTTGTGAAAGAGATTGAACTCCAATGTGATGAGAATATTCCTAAAAATAGACAACAACTTAGAGTATTATAGTGCAATATTATTCATATGATAGAGATATTTTGGAATATCTTGAGAAGAAAATTGCTATAATATGCTAAGGATCTCCTATGAATACTTGAAACTACTTATGACATTATAACTAGATCTCGTTCATCAACTAGAGATTTATTCGAAGAGTTTATTGAAGGAGATTAGATATAATGTAATAAGGATCTCCTCAAAAACAAGTAACCCACAGTATTACAATTAGGTGTTTTCTGTGATTTAGAGATTTATTGGAACAGTTTTGAGAAAATTGTATGTAACAATATGAAGATCTTCTATCTAATTGCAGAACAGAAAATGCTAATTAACTCAACATAGTACAACCAAATCTTATTCATATAACAGTGATATGTTGGAAAATCTTTTAAGAAAAAAAATGGCTGTAAGATAATGAGGATCTTTTAATATAAATAACAAAAGCTAAAGTGCTGGTAACTCAAGATGTCACAATTAAATCCATTCATTGAACAAAGATATGTTGGAAAAGCTTTAAGAAAAGACTAACTATAACATCATGAGGATATGTTAGTTAAACAAGCAATGTAAGACATGATGCTAAAAGATATGAACTCATAAAACTATTTAAGTAAGAGATATAGCAAAACAGAATTAAAAGATACTTATCTAGAAAGCATGTGGAAGCCTCCTTGGATAGCAAGGGTCCTCTGCTATCAATTTGGCATAAAAATATTTAACTCCTCAAGTTTGTCTTTAATACAACATCAAAGTTATGCTTCTTCATATTATCAAAAATACTTCGAAACAGAGTATCACAATATTGGCAAAATAAGAGTTAACTTCCTTCCTTCCTTCCTCTGTCTCACCGAGATATATTTATAGGCAATTAAATAATTGATATGAAAAGTAGGCACAGGTGTATTATAAAGTCAAAATAAAACTAAGACTCCTTTTTAGGACCCGTGATTTGTTGAAATCAAATCAAGAGTCCTTATCCTTATAGAAATCATCTTCTCGGACTTTTGGTTTGACCACGTGCATAAGCATCTCCAGTTATTGACTCACCCTTCGTGGATGACAAGGAATGATGTAGGAAATATTTAGAATCTAACCATATACACCTTTTCTTCAGATGACACCTATAATATGCTCAAACACCAAAATGTCTACAGAATGTGTAACTGGCTACAGAATGACTGCATTCTGTAGCTAAAACTTCTCAGAAATCATTAAGACAACAAAACCACAAAAGTACAACAAGTTAGTCATTGCATGTATTCCTTAAGTGATTTTAATCATTCTTATTGATATTTAGGTCTATAAAATGACAAAAGGAATGATAATATGAAGTGGAATTTGGCAAAGGAGAAGACACTTTTAGGGCTCAACATACCCCCACTGCAAAATTATTGCATGTCCTCATGCAATTTCATTACTGATACCTCTGCAAGAACATCTAACCTCCGTTTTCTGCTTTTTCTGGTAATTAATGCCATCCTGGGTTTCCTCATGAGTGTTTTGAAATTCATATTAATGAGTGCCCTGTTTAATTTCCTATTTCTTTTCTTCAACTTCTTGTTTTCTTTATATAATACTTCCATTTTCTGAGAGAGAGTGATGTTAATGCTGCCTTTCAATTTAACCTGCTCCCTTAGGATTTCATTTTCATTCTTAATATGGTTATTCAGTATCTCCAATTCATAATTGTCTCTTTTTAATATTTCAATTGGAGGTTCTTGTGCACTAGGGGATCTTTATTTTTTCTTTGAGGCTTTTCTCTCTAATGATTCCACATGGTTATAAAACTGTTGTTGAGCTGGATCTACATCTGGGGTTCTTCTACCAAGGTTTTCTTCATATTGGTATACAGGAGATCTGTCAACTGGTGCTTGGATTGGAGTTTCTTCTTCTTCAATGTTTATGATTTTAGTTCCCTTAATTCATGTCTTTTTCACCATGCCTTTAAGCCTGGAGCTTATTCTCAATTTGGGTGGATTTTCATCTTTTACATCCTCTCCCTCAACATATTCATTTGTTAATTCCTCCTTCCTTTTATTCTTGAGTTTTTTCCTGATTTTTACCAAATTTTCATAGATTATTTCATCATTGTCTTCCTGTGTTGATACATTAGGCTTGATCTCAAGAGTTTTTAACATATTTTCCTCTCCTACTTCTTCTCACAGGTTTTTCTTTAGACAATGTTTCTCTTGGTTCTTCAAAATGGTTCCTTAGGAGGAATTCATCCCAATTATCTCCTATCTTCTTCAAATGAAACTCCATTTTAATTAATCCATGATGATGTAAGGTAGTTTCTAATAACTGAAGCCTTTTTTGGACATTTGAGGACATCCTTTTCAAACTATTAAGTAGGAAAAAGGGAAGATTTATTTCTTCATCTAGAAAATTCATCATGAGTCTAATATGATAGACATACAAAGTGCCAAATCTGCCTTCACAGGTTATGAAATTTTGTAAAATTAATAGCATATTCCTCCATTTATTTTTCAAAGCTGAACTAGGAATACCTTTCTTAAACACTACAGTGTCCATACCTGGGTTTTTTAGCATTTGTGTCCAAGCCTCATTATGAAATTCTTTGTTTTTAAACCAACGTTCTCCTTGTCTTGGAAGCTCTGTTGCTTCTACTATGAATGACTCTGTGATGGTGAATTTGATATCCCCAATCTCTACCTATGATCCATCAAACGATATGGAAAATGATTTTGTGATTTCTTTGTGGAATCCATTAAACTTCTCTATAAATATTAGCCATCCAGCCTATTGCAATAACCCTTTAATCTGAGGGTATCCTTATAAATACTTAGTTCCAATTAGCTCTGGCCTTACAATAAGCCCCATTTCTTCTTGATAAAGATTGCTTCCTTTCTCTAGATTTAATTCACTGATATTTTCCTGTTATTTTTTCCAAAGAAAAAGCAACTGTGAAGGGTTGTCTTACCCTAAAATGACTTCTCTGCATATGAGGATTAGCTACGGAAATAAATAGCAGTGAGTGGATGTGAACAGAATAGGGAAGTGGTAAATCATGAGGATAATCTGGTTTAAGAGTTTGATATGGGACGAATGACTGTGAATAAATCTTATGAAGATTTTCAAAAATCATCAATGAATGCTATGGTCTGATGACATGGCCTAATAGGTCACTTCTAGGTTCTTACCGTTAACTTTAAATTAATGATGATTTTTTATGGAGCGAGATGAAAGGGATTTTGTCGAGGGATGATTTGTTATGATAGATAATGATCAATTCGAATAATAAAATAACTTAGGAAAACATATGACCTAACCACATTATACCTTTAATGATTTGATATCAAAAATAATTTCACACAATTTTACCTTAGCCCCTTTTTAAAGATGTGCTTTGTCCTTCATCCGAAAAATACTGATCTTTTAGACTCCATAATCTTCTTTGGTTCATCCTCTGTTTGCTGGAGTAGGTTTTACAGAATCAATTGGCTGCAGAATAGATTTGGCTGCAGAACAGGTAGCTACATAATGTACCTATAAAAACTCTGAAATATGAAATGGAATGAAGTGAAATGTGGATGGAATGAAGTGAAAATACGGATGGAGTGAAGTATGGAATGGAATGAAATGGATCATGAATATGTAGTGAAATGAAATATGGATAAAGAGAGATATGGATGGAATGAATGAGATGGATCATGAATATGTAAAGTGAATCTGCAAATTATGATTTTATGATACTTAATTTCAGAAAAGAACAATTTTGAAAATCTAAGGTGTCAGAAAAATTCTGATTTTCACCTTAGATTTTCTGTATAAACATGCCAATTAATGATTTGTTTTCATGTTTATACCCCCCTTTTTTTTTCTTTTTTTTTTCTTTATATATATATATATATTATGATTGAAGAAAAATAAAATTAAGTTAGTGAAGAAGGAGAATTTTTCTTCACTAACTTCATATCAATGTTATCTTGAAATTTCTTGACAAATTCCTCTCTTGAAAGTGGCTTATGATACAATTTCAATCTGTGTCCATTTACAAGAAAAGCTACCTTTCCTTCATCTATTGTCCTAACTTTTATTGCTCCATTTTCAAATGTTTTCACAATCTCATATGGCCTAAGCCAATGAGTTTGAAATTTACTTGAGAAATCCTTGAACTTTGAATCAAATAAGAGGGCCTAGTCACCTTCTTTAAATTTATTTTCCTTGATGTACTTATCCTGCCATCTAGTCCTTTTTTGTTGGACTATGCTTGTTCTCTGGATTGCGTCTTGTCTGATCTCATCCAATTCATTAATCTACTCCAGTCTATGCTTTTATGCTTCTGTTAGATCAAGTCCTAACTGGACTGCCATTTTGAAAGTTTGGATTTGTAACTCTATGGGAAACAAGAATTGTTTTCCATAAACAAGTTCATAAGGAGTGTGACCTGTTGTGTTTCTCCATGTAGTTCTATAGGCCCACAAGGCTTCAGGAATCCTTTCTGCCCAATCTCTCATGTGTAAATGAAAAATCCTTGTTAGGATCCCTTCAATGACTTTATTGGTAGATTCCACTTGGCCATTTGATTGTGGATGGTAGGGAGTAGATTTTCTGTTTCTGATTTTGTACTTTTCTACCATTTGCTCCACTAGCTTTGATGTGAATTGAGCTCCTTGATTTGTAACAATTTCTCTTGGGACACCAAAACGAGTAAAAATATCCTCAAAAAGAAAATTGACTACAGATGCTTCAGTAGCAGAAAGTAATGGTTTGGCCTCTACCCATTTGGTAACATAATCAGTGAAAACTAATATATATTTATTTTGTATTGATGGAGGATTAATAGGTCCTACAAAATCCAAAGCCCATTTCTCAAAGGGTTCAATGTGTACCCGAAGTTGCAGTGGCATCTCACTTGAAGGAGAAGGTTTCCCTACCCCTTGGCAACTGTCACACCTTTTAACATACTCTTTAACATCCTTAAAGAGGGATGGCCAATAATATACTAAATGAAGGATCTTATAAGCTTTCCTCTTATCAGCAAAGTGTCCACCACATGGTTCATCATGACATTCCTTAAGAATCTTAGGCATCTCGTCTTCTCGAACACATCTTTTGATAATAAAATCTGGACCTGTTTTTTATAACTCATTAGCAATCCATGAATATTTTTCACTATCATAAATGATCTTTCTTTAATCTCTTGTATTCATAATTGAAGGAAATTTTCTTGAAACTAGATAGTTAGCAATATCAGCAAACCAAGGAGTTTGAGTTGTAATTGCAAAGAGATATTCATCATGGAATTTATCTTCAACTGGAGTATTGTCTTTAATGTTTTGGAGTCTAGATAGGAAATCAGCCACCGTATTTTGTTTTCCAGGCTTATCTAGAATAGTGATGTTAAACTCTTGTAAAAGCAGTAACCATCTTGTGACTCTTCCATTACTAATTGATTTGTTCATTAGGTACCTAATTGTAGAATGATCTGTGTGAACAATATATAGTTTATAAATTTATTTATGGCATGGACAACAGCTAAGAACTGTTTCTTAGTTACAGTATAATTCAAATCTTAAGGGGTCAAATTTTTTCTTGTATAGTAGATGGCATAAGGAATCAGGTCTTTTTGTCCCAATACAGCTCCTAAAGCTATATCTGAGGCATCTGTTGAAATATGAAAAGGTAATTTCCAGTTAGGTCCCCTTAAAATAGGTGCTTCAGAGACTTTTGTTTTTAGGGTTTCAAAGGCTAACTGGCAGCCAGGATTCCAATTAAATTCACAGTCCTTGGTAAGTAATTTGAAAACTGGAGATGCTATGTTGGTGATGTTTTCTATAAATATCCTATAATACCCTGTAAATCCTAGAAAAATCCTAACATCTTTTTGACAACTTGGAACTAGTAGTCAGGAGATGACTTCAACTTTTGACTTATCAACTTTGATCCACAATGAAGAAATATGTCATTGTATTGAGATCTCCCCGGTAAAAAGTCCCAACTAGACTTTGAACCGTTTGGAGTAGGGATCCCGTCCGGGGTGTGGGTCCGGCTACCACTTAAATGACTTCCTCTTCGGTCTCGAACAACCTGATTGAATCTGCAAACATACACTCATTCACATGATACAGAATACATGACTGATGTATCAAAACCGATATATGACACTGTGCGTAGCAAGGTAATAAACAAAATGCATGCGCCCAGGAAATGTCGTTAGCAACACATCTATGGGGTAATGCATAAAAGATAATCCGACCACCAAAGAAACAGTTCTTTAATGGCGAGAATATCCCTTAACTTTCCGAAAGATATAACGAAATGCTAATAAAACAGTTCATTAACATTCATCATAAGAGTAAATAGCAAACTTGAGCATCATCAACACAATCACAGATAGCTATGGAGCATGAATGATACTATTGGTAACACAGATTCATTAATCAAAAGATATTCTGAAACTATACGTAGAATACACGCAGTGTTGTCACAGCTAGACACATCATCCAATCAAAGGGGTTTTAACAAGTATTTGTATTATATGTCAAGAGTATGATCCTTCAATTACAATGCAATATTTCCTTTCAGTCCACAAAAGAGGAGCCTCCCTTTACTATGTGCCCCACAGGGGTATTTATAGATTCAAAAGGCGTCCTTATGGCCTTCTGACGCTTCAACTTCCCGACGGTTCAGCTTCCCTGCGACCTTTGTCACACTTGCGACCTGCGACCAGAAGATTGCGACCTGCGACTTGGTCGAAGGTGCGACCTGCGACCTGGTCGCAGGTGCGACCTGCGACCTGGGGGACAGAAAGCGACTTGCGACCCAGCGGTAAAACTATGGAGGTGGTCGCGTAACTGAAGTTTCTGGATCGTCAACTTTATTGCCCTTGAGGAAATCTCGCCAAGCCTGGTAATCTGTTGTTATGGGAGCGACAAGAGGGCTTTCCTCTTTCATTCGATGCATACATTCTAGGGCATTCGGTACCAGAGTCTCCTTCTTCTGAGAGATCAGCATTGAGAGGGAGGCAAGCTTGGTGTAGATTTGTACCGGAGTGACAAGCAACCGATTTAGGTTTTCCTGTGATGTCTCGAATTCTGGTGTGGCAGCAGCTTGTCTCACGGGTTGCAGAAAAGACTGAATTTCCTGTTCTACCTGCTCCCAGTCTTTAGTCTCATTCAGTGCCCCTAATGACGGAATGTGATGAAGAGCGTTCATAGAGTCAATACCACTGATCAGGTGATGATATGCAGACATCACTTTGTCCAAATCTTTGGCCAGCTTGTCTTTGGACTGCATATTCATCCGAATTTGTACTTTGGCTTCTTGCGTATGACTCCAATCCTTCCTAGGCACATGTTCGGGAGCTTGCTGATACTGCGCTGTCCAGTTCATCATTTTGTCCAAAGCTGCCGAGGCTTCCCTGAGCTGCTCATGCTTCTGTTTGGTTTCCTCTCGTGTCGCCTCCTGGTGGCCATCGTTTGCTTTTAGGAAAGCATTTGTATACTTGCCCATGGTCATTTCCCAACACATCACACTCTTTCCGACCGCCACGGGAACTGCCACCCATGTTTACTGTAGTTGTAGCATCTCACTTTCAGTCTTGATTTCTCCTTGCTCCGCCGTTTAGCCCGTCTCCGCAAAGAAATAATTTCCCCAAGCCATCCTAGTGACATTTTATTTCGTGGGTCGCTTGTAAAAGCGTGCCCGCTCGATGCTGTCATGTCAGGTTAGTCCCTGCATCCTGACTATGTCCTTCCAGTGCACCAGAGATGGCTGGATGCCTCTGCACCAAGGATTTCCTCTTTTCGTCAGATATTTTGAAAGAGAATTGGTCAAATGTCAATCCCACAAGCCTAAGACTTCCTTCTTCCTGCGTCCCAAGAAAATCACTCACACTAGGTGGGCATTTTCTACACACCGAAGGGATATCCAGGGGGAGATAGGTCAATGTCATCTATTAGCTCGTCCTCCTCAACTGTGTTTGATCCTCTTTCTTTCCTTTGCTCTGCACTTCGCCGCTCTCTTCGTGTTCCTCCTTCTTCCCGCGTTCCCCGCCGCTCCTTCCTTCCTTTTCGCTTTCTTCTTTCCGTCGCGTTTGTTCGCTCTTGACGATCGACTTTGTTCAGTTCTCTCCATGCTCTTTCTCGCCGCTTGTGCCTTCCTTTTCCTCTTCCTTTTTCTTTTTTCGCTCTGTCCTGGCATATTTCTTACGTTTCTCTTCATCTTCCTTCATCTTCTTTTCCTCTTCCTTTTTGGCTTGGGCTTCTGCTTCCCTTTGCTGATCTGCGGTGTCAGGCCCCGTACCGGTCTGTGCTTTCTTATCTTTGGAGGAAGAAGAGCCTCCAAGCTTATGGCTTCTATCTCCTAAATTCTGGTGATCCTCTTCTTCTCGGTCAGAGTCGATCCCTGGAGCTAGATGCCTTTCTGCGTTGTACCAGTTTCTTTTTTCATCCTCTGCCGGGCGCTCGACGTGCTGATAACTCCATCTAAAATTGGCCCTTTTACAATGCTCAGGAACTATCCTGACTGGGTCATAAGTTCGGCAATCCAGATTTCTGAAGTGATAACTTTTTACCTCTTCCCCTTCACGCCCTACTTCTCTGAAGTCCTTGACTGTATAAGCACCCATGGTGAGAGGTAGAGCGGGCTAAGGTTTCTTCTTCCCTTTGGAAAGGACGTTAGAGAAGCCCGAGGTCATCTGGAAACATACCTCCTGCATGAGCACCTTATCGGTAATAAACTTAGGCAGAGCATGTGGTGCTTTAAACGAGCCAAATACTCGGATGATTGTGAATTCAGCGAATGGAAACTAGTGTGCCACCTGACCTAGTGTCTCCATTGCTCGCCAAGACATGCAGGGGGTGTCTTGACCAAATAGTTTCCCGTAAAGGGCGGGAATGAATATATGAGAGATTTGCTCGATGTCTGACTTGTACCTAGATTCCCAGAATACCTTGGTCTGCAAATGTATTGCCTGGGTCTGTTCGGAGTCCCAGTTATGTGGCCATCCTTCAACATACAGCTGGGCACAGACAGCATCTAATAGATACGAAGCCATATAGAATTCTGATGGCGCTCCTTCATCTGGGGCTAAAGCTGAAGCCAAATTTGTGTGCATGGAGCCCATTAATATACCAGCCCAATTGAACCGAGTGTCGTGTACTGTTACGTGTTCCATAATGGTTGCCCATGTTCCGTTGAAAGTGGTGGCATCCGAACGTCCGTACACTCTGCACAGCATGGCGGCCACTAACTTATACACCTTCCTCAGACTGGCCACCGGGTACTCCTGGTCTTTTTTTATTTTAAATTTATCTGGTTCCGCCCACCATTTGAGGCAGGGTGAGATCAGATTAACCATCTAAGACTTCATTTCAGTAAACCATCTTGGTGAAGTTTAATTGGTTTGGGGATTGAGTAGCAGACCCGTGCTTTTGAGCTCTCCATTGCTGGCAAAGCTTTTTCTTCCTTTCTCTTTCTTTCTTCTCACTTCCTTGGACAGAAATTCTTAGATCCTGCCTTTGAAGATCCAATGCACATTTACCTAAAGATGGCGGATGGACCCCGCAAGGTGCAACTGGATTTCTTGACCTTCGTCATATACCTCCCGTCCCAGGATCTTCCTGGAACTCCTCTTCCTGGATGGCGAACCGCGTGATCCTCTTACACCACCACTGCCCTCCTTGCGAAGGTGCAAAGGGTGTCTCTCGTATATTGGTGGAGGAGATGTTTGTAGGTTCTGTCCACTCTTCCCTCCACCACCCGCCACTTCCCCTGATACCCGTATTACAAGCATAGAGCCTCAGAGGACCTGCATCGTGTTCAAGCCTTTCAAATTCACACCAAGGTATTCAAGACAGAATCCCAGGATAAGAAAGACATGATGATAATGGCTAAATAAAGTCTATACATGCAAAGTTTAATTGACTTTTCTCTGGGAGTCGCTGGGTCGCTGATCCACAAAAAGGACTCACACGCGACCTCGCGACCTTGCGACTAGGTCGCAGGGTCGCAGAGTCGTTGAAAGGGAGTTTTGCGACCTTGCGACCTTGCGACCTGGTCGCTAGGTCGCAGGTCGCACTTGAGCCTGCCGGGTGGTTTCGCGCGCGCGCGGTTTTGCGGATAAACGTTCCCTACAGGAAAAAAATACGCGGCTTGAAAGGGTCTAAACTAACAATAAGGCATAGCCATGAGGAAATGGGCAAGAGACGGGTGACCCTGGGGTTCATGAGAGACAAAAAAAATGATGAAACTCAACAGAAAAACCCTAAATCCTCTCAGCAAGTAAATAAGACTGTGGGGAGGCTCAGTAATGGCAAGAAATGCTTAAGAAGGAAACATAGGGAGGAAAAGGCAACTTACCCGGAAGAAAACGCGCCAGTCGACCTGTCAGAGTAATTCCACGGTTTTCGCTGCGAGCTACAAATGCGACCTAGCGACCCGACCTTATATAAAAAAGGTCGCACGTGCGAGTACTAAATGAGGTCGCAAGTTGTAAGTTTGCGACCTTGCGACCTCGCGACCTTAAGGTCGCTGGGTCGCAAAGGTCGCTGAGTCGCTAATTCCCTTAATACTTCATTTTGCGACCTTGCGACCTTGCGACCTTAAGGTCGCTGGGTCGCAAGGTCGCAAATTGATTGACTTCCGACTCTTGCGACCTGGCGACCTATGCGACCTTAGGGTCGCAGAGTCGCATAGGTCACATGGGTCGCAAATCATGAATCCGCGACTTAGCGACTTGCTCTTAAAAAATTTACTTGGCTTTTTTCCTTCTTTGGTTTCAAAGGGGCTCCAAAAATTTTGTAGTGCATGTTATGATTTTATGTATTTTTGGAGGGTGTTGTAGGAGCTACAACAAATGGCGATTCACTGGATGAATTCAGAGTCTCTGCTGATGAAGGGTCAATGAGGGAGGAGGGAGGGGTCTAATACTCACTTGTTCTTTTGCCTTATAGTTTACACCTTCCTTCCTTTGCCACCCCGCATAGTTGCCTGCCCTTTTGGCTTATTGGGTGCAGATCAGCCGAATTTTAATTCCTCACGCTCCAGGATCGAGAGGGTCGGGGAAACCTTGGACAACTGCAGGGTCTGGTACAATTATTTCGTCCTCATGGTGTCGCTCCGCTGCCAGCGAACCTCTCGGCTCCGGCGGAGTCACTGCCTAAGGAGTCGTGAACGTTGCTCCGCTGCCAGCGAGCCTGGTCAGTACCCCGGCAGAGTCATTACAACACCTCTCTGCGCAGGAAGCCTTTCTCAATCCTTTACCCTTTATTCATGTGCAATTGCACTTATTTGAGAATGTGCCTGTGGCACTTATTTAGATGGGCATATTTTTCCTGGGCGGATGAGGGATCCCGACTTATTTTGCTTGCAGAGAGGTTGCTCCTGGTCTCATATGAGGACTTGGGTTTTTCCCGGATGACCTGCAATTCTCTTGAGTTAGCCCTGTTCCCTCACGATCCGGTTGCTGCTATGCAAGACCTTCTCTGCCTGCACCCTTCGAAGCCGCTAGGTGGTTCCTTATGCTTGAAGACTCTAGTAAGGCCGTGTACCATCCTTAGGTGCCCATCACAAGCGAGTTTCGACTACCCAGTGTCTTACGGGAAGGGCCTTTTATCAGCATAGAACCTCTTCAAGGAGTGAGCCAGTTGCAGGCAGCTTAGACAAGGTTTTCTTCCAAGAGTTAGAGAGAGTTTTTTTTTTTTTTTTTTTTTTTTGGGTTTTTAAAGGAGGTTAAGTAAAATAGTGTTTGAGGTCATGCCCGTTAACCGGGAGGACCTCGACTTTTCCTTCCAATTTTTGCAATCGGAAAGTATGGGGACCCACCTTTTCTTTAACCTGAAAGGGACCTATCCATAGTGCTTGAAATTTGGCATGTTTTCCTTTTTCTTCGTGTGCTTTATCCCACTTTAGGACAAGATCTCCTACTTCAAATTTTTTATCTCCTGCAGACTTTTTATCAAACCATTTCTTGATCCGACTCTGGTGTATGGCGAATTTCTCCCGGGTTTTCTGCCTTTCCTCTTCTAGTTTCAGCAGGGTGTCAATGCGGGTTTGCAAGGCGGGGCAGGGGGTACCGTGGCACTCTTGAGACAACTGCAGAGCGGGAAGAGACAAATTGGGTGGGAGGATAGCTTCTTTTCCGTACACGAGAAAGTATGGTGAGGTGCCTATTGATGACTTAGGGGTGACGCGATCAGCCCAAAGTGCGTTTTGGAGAGCATTATGCCAGTTTCGTTGGTGAGACAGAAGGGTCTTTTTGATGATGCAGATCAGATTTTTATTGGTTGATTCCGCTAGACCATTTCCTTGGGGATAGTACTTTGCAGAGTGTTTAAGGACAATGCCATTTTCTAATGCAAAATCATATAATTTAAAAGATGAGAAATACGTTGCATTATCAAACACCAAGGAGGTTGGAACGCCAAACCTGGTCATGATGGAGTGAGTGACAAATTGCATTACCTCCTGATCGTTGACTTGGCGTAATGGTATCGCTTCAACCCACCTGGTGAAATAATCAGTGGCCGTCAGAATGTACCTGTTAAGTGACGAGTGTAGATCTCGCCAACACGTTTCTAGGACCATCAAGTGGAAAGGCTCTTCCACCGTTACCGACAATAAAGGGGCGCGGTGCGCTTCTATTATAATTTTCGGCATTGAACGCACTTCCGAACATATGCGTGGGCATCTCTCAAAAGGCTACACAACCTCGCCCGCATTATTTTATACGAGTATCCTGGTACCATCCTAATATGTCCATCATGTGCTCATTAAGATTCTCTCCAGCTTCACTGGCACTCCAAAGGGGCCAGCACATGACCCCATCATCAGCCCTTCAAAAGCTCGGATTGTAAGGAGCAGCTAGTCCCGATTGCACGTTTACTCCAAGGAGCGGGGTCCAATGTACCGTGTGTTAAATATCCTGAAATATTCGAGTACCAAGAAGGGTCCTTTACCTGAGGCAAGACATCAGTTTGGTACATATCAATTTCTTGTTCCCAGTTATCTTCTTCACTCTGTTGGGAACTTGCGGCCTCTGCAGCCATCTGGCATAAACCTTGTCCTTTCACTGTGCGTGCTGGCTTAAACTCTAAGTCGTATTCTTGCATACACGCAACCCAGTTCCCTCGTCTCTCGCCCAGCTCCTGCTGCATGAACAGTGAATGAACGGCTGGGTGGGGAACATAAACTGTGACATGGTTTTTCAAAATGTATGGTCGGAAATGTTTGACTGCTTTATACACCGCATAGGCCTGTTTCTCGATTTCGGGATAATTTAATTCAGCTCCCTAGACCGGTGCTCATGAATGAAATGGGACGCTCGTCGTTATTTCTGTCCTTTTGTGTGAGTACGGCTGCCAAGGACGAATCCGAAGCGAACGTATACAAGCTGAAATCTCTGTCGAAAACTGGGCTCTGGAGGGAAGGTGCTTCGGCTATAGCTTTCTTGATCTGGTCGAAAGCTTCCTTTTCGTGTTGATTCCATTTGAAGGTAGCATTTTTCTTTATCATTCCCTGTAGTGGCTTAACTATCTGGGCGAAATCTGATATAAATTTACGTACAAAATTGATCTTTCCCAAGAAGGACTGCATTGCTTTCTTACTGCTGGGGGGAGGAATCTGAGCAATGGCTTTCGCACGTTCTGGATCAACGACAATGCCTTGCTTGGTTATGATATGACCCAGTAGATTTCCTTCTGCCACGGCGAAAATGCTCTTCTTTGGGTTGAGCGAGATACCGTATTTTCTGCACCTTTCGAAGATCTGTCTGAGGTGACGCAAATGATCCCCCCGATGTTTAGAAAACACAGTAACGTCATCCAAGTAAACCACCACACTTTGGCCTATCAGACCTCTGAATGCTATATCCATAGCTCTTTGGAAAGTTGCCCCTGCGTTAATTAATCCAAAGGGCATACGCCTGTACGCGAAGGTTCCCCACTTAGTCCGAAAGGTAGTCTTTAACCTGTCTGGTTCGGCCACTAGTACTTGATTGTAGCCAGAGAATCCGTCCAACAAGGAGAACATTTCTGAGCCGGACACCGCTTGTAGTATCTGCTCCATAGGGGGCACTGGGTAATTATCTTTACTCGAGGCCCGGTTTAAGTTTCGGAAATCTACACATAAGCGAATTTCACCTGACTTCTTCCGTACCGGGACCAAATTGGACACCCATGTGGAATGGCGAACTTTGAAGATAATGCGGGCATCCAAAAGTTTTTTGAGTTCTTTTAGAATCAGTGGCTCCATCGTAGGATGTACTTTCCTAAGATTTTGTTGGAATGGTTTTACATTTTCTTTAATGGGTATCACATGCTGTATGATTCGAGTATCGTATGTGCGTAAGTCCTCATATGTCCAAGCGAATACGTCACGATACTTGCGAAATAGCTGAGTGAAATCTTGAGCCTCTTGGGGGGTGCAGTCTTTCCCCAGGTTGACGAACTTAGGATTATCTTCTGATCCCAAGTTCACTTGTCGATGAGCCAAGATCGAGCTCTGCACTTTTGCATTTGGGGGCCCACGGAACCGATTTTGCAGATCGAAAAGCTTCTCCAGCGATACCACCCCTTTAGGCATGGGGTTTCCTTTGACTTGCTCGTACTCCTTTTGCATAGCTTGGTCGTGCTCATCTTCATCTATAGCAGCGTCTTTGAATATCTCTGAGTTGCACATAAATTCCAGCACCTGTTGATCATCATCAAAAACACGCACATTAGTGATATTGTCAGGCACGGAGGGTTTGTACATAACTTCAATAGAAAAATCATCCCTCAAAGGGGTAAACCTGGTGGCAGCATTAGCTAGAGTATCCGCCGCGGCGTTATGCATTCTTAGAACAGATTTAATTCCAAAAGCGTCAAAAGCAGAAATTAATCGCCATACCTCTTGCTGATACGCCTTCAAATGTGGAGACAAACAGTGAATAGTATTGCGTACCTGCCGAGTGATAATCTCGGAATCTCCAATGACCCGTAAGCATTTTACCTTCAAATCCAGCGCCTTTTTAAGCCCAAGGATCAAAGCTTCATACTCGGCAGTGTTGTTAGTGCATTGGAACTCAAGTCGACAGGAGACTAAGAACTTTTTCTTATGCGGATCAAGCAAAACACAGCCAGCGCCAGAACCATCGAGGTTCTTGGAACCGTCGTAATACAAGGTCCATATGTCGCTTTCCGGGTCTTTGGGGGTAATGGATTGCGGAGGAACTTCGTCTTGGTGTGAGACAGCTTGGGCTTGTTCCTCTGCGACGAGTGTCATTTCAGAAAGGACCTCGGGGCCTACTGAAGACTGAGGAGGTCGATAGCATCCAAAAATGGACTCCAGGAAACACATCCCGAGTTCCTCTTGGGAAAAGCTGATGGGTTCATTTGTGGCATCCAAATCAGTTACAGTATGTTTCATGTATGGTTCGCTTTCAACTCTGATTTGGTTATTTCTCCCCTTGTAAGGTAGCCATAAGTGGGACCAATCTGTGGCAAAGTATCCTTGCAACTTGCTAGACCAGTCCCTGCTAAGCAGTACACCATAAGCTTCAGGGATGTCAACAACCACAATATCAATACATTGATGGACCCTAGAGTCGGATGAGAGGCGAATGATGACATTGTTTAATTCTCCAACTGCTGGTACTTGTGATCTGTCTAGTTGAATGATTTTTGCGTCAGTTTTCTCTGGGAGGATGTTGAGTTTCTTGCACACAGATAGAGGCATGACATTCGTGGATGCACCGGAGTCAACGAGACAATTATGAACGTTGAAATTAAACATCTCAAAAGACAAGAGGAATGGAGGGGTGGATCCTCTCGAATTCGCGTTGACAGCGTTCACTATAGATTGGATATCTGGACTGGTTTGTGCAGATGTGTTGCTCACAGCTTTCGTATTTTGGTTGTTGGCGAAAGCTTTTAAAATAAGTTCCTTTTGATTTGTGATGCGGGCCAGCTCGTAGAGTGAGATATTAGCTCTGGTATTTTTCATGTCCTCCACTATGTTGTAGCTAGTATCAGTTTGGGGACTAGGTTCGATAGTGGTTTTCGAGGATTCTATCGGGAGCTTGGTCTTGTGACTTGCTTTGCTGTTGCTATTTGTGGGCTTATCCGGCGTAGCGTGTCCTTCGTTTCCAGGGGGAAGAATTTTCCTCAGGAAAGCCCTTTTCTTGTCTTCATAAGATTGTTCGGGAACAGATCCTTTGCTTCTAAGACTATAGTTTCGAGTGGGCTGAGCCTTGGGACTGCCTGCCATGTTGATATCAATGGGAACAAGACTCTCCCCCCCCGCGGATTATATCAAAAGTTAAGACAGAGGCTCCTGATTCCCCATCTAGGAGCGAACCTTCATCTCGATCAGAAACATCATCCTCTGTCTGGTTTCCCGGAGTTTGGTCATCCAAAAGTTGATTAACCACTGTGGTCATGCTGCCAATCCATTGCGGGCACGTTTTTTCGGAATGGGCAGCTTGGTGAAAAGAGCAAAAATTGTCTTTTCCTATCTCTTCCACGTTGAGAGCGGCACTGGAGTTTGGCGGAGGTCTGCTGGTGTTGGGATTACTTTTCTTGAAAAATGGTTTTGGGGGTTTATTTGTAGTTGAGGTTTCAACGCCCTTTCTCTTTAAGTCAGAGACCTCATTCGTTAGAAGTTTGAGGGTCTTGGCCATACTCTCGAAATCAAAAGCTTCTCTCTCTCTATTGGGGGTGGAAGACTGACCTTTTTTAGTGGTTGGTTTGTGATCATCTTTTCCTTCATGGTCCATGACTCCTATCGACAACATGTCCTTCTCTACCGCAAGAGCAGCAGCGTAATTTGCTGTAAGGGTAGCGCGGGCCTCACGTTTGACGAAAACGGCAATATCCCTAGGGAGAGCTTTAGTGTAGTAGTCGATGGTGATAGAATCGTCCAAAGCTAAGTTTGGAGGAAATTTTTGCAATATTGTGGCGAAGCGTTGGTTAAAGTCTTTAACCTTCTCTTTTCTGTGACACTTGATGGTGCTTAACTCTGTGAGGAGCATAGAGGGTGTTTTATCCTCTGCAAACTTTTGCAGGAACACGCGACGGAACCGGTCCCATGAAGTAATAGAAGCACTGGGTAGGGAACGGTACCAAGTGGCTGCAAGGTTTACAAGAGTGTGTGGGAACAGTCGACAAGCGACATCATCGGACTGAACTCTCATGATTTGTAGGGCCAGATAGAAACTACTAATATGATCTTCCGCTGAGGTACCTTTCTCAGGATCAAACTTAGGAAGATGCTTCTCTGGGTGTCTAGGCATATCATGGAGAGGACCTAAAAGAGCCAATGGGGATTGAGCCATCCAGGCTAGGGGCTGCACCCTCCTGGGGTGCTGATGATATCGAGTTTCGGCCTCGGATTCACTTCCCGTCCCTGACATTGATGCTCCATCTTGATGGCGAGAGTGCTCATCTCGGTGTCTTTCACGGTTATTCATATTTCTAAGGTACTCCCAGTTGTGGAGAGGGGGTCTATTTTGGTTTTGGTGGTGATGATGGTTGTTGTGATGTCTCCGGCCGTGGACCATATCTCCTCTACCTCCACGTCCGTGACCCCTATTAACCCCACCCTCATTTCTTCGGGGCCTATTGCCTTCTCTTACATTTCTTCGGGCTGTGTTAACTTCTCTCTCATTCCTTCGACCCCCCTCTCCTTCTTCTCGCAGGTCGTACACTTGGTTGTCGTTCCACTGATGTAAGTCAGGCTGAGGTTCGGGGAAAGGTTCAGTATCAGGGAAACCTTCACTATCTTGGAGAATGGGGTCATTTTCTTGGACTGCCCGCCCGAGGTCTTCAATCATGGATTTTACGAGTTCAGGTATGGTGCTGACAAGCACACCATTACGAGTGATGTTCTCAGTAGGGGTCCTAGTGTGAGCTAGAAATTCCATGATGGGGGCATATCGTAAATCCTGACGAGGTTACAGGCAACCGGGCGTAAGGATCTCAACTGTTCATTAGTGATTTCAAAGTATCGAGCCGCCTCCGTTGGAATATCCTCTAAGGGGGGAAGAGGAGGTTCGTTATTTGTGACCTCTAGGCGTGAGTTTTTAATGAGTATCAGTCAGTGTCTTTGAGGAGGATGCCATGGCCCTCCTTCTAGCGCCAATTCTGTTGACGGGAAAATATGTCCGGCCAACAGTAGGGGATCTCCCCGGTAAAAATTCCCAATTAGACTTTGAACCATTTGGAGTAGGGATCCCGTCCGGGGTGTGGGTCCGGCTACCACTTAAATGACTTCCTCTTCGGTCTCGAGCAACACAATTGAATACGCAGACACTTATCTATTCACAGTCTGAATACATGATGATGTAAGCGATATGAAATATGACATGTGTGTTAAGCATCTTCTTTAAATAAACAAAATGCATGTGCCCAGGAAATGTCGTTAGCAACACATCTATGGGGTAATGCATACAAGATAATCTGACCACCAAAGAAACAGTTCTTTAATGGCGAGAATATCCCTTAACTTTCCGAAAGATATAACGAAATGCTAATAAAACAGTTCATTAACATTCATCATAAGAGTAAATAGAAAACTTGAGCATCATCAACACAATCACAGATAGCTATGGAGCATGAATGATACTATTAATAACACAGATTCATTAATCAAAAGATATTCTGAAACTATACGCAGAATACACACAGTGTTGTCACAGCTAGACACATCATCCAATCAAAGGGATTTTAACAAGTATTTGTATTACATATGTCAAGAGTATGATTCTTCAATTACAATGCAATATTGCCTTTCAGTCCACAAAAGAGGAGTCCATTACTATGTGCCCCACAGGGGTATTTATAGATTCAAGAGACGCCCTTATGGCCTTCCGACGCTTCAACTTCCCGACGGTTCAGCTTCCCTGCGACCTTTGCCAAACTTGCGACCTGCGACCAGAAGATTGCGACCTGCGACCTGGGGGACAAAATTCGACCTGCGACTTAGCGGTTAAACTATGGAGGTGGTCGCGTAATTGAGGTTTCTGGAACATCAAATTTCTTGCCCTTGAGGAAATCTCGCCAAGTCTGGTAATCTGCTGTTATAGGAGCGACAAGAGGGCTTTCCTCTTTTATTCGATGCATACATTCTAGGGCATTCGGTACCAGAGTCTCCTTCTTCTGAGAGATCAGCATTGAGAGGGAGGAAAGCTTGGTATAGATTTGTACTGGAGTGACAAGCAACCGATTTAGGTTCTCTTGTGATGCCTCGAATTCTGGTGCGGCAGCAGCCTATCTCACGGGTTGCAGAAAAGACTGAATTTCCTACTCTACCTGCTCCCAGTCTTTAGTTTCATCCAGTGCCCCTAATGATGGAATGTGATGAAGAGCGTTCATGGAGTCAATACCACTGATCAGGTGATTATATGCAGACATCACTTTGTCCAAATCTTTGGCCAGCTTGTCTTTGGACTGCATATTCATCCGAATTTGTACTTTGGCGTCTTGTGTGTGACTCCAATCCTTCCTAGGCACATGTTCGGGAGCTTGCTGATACTGCGCTGTCCAGTTTATCATTTTGTCCAAAGCTACTGAGGCTTGCCTGAGCTGCTCATGCTTCTGTTTGGTTTCCTCTCGTGCCTCTGCCAACGGGGCCACTGTTTGTTTTAGGGTGAGCATTTCCTTATATACTTGCCTCATGGTCATTTCCAACACATCACACTCTTTCCTGACTGCCAGTGGGACCTCATTCACTTGGGCGGGCTTACTTTGGAGCTGTAGCATCTCACTTTCTAGTCTTGATTTCTCCTGCTCCGCTGCTTTTAGCCTGTTCTGTAGCGAAATAATCTCCCTGCTCATTCTAGTGACATTTTCCTCCGTGGCCGCGGCAAAAGCGGCGCCTGATGACGCTATCATAACAGGGTTAGTCCTTGTATCTGGGACTATGTCCTTTCCAGTGGCGACCGTAGATATGGTGGGATGGCTTTGCGCCAAGGATTTCCTTTTCTCTTGCCGTATTTTGAAAGAGAATTGGTCAAATGTCAATCTGGTCAGGTCGAAGACTTCTTCTTCTTGCTCCCCGGGAAAATCATCAACATTGAGGGTACTTTTCGCGCCACCTGAAGGGATATCCAGGGGAGATAGGTCAATGTCGTCTATTAGCTCGTCCTCCTCATCCTGTGTTTGATCCTTTTCTTTTTCCTTTTGCCGGCGCTCGGCCTCTGCCTTGTCGTGTTCCTCCTTCTTCCTGCGTTCTGCCTCTGCCTCTGCTTCCTTTTCAGCTTTTCTCTTTCGCTCTGCCGCAGCGGCTTGTGCTGCCTTCTTTTGATGATCGACTTTGTCGAGTTCTTCCTTAAGTGCTTGTTCTGCCGCCGCCTGTGCCTCCTTTTCCTGTCTTTCCTTTTCCTCTTCCTTTTTCTTTTTTCGCTCTGTCCTGGCATCTTTCTTACGTTTCTCTTCATCCTCCTTCATTTTCTTCTCCTCTTCCTTCTTGGCTTGGGCTTCTGCTACCCGTTGCTGATCCGAGGTGTCAGGCCCTGTACTGGTCCGTGTTCTCTTATCTTTGGAGGAAGAAGAGCCTCCTAGCTTATGGCTCCTATCTTCTAAATTATGGTGATCCTCTTCTTCTCGGTCAGAGTCGATCCCTGGATCAGGCCCCGTACCGGTTTGTGTTCTCTTATCTTTGGAGGAAGAAGAGCCTCCAAGCTTCTGGCTTCTATCTCCTAAATTCTGGTGATCCTCTTCTTCTCGGTCAGAGTCGATCCCTGGAGCTAGATGCCTGTCTGTGTTGTACCAGTTTCTTTTTTTGTCCTCTGCCGGGCGCTCGACATGCTGATAACTCCATCTAAAATTGGCCCTTTTACAATGCTCAGGAACTATCCTGACTGGGTCATAAGTTCGGCAATCCAGATTTCTGAAGTGATAACTTTTTACCTCTTCCCCTTCACGCCCTACTTCTCTGAAGTCCTTGACTGTATAAGCACCAATGGTGAGAGGTAGAGCGGGCCAAGGTTTCTTCTTCCCTTTGGAAAGGACATTAGAGAAGCCCGAGGTCATCTGGAAACATACCTCCTGCATGAGCACCTTATCGGTAATAAACTTAGGCAGAGCATGTGGTGCTTTAAATGAGCCAAATACTCGGATGATTGTGAATTCAGCGAATGGAAACCAGTGTGCCACCTGACCTAGTGTCTCCATTCCTCGCCAAGACATGCAGGGGGTGTCTTGACCAAATAGTTTCCCGTAAAGGGCGGGAATGAATATATGAGAGATTTGCTCGATGTCTGACTTGTACCTGGATTCCCAGAATACCTTGGTCTGCAAATGGATTGCCCGGGTCTGTTCGGAGTCCCAGTTATGTGGCCATCCCTCAACATGCAGCTGGGCACAGACAGCATCTAATAGATACGAAGCCATATAGAATTCTGATGGCGCTCCCTCATCTGGGGCTAAAGCTGAAGCCAAATTTGTGTGCATGGAGCCCATTAATATACCGGCCCAATTGAACCGAGTACCGTGTACTGTTACGTGTTCCATAATGGTTGCCCATGTTCCGTTGAAAGTGGTGGCGTCCGAACGCCCGTATACTCTGCACAGCATGGCGGCCACTAACTTATACACCTTCCTCAGACTGGCCACCGGGTACTCCTGGTCTTTTTTTATTTTAAATTTATCTGGTTCTGCCCACCATTTTCTGATTGTATCAACCATCGGCACTTCATTTGCAGAAAACCATCTCGGGGTGAAGTTTACCTCTGGTTTGGGGAGCGAGTAGTAGACCTGTGCTTTTGAGCTCTCCAACGTTGCAAAAGCTTTACCTCCACTATCTCGAATTGCGAAATTCTTAGGATCCGTCTTCTGTATGATCCAGTCTAACATTTCTGGGCACGGAAAGATGGCGGGATGTGACCCTGCTAGGTGCAATTTGGATTTCTTAACCTTCAGATATACTTCTCGGTCCGGGAGATCTTCTGGAAACTCATCTTCTAGTATGGCGAACTCGTGGTATACTTCATACCACCTAAGGCTGTCCTCCTTTGCGAAGGTGCAAAGGGTGTCTCTGTATATTGGTGGAGGAGATGTTTGTATGTCTGTGTCTGACTCTTCCTCCACTACCTGCTTAGTTCTCCTTCGGGATACCCAGGGTGCCATATCGCTAGAGTCGGAGAGGACCGGTACCGTGTCTGCTCTAACTTCACCTGTTGCATTCAAGAAAGAATCCCAGGATGAGAAAGACATGATGATAACGGCTAAATAAAGTCTACACATACAAAGTTTAATTGACTGTTCTCTGGGGGTCGTTGGGTTGCTGATCTACAAAAAGGACTCACATGCGACCTCGCGACCTTGCGACTAGGTCGCAGGGTCGCAGAGTCGCTAACAGGGAGTTTTGCGACCTTGCGACCGGGTCGCTAGGTCACAGGTCGCACTTGAGCCTGCCGGGGGGTTTCGCGCGCGCGGTTTTGCGGATAAACTTTCCCTACAGGAAAAAATACGCGGCTTGAAAGGGCCTAAACTGACAATAAGGCATAGCCATGAGGAATTGGGCAAGAGACGGGTGACCCTGGGGTTTGTGGGAACCAAAACAAAAAATAAACTCAACCGGAAACCCTATCTGCTCACCAGCAAGTAATTAAGACCATGGGGTGGTTGGATTTTAGCAAGAACTGCTGGGAAAGGAAAAATCAGGGAGGAAATGGCAACTTACCCGGAAGAAAACGCGCCAGCCGACCTGTCAGAGCAATTCCACGATTTCCGCTGCAAGTCACAAATGCGACCTAGCGACCTGCCCTTATAAAAAGGAGTCGCACGTGCGGGCAATAAATGAGATCGCAAGTTGCCAGTTTGCGACCTTGCGACCTCGCGACCTTAAGGTCGCTGGGTCGCAAAGGTCGCTGAGTCGCTAATTCCTCTAATACTTCATTTTGTGACTTTGCGACCTTGCGACCTTAAGGTCGCTGGGTCGCAAGGTCGCAAATTGCTTGACTTTCGACTCTTGCGACCTGGCGACCTTTGCGACCTTAGGGTTGCTGAGTCGCATAGGTCGCAAATCATGGATCCGCGACTTAGCGACTTGCCTCTTCAGCTTTCTTGGCTTTTTTCCTTCTTTTGGTTCAAGGGTAAGAATTTTTGATGTGTGTTGTGATTTTATGTGTGTTTTTGGAGGTGTTGTGGGGGCACAAAGATCCTCCTCACAAAATGTGACAGTCTCATTAATGTGTTCAGCATCACCAAAGCCTTTTCATGACTTAGTGGAAAGATTTTCTTCTTCTACATCTCTTTAGAACCCTTTTCAAAGTTTGTAAGGCTTCTTCAAATGTTTTATACATAGACTGTGAAGGTCATCCATGTATACTATCTACACATTCATGTATAAGGATACAGAAAATTCCTAATACTTTCCTTTTGAATGTTGATTGCATTACATAATCAAAATGGAAATGCTAGAGTAGCTGCAGTACCACAGGAAAGGTAAATGTGATTTGTCTTTGATCCTCCATTATTTCTTGAATTTGATTCTGTCTGGCAGATTACATTCAAAAATGAAAATTACTTTTCTTTACTAATGTGTACCTTTGATCTGAAAGTGAGAAGAGCGTTAACTTTAAAATGCTTTGTTTAATTTCTAGTGAAGTTAATACATACCCTCCATTTCTTATTCTTGGAGTGCAATCACGAAGGAGAGACCCATGACTGTCTGAAATAGGATAAATAAAATTACCAGCATTTTAAAACAATTTGTAATTCTTCTTTAACAATCTCCCTAAGGTTTGGTTCTAACAAACTGAGGTTGTCGAATTGGTTCTGATTTCCCTCTATATAGATATGATGAGTGAAAAGTCTTAGGATTCAGTCCCTTTCATGTCTGGTTATGCTCCAAGCATATGGTAAGTGTCTGCTTCAATTTTTTTACTGCTTTTCTTGTGAAATTTCTCTAGCTTTGTGGCTGTTTATATTTAAAGACTTTCCCACAGGAAGATATTTCAGAGTGGAAGGCATAAGTACTTCTTTATGGATTAAAGGACATCTTTGTCTTGATGATAAGAACTCAATTTTAATTCTTCTTAATTGTTCATATTTAAGTCTGAAGAAGATTACATAATTTCCAAAGTATTCGAGAATCTAACTATATTCCCTAATTTATGAAATAGTGAAAGAAGGTTGTATATATTCTTAATCATCAATCCACTAAGTATCATCTAATTCTATGAATTGTTCTTAGATAGGATACAAGGTGAATTTCTTGGTTGAACTTCCATCGAGAGATTTACATATGTGATCTGACTAATGAAAGCATTAAATTTTGTAACTTCTCAGAATCTTCCTAATATAATAAGATGTCCTCCTAGATCACTTTTAGAGATTGGGATGATGAAATCTAGGACAATCCCAGAATATCAGAGGACATATAATTTCTTATATTATGCCATCTTGTTTGATCACGGATCTATCCACTAATTGTATGGAGTGTGGGTGTAAAAGATTGGGAAGTTTTAGTTTTTCCATGATTTTCCTATAAAATCAAACGATTCTTGCTCCTAAATCAATAATTGTGTTATAGTTTCAATTCCATTGATGTGTGTTTTAAAAACTAGATTCTTTGGGTCTAGATACTTTTGGATAATCTTTATCATTATATATGCTATTTTTTTCCTACAGTTGTATTTTCTTTATCTCTTTTATTCTTTTTCTCATTTTTTTCATATGTCCTTTATTTTTTTGCTAAGATTGGGTTGATAGCTTGTAATAATGGAATCTTAATACAAACACTTCATGTAACTCATCCAAAGTCATGATAGGCATGTAATTTGTTTCTCACCCTAATTGTAATATTTATGGAAAAGGAGGTGTAAGTGAGTATTAATAAATTTTACAATTCTAATATAGGAGTTAAAATTATTGGTTCTGTTTCAATATTTTGATCTTGAAAATATGGCCTTTCTCAATTTCTGCCTATAGAATCTTCCTCGAGGTGTTTTCTCTTGTATAGTCTGAAGGTGTATGCTTTTCAAGTATTTCTTCCCGATTTGAACAGGCTGTGGCCTGCAAGGTCCTGAGGTAATCAAATGGGTTTGGAATTGTTGACCTTCTATCATATATGTATTCGAGGGTTTTTATTGTTGGGGTTTGGTATTGGAAGTGGGCGACGGTGTGATTTCTTTTTGAGGAAATGGTAATGAAAGTGGTGGATTTTGATTTTTGGTTTTGATATTTGTGGATTATGACTGGAGATTTACGTGAGATTTGAATATGTTGAGAGGTAATCCCTTTGCGGACGAGCGATCCCTACTAGCCGGCGGTCTGGCAACAAACAAACAATGCTGCCAGCCTTAGCTCCTAGTTACGAAATGAAAGACTTGGGATAGAGAACTGCAGATTTAACGCTGATCTGAAAGATGCCGATGTGGCTAGCGAATCACAATCCTTCCACGATCTCCGTGGTGAACACACACACAGAAGAAAGCAATAGATACATGCATAGGAACAGCACTCTGTACTAAATAACGGTCGATGTACTCGCATTAACATGATTACTGAAAAGAGTGGAACCATAATCATAGTCATCTGTAAAGTGATAAACGAATAGAAGTTACAGCTTCGAGTTCGACGTGTGACCTCCTTGACGGGTCCCGGTTTCTTGTCCACGTCTCCTGGCTTCCTTGAAGAAACCTCTCCGAGTCTCATAGCAATGGTCTCCTTGCTTAATGGGCCTTAAGGGAAAGAAGGGATTCTTTACGGCACAAAGGCACTTGGGAATAGGGGGAAGTCTGGCTTCGGCCTCCAAGACTAGCTTGCTGGATACGAGCAAGCTTTTATAGATGGGGAAGGAGGGAGTTGGAGGGATCCTATTATTATGGGATTAGCCCTATCAGCAAGGAAGGTTCCATAGAAGGTGGCAAACTACTTCCCTTCCATAGAACTCCCGTGGCTGTGAAACCTCCAACTCAAGATGGGCGATTGGTTGTGAGTTTGTTTAGATAACTTCCGTAATATATATATAGCAGTCCCTAAAATGGGTGTGCGATTTGCTTCTCTATGACGGAGCGCCAAGTGGCGCGACCTCTTTCTGGGTTCCACGAGTGGCGCGAGTGTGACTGTCTGCCAGCACCGCCAATGCAAAAAGAGGCATTTTTCATAGATTTTGCAAGGGAGAGATGTCTCAGAAATGAAGCTCATGCTCGAGAGGATGCTGATGATGGTGTTTTCGGTGCATGACGGTGTTCCGGAATGTGACCCAACGGTCCCTTTCATTGTCTTGGTGGAGATAGTAGGGTGGTGACAAATTAACGTATAGCAGATGCCCCCTAAAGCATGAGGCCGAGAGAGAGGGGTGGAAGTACTTCCTGCAAAGGTATGTCAGCGAAGGCCCTCGCCGTCCCCGAGAAAACCTCTGACAGAATGCAATATCCAAATGCACATGATGTATATATATGGTATGAACGCGGCCATGCGAACGAGTATGCTATAATCCGGATCCGGTATGGTAGCAAATACATCATGATCAAACAAATAGACTCGGGTATGGTCGCGATATCCAATCATGAGTCATGTACATAATGGCAAATAATCCCCCAATGCGCTGGATTATGGCAGAGACACAATCCCGAGGGTATTGCGCTCCATCTCAGGCTGACAAGTACAAGTTCTAGCATGCGGGTCTTAAGTGATGCTGGAGAACATGCAAAGACATCAGAGTACGTTCTGCCGACCAATGATGAGCGGTTAACAGAATGAGAGAAACCTAGCCATGTGGCGATGATTATAAAATTTCTGACGAGGTACAATCTAGGCGTGTGAATAAATGAGACGACGTCGAGAACATAAAATCATCCGATCGGAGGCCAATAATAGAAACCTCTGTAAATGCAGAATGCGGCAGACTTTGCCATCAGGCATCAAAACAGGTACCATCGAGTGCTAGACCAACCTGGATAATGAGTTGAAGTGTCGGCAGTGACCTTGATCGAAGGTGGGCCATAATGATTCCCACATCATGACAGAACGGAGGAACATAATGTTTTGTTGTGAATCGGGATCATGTAAACGAGAGGAAGGTTGATAGTAGAGTACTTCCTGCCCAAAACATATAAACGGCAGAGCAATGGACAGGTGCCATCAGCAGGATCCAAGGTCTGTGGCAGGCAGGTGAGCAGATAAGGAAGGTCAAAAGTGCAATATAAACAGGCAACGAGATAGAGATATACAACCCGACATGAATGCGGGGAACCAGTGCCGTGTTGAGCGACATCTGGCAGGCGACAACGGCAGTGGTTCCATTTTCCCCACCATTGCAGCGAGGTACCCCAATTATTTTTTAGTAACAACAGAGAGGATAGCATATGTAACTGATATAAATTAATACTTGGTAAGTCATCCTAATGCATTGTAGTCCTGAAACTCGGACGTCGTGGGCAGAATCAAAATATTATGAGGTTTTAACAAATCCGACAAAGGAAGGGCAGGCGATCTTTTTTCATGTTTAGAAGAGTTTGAAAAGCGAGCGGAAAAAGAAAAACTCACGAGTCCCCTTTTAAACCAAGCCGTTCACAGATAAAAGATGAAAACAATATCCAGGGAAAAACCTCCTAATTTTGGGCAGGCTAAGAACATTTCTTTGTGTCAGGTCAGCTGACCTTGAAAAGTTCAGCTTCTATCTTGGGTGAATGTCGATTCGTGTCCCTTTTAACGCGGTCAGGCAGGCAAGTTATAGCGATCTTTTCATATTTGAGGAGTGGAAAAAAGGGCCCAGAAAGATGACTCCCGGAAGTGACTTTTTGGTGTGTTACCCGAGTCAAAAGAAAAAATATAAATCTTGCTCGTTTCACACCCTTCTGAAATTAACAAAAACACAATCGCACGCACATACCCAACAGCGTAAATCCATTTGGCCACTTAATACATTTAAATGTTTAATGAGAAATAACTTTTAAACACATTTTAACGTCGAAAATTATAAATATATAAAATGATATGAAATTACTTTTTTCTTACCTTGTGACTATGGTGGTCATTTGATCTTCGTGGCGATTGGGCAGATCAGGCAACAACAGGCGTGGTCACCGCCCCGACGACGGAGTGAAGGCGCTCCTTTTCTCTTTCTTTCCATATGTTTTTTAATAATTCCCCTTAGAAATCAACTACTGCAGGGCTCTTGAATTTTTGGGGCCGGCCGGAAGTCGGCGCGGGTATCGAGCCGGGACCCGCGCCACGCTCTTTATCAAGGAGCCGCGCCACATGGTGCGGCCCATCGACAAAACGATGCAACAGTAACATAACAGAGCCTAAAACCTAAAAATCCTCTATTTATGTAATTTCTGAATTTTTAAACTCAGAAGTCTAATTAGGGCTTTGAACCATGTGAATGCAGATAAACGTTGTGAATGGTGATTGAATGGGAGGAGCGGGGAACACGAGAGATGAGGGCAGAAGAGGCCATGCAAATAAATTGCACAGATGCTCAGGGGCTGACAAAAAATTCTTCACTCATACCTTTGTTCCAGTAGCTCCTCATCTTCGAGTCAGCCTGCAGGATGAAAACGACTGGGTATTCAGAATACGAGACCCGGGTGTTGGAATTGGAGAGGTCCACCAAACATTACTTTGTTCTTTGAGTTATCCCGCAGAGTCCAATCCTGTCTTGGCTGGGCTTGAACCATCGGGGGAGGGTGGGGGAAAATCGACGTGGCGCGGGTGTCTTGTGAAGAACTCGTAGAAACAGAGAGTAGAAAGGTGTACATCTCTAAGACCATCCCAGGCTGTGTAAAGGTTACTCCACACATTGCAACGAGAGGCTGTGGATACGCAGGAGGCACCTTGAACTACAAAAGACTCAACTCTTGCGGCCTCGGGAGTACGCTGGTCCCCCAACGTATGTTGTGTGTTATCACCAAGTAACATGAAAAAGGGAGCTCACAAAGTGCAAAAGGCCAGCGGCTTCGGTTTGGTGGTTCTTGGTGTTCATTACGGAATGCTTAACCTTCCGGGGCCAAGAGCCCACTGTGTGGCGTCCATTCTCCACGAGAACGAGGAGCCAGCTCCATGAGCAGCGCGATACTTGAGATGCGGGCAGACAACGGTGTCCATAAAGCCAAATTTTTGAATGAGGATAAACAATGGAGTCATTGTGGAAGAATTGACTATGCGGGCCGGCTTTCAGGGACCGGATCTCCGCTGCTGAGGAAGAGAACCCGGGACGAAGAGGGTACCGGGTAGACCTCATATTTTGCGTTTTATGTTTATGCGATTTTTTGGTGAAAGCACGGTTCTTGTACAAACATACATGCATGAGATGTGAGTTTGAGAGACCCGGCGGGATGCTGTCTCTTCAGGAGGACATCACAAATGCCACGAAGTTGGAAGGTGTGAGAGGAGAACGCGGTTGGAACCTTGAGGGGATCGTTCATGGGATGCAGTTCTTCTGCCCGGCCATCGGATAGCAGCTGGAGCACCAGGCGCCATACGGTGGGAGTCCCAAATCGGCTCACCAAGATACCGGCGCTGTGCGTGCGATGGTACTATCTGTGACTTTGTGCGATTGGTCTCTGAAGTTTAGCCACACCTATTTTTGGGAGCCTAGGTGTCTGGATGTATTAAAACACTGTGTCTATATTTTTTGAGTTTTATACTGACACATGTGTAAACAATGAGTATCTGTATAACCATGTCTGTTCAGGATGAGTCTTCTTTGCATGTGATGATGATTTGAATTTATAAATTGTTGTAAATGTCTGTCTATTTCCAAATTTATCTGTATCTGCTAATGCCTTTCAAATATGCAATTATGATGATATAATATATTAAAATTCCTTTCTTGGTAATCGAATACGCAAATATAATCCTAGTAAAATGGACGGGTTTCTTAAGATAACAGTGCCATTCGGTACCTTTTCTAGCGTGAATCTAGGTACACGAGCAATTCATGGATACCAAGGTTTACGCCTCGATTGTCATTAACACGGCGCTATATTCGCGATATTGGTGGCCGTGCCTTCCTGGCTCTGGAAAACACAGCACGGGGTCGATCGCTCACACCCGGCGGGGGATGGTGGTGCCAGTGCCAGACTGATTTACGAAATGCTGGCAGGAGAGCACCTTAGTCATGGCTTAACACGTGGATGAGTAGACATCTACACTGGCAGGCAGTCAAAGCCAGAAAGACGTTTTAAACACACCACCATGCACACAAATGACAATCACACACCTATGTACACCACATAGAAATCAGTTAGGGCATGGTAGCAGTGTTACATTGTTGTGCCAATAGAACTCATGGTATTCTGTAATGGTACCATTTTTCCTTTAGTTTTACTATATAGAGGCATTGCCACATGAAGTGGAGTTTACAAAGCCTTAAGCTTATCATGTGCTGAAATCATACAGAGGCCAGGTCTCTGTTCAATGAAGAAGCAGGGAAAGCAGTTGATCAAAATGAGATTTGAGCCTCTTGCTTTTGTGCTTCGATGATCAAAGCGATAGACGACGGGTTTCATCCAACCGTTCAAGATACGGCCAATATTCTCAGGAGAAGTATCCAGTGAAGCTTCTGACTAACTTAAGCGAAGAATTCACATTCAGCAGTAAAAGTAGCTTCCGGACATGCACGGTTGAATGGTGTGAATCCGTTTGCCTTTTATGAGATGTTCGATCGCCACTGAAAGTGAGGAAACGGTGGAGATACCATTGGATTTATGAATCTGTTGTTTGGTTGACTTATAGTATTAAACCTTGTTCTGCTTCAACACAACCCGAATTAACGAGGTAGTATGGCGTTGGTACAACGTAAGTAGCGCAAGCCCAACGCAGGCATCGGCTCCGCCCATCATGTAATCCGGAAATGGGCCGCAGTGGTGGCAATCGCTTGAGGGACCCCGAATCGTACAATAACATGGTTGAATAAAAACGTGGCGTTCTTCATCCCTAGAGCGGCAAGTGTGAAACTCGCCTCGGCCCATAGTGAAGTAGTCGACGACGATGATATGCGTGCCCCGGCAGTGAGGTTACACGTCATAAAATCTACGCCCATTTCGTGAGAAAGGGCAGCGGTAATAACGGGACCTGCAGAAAACCGCTGGCGCGCATCTTGCGGCAGAAAAATACATGCAGATGGCATTTTCGGGTATGATGATCTTGATGCGGAATATAGACGACACAGTAACTTTGCCCTCGAAGATGCTGAGCGATGGCATGGACACTGCTCACCACGAGCCACGCGCTGAGTCATTAAAGACTTTCTCGGCCTCGTCGAGGTAAGGCATCGTCGGAGCAGAATCTACTCCAATACGATATAGGGTATCTCCCACTATGCGGTAGGGTTGGGCTGGTGTAGTCAGCGAGCGTGCGGCATCAACTCGGACCGGAATGTGGGTAGAATTACTATGATGTCCCCTTTCCAGGATCACGGTATGGGTAAAAGGCTGCTTGTTCGTAGGAATATGATCTTGAGTGTTTGGAAAGAGTACGTAGGGAGAGAACAAATCAAATCCCCGCGAAGACAGGTAAGTTTAGTTGACTTGGCAGTCTTGTTGAACTCCAAAATCAAAACTCTGCCCGAGGATGACGATCCATTTGGAGTACTTGCCCAGTAATTGCAAGAAAATATACGTCATGGGGTTGCAGTCTGGAAACCAGCATTGTAAATGTGCCCGCAAAAGGATGTAATGGCGGAAGCGGCTATGGGCGTGTGGCCCCCTTCAAAACCAACTTCTCAGCATGTACATTAACGCGTTTAAGGTGAGAAGGTTAGGAAGAGGTAATAAACAACATGTTCATCACCGTTCTCGTCATCCTGCACCAAGATATGGCGATGAGTACTTAATGGCGAAGGCGACTAGATACAACGTAAGTCGCGGTGGTAGTGGGAGGACGGAAACAGGCATTGACTAGCAATGTCTTGACTTCTCAAAAGGATTCTTGAGCGATTTCGTCCCAATGAAGAGGAACAACTACATGCCCCAACAAATGAGTGAATCATACAACCACCGAGCGTGGTCGGGATGGCGCCTAGAAAATTCGCTTTCCTTGCAGGACTACGCAGCGGTAAAGGGAGGGGAGGTGACGGGAGATTTATAATGGCCTCAGCCCCGAGAGGGTCGGGCGAATTCGCGTCTTTGGAGCCTAAAGCCTAAGACGGCAGTCGACGCGGAAGGCACTTGTGAGATTCGACTAATGACATGGCGTGCGCGAAGAAAATATGCGGCGAAGATGTTCGGGATGATCCTCTCGCTTACAGGAATGGGCGGTAAGTCGTCCGGATAAGGGTGGACGATGGCAAATATCATGAAAAGCATATGACATTGCTGTTGAAACGTGGCGCCGGCGTTCTTTCTGCAGCGAGCCGGGAGTTTTTTTATATGCAAAAAGTGCCCCACGGACAGATGAATGTGGATATATGTTGATCCTCGGTCGTGTTAATGCGGTGCCAGCACAGAAACCGTCAGTAAGGAGTAGATCTCACTCTGCGGCATGATCGTCGATAATCGGTCGATAAACGGAGTGGGATGTTATCCTTAGAAGACGAGCGCGATTGATATCGCGATAATCTACAGAACTCGAATGGTACCACACTTCTTATCGACGGGGACGTGTGGACACCCATTGCGCGCGGGGGATAGGATAAATAAACGTTAGAGGCCTATTTTCTGCCTTGATGGCGGCGGCTTTGCAGGGGATGCATGGGACGCAAGCGTTGGCGCAGTTGCCACCAGATGGGTTGGAATCTCGTGCACGACAGCCTGGAATCAATTCTGGCATTTCCTGGCTAATACCATGCAAAGACATCTACGAACTCTTTGAAAAAGTTGGTATGAACTGGATCTCTTCGGGAGAACGGGTCACACCCACATGAATGTTCTCAACAATCCACGGTTTAACGAAGATTTTTGATAGGAATCGTTTGAGTAATGTTACTCGGATTGCCTTCCCGAAAAGACCTCATCGTCAAGATCGGTGTTTGAAGAGGAGGGAAGACACGAGTAGCACGCGCTGAGACAATCGGTCACATTGCCCAAATGACTTAAACGGGGAACGATGATGCCCTTAAGCGAGGTAGCTCTATCAGAACGCGTTTCGTTATAGCTCATCAGGGAAAAGTCTCTCTAAGAGGATCGGGGCGGTATTTGACTAAAAATGGGGGGATTGGTGACGTCAAGAGCCATGCTCCGCTAAAGACATCTTTGACGAGGAGGTGGAGGAGTCCCGATGCGGCAATAATCTCCACGGTGGGCGGTCTCTACGGCGTTAAAGGCATGGACTCTCCAAACTCATATACTGCTCGGGTGTAGGAATCGGCCCGGTGCCAGGTCCACAGACGCTGTGAACGGCGGTATTCGGTGGCGGCGCGGGGAAAATGCCCATGAGGGCCGGGTCTTTGAAAAGACAGGTCTATCTTTGTCTGAGATTCGATTTAGATCCCCTTACGCGCATTCATTATAGAAATTTGGAGGTAAGCAAACAGCGGTCTGTTGACAATCTTGCCCTCGTGAGGGCAGTGAATCGAAAGACGATGTTGACACGCCGAGCATGGCATGGTCCAGTGCATTGAGAAGTATGTTCAGCAGATTGTGAGTTCTGGCATCAAATACTTCTACTTCACGGTTCGACGGTTTTTCCATGTTGTATGTCATAGACTCTCGAGAACTCCCGGGGGTTTAGATTCTAGGCCATCAATCCCTCAAGGGCATTGGGAGATGACGATAAAGTTGGAGAACCGATGGCTTTCCAACAAGCGGAGGACATAACACAAGTAGATGCACCCTCATCTACGATGGCTGTGAACGTTCGGGCCAGTTAATCCCGGCTGCCCGATAACCAAAGCGATTTGATGAGCAGAGGTAAAATTCTCGGATCAAAGGTGAGAAGGGCTGAATCGAGGCGGGGTCAATACACGATGGCGGACAATAAAGCCTTCCGTTGTGAAGGACAACTCGAAGAACCTCAGAGGTAGGACACGCGCAGGCGCTGTGCAGATCCACTCAACAATGCGTAATGTTGAGCGGCACGAGCGTTTATGGTTATAAAGAAGTCTGAAAGAACACCGCGGGAGGTGGCTTCTGGCCAGGTGAGAGTGCGGCTCCTCAGTTTCCAATGAACCGGCAGATGCGGGAGGCGGTCCATCATGTGCAGCTACGAGGTGCCCTGCTGGCGATTATTGTAATCATGACCTCATGCCCGATAGTGATAGGTGCATTAAGTCTTCATCATGGCTGGAGACCCCCAAACGGTATAGATGATGAACCTTGTTTGACCATGTAGATGCTGCTAAGAGATGAAATGGCTCTTTTAAAAGCAGTAGGAGTTCGCCAGGCAACTGAGATTGGTAACCGGATGCGTGTGGACAATCTTTGGTGTAATGGTCACCTTCACGGATGAGGCAAGGGAAATTTATTACGTTGTAGCGCATCCTCAGAATCAGGTGAATTCCGGTTTTGGTATGATTTTGATTTGCCTTTGCTGCCTTCTTCTTCCCCTTGGAGGATTTGTCCAGCAGTTGGCACCGAACGGCATTTACCTCGCGGTTTTGAAATCGGATGAGCGGGTTAGCAGTTATTGGAAGGGTGTATGCTTCCCATTGAAAGAGCTTCTTCGAATTTTGAAAACGGAATAGCCAGCACACCATGCAGGTGGGTTGGTCTTACAGCCTCGAAGACCGCGGTCGCCAGGCGGATGTGCGCGTGCAGTTGCGATAGCAGGTCAAGTACCGAGCACGCGTCGCTTGTTCTCGCGTCTGCACTCCCATCGCGATATCACGACGGTGTACAAAGGAGGTGGTGAACCGGTGAGTCAAAATCTAATCGGGTATGTGAAACTTGATCGATTAAACGCGCCGCCACTCAGGATGTGATCGAGATGTGGTGTGCTCGCCAAGAGAGCGGAGGTGCGTCCCGATCTCATACGGAGTAGTAGGCTAAAATCGTGAAGCTATATGAGTTGAAATCTGAAAAATACCACGGACCGACTCTATGCCCTTGTAATGGCTCCTGGTAACGTCTGTTTGGAAAAGACGAACAAGGCAGATAATGGAGTCCAAGAGTTGGAAGCGGGCACGAGGAGGTGATGCGTATACATGCCTTTGGGAGTCTTCTCAGTTGCCCTCGAACAGGACGGTCACGGTATCTTGGTGGGGTCCAGGGGCCAATGGATTATGAGCAATCGGATCATTGGTCAGT
This sequence comes from Pinus albicaulis, assembly GCA_034641835.2. Classification (NCBI taxonomy): domain Eukaryota; kingdom Viridiplantae; phylum Streptophyta; class Pinopsida; order Pinales; family Pinaceae; genus Pinus; species Pinus albicaulis. Next base: position 32,216,005 of record MU968551.1, read on the forward strand.
TCAGCTTGTCCAAGGTAGATCCAAGGTAGCCGAGGGAACGGCAATGGGGGGTTAATTCCATGCCGGTCCCCGAACAAAGGTCCGACCTGCTCCACGTGGGTTGTGAATATCCACTGCCCCCGCGGTTCCCTTCCCAGTAGGATTCGTGCGTGAGGGGCATCATTGATAACTGAGACTGATTTGGTTCTTTGGTGACCATTGTGTGGGGCACGATGTGGAGGTTCGGGCTGATTGGGCGTCTTTGTTTGACATAAGCGACGTTTGGATTTGTTCTTGAGCATAGTTAGAACCGTGAGGAGGAGGAGGATGCGAGAGCCTCCCGGAGTGGTTATATTTCGGTTGAGATTGACCATGCGGATATCAGCACTGCGAGGATGAAGTGAAGCCCTGTGATAAGTGGAACCTGGCAGACACAGTCTGGCAAGGCGCGGTGATGATTGCGTTGCAGCATTGAATGAAGCAATTGTTTAATAGAGTGACAGAATGAAGAAATTTCACGAATAAACGAGTTGACCCGAATGAGGGGCGCTCCCCGAATGAACGCGGTTGAGCCAGGCTCCGGACCCCGGTCTTTGATTCTTTGGTGACCAGTTGTAAGTGAGCCCAGGGTTGCACCGAATAAATGGGGTTGGCACAGAGCGGGGACACAGGTGTCACCAGGATGGCTGGTTGGCAGTGGTGGGCCTCGGAACCAGTGCTTGCTGAAGCAGTTTGACCGAAAACGGAAGACCATAGTGGTCATGGCGATGGCAACGGAAGGTGGGAACAACGGATCCTAACGATTGCTTGGTGAAAGTGATTGCCCCCCGAGTCCTGGGTGGTCCCACTATTAGTCTTACCGGCGGGGGTGAGCGGGTTGACCGACGGGGTTATAATATGGTCCTTACGGATATAGAATGACGCAACGTAACGAGTATGCTCGTTAATTTGTCCACAGCCGGTCGTCACGTACTTCGAGTTGGCACAGGGTGACCTTCGAAAGATCAGCACACCCAGAGTTGAGCCACCGGATTATCACGATATTGTGAACATAAAGATAAGCCTCGGGGAAGCCGGGGAGAAAAGCCGCAAGTGTCCCCCATGCTCGTCAGTGACCCGGGAAAACCATACACGGGAGTGCCATCTTGTTCGCAGTGAAAAGAAAAGACCGATGGATCTTGCCCATCCGGCTAGAGCGTTATGACTGCTTTGTAAAAACAACGATATATCTGGAGAATATTCTCACGGTATAACGATGTTAGATAAATGGAGTTGGCCCCGGATCTGAAAGCGGAATCTTTGAGCCATGGTGAGAAAGGCGACCACACAAGCAGGTGGGTGCCGGAACGAGGGCGCGGGTGTCGGAAGGAGACACAGGTGTAGTGACGGTGACCTCGACGAGGATATTCCCATAGAGCGGCGGCTGAAATAATCACGACCCGGAAGATGAAAACATCACATGGTAAAGAAGGAACCCCGGTACGACGATGATGGCCAAGCTCGGACTCGTCTCCCCTCAAACAATCTCGAGGGATGCGTTGGTAGTCATCGAGACCGAAATTTCTCACCGAGTACTCATGGTTGATCTGCAGATTTAAATCACGCGAGAAGACGGCGAGGACTGGAGAAAAACGACAATAAACGGTGAACGATGTAAGAGAAAAGTAGGCTCTAATCTCGGTCCCAGGCAGAGGGTCGAAAGACCCGGTGGAGTCAGCCCCGCTCTCCAAGGTTGCTCGCGGCGGGGACGGTCCCCCATGGAAACTCGGGAAACAACGAGGCTGTGGTTCAACGGGGGAAGCTCGAGAAGCCTCTAAAGAATGTTCCGTGTGGAGACTGCCGATGAACGAAAACGAGGACACGCCACGGCGGCAAGAACTGAAAAGGCACACACACACACACACGGGTTGAAAACGAAATAAGACACCGAGTCAGCGGAGTCCTGACAATACAACGGTTGTTGTCGTGGAGGGTCGTTACCACATTGGAAAATAACCGATTCTACGTTGTGTTTAAGTCGAGAAACGATAAAAAGATGACTCTGTCTCTTTCGGTGGACACAAGCGCGAAAGGACAAGCGCTTGACGGTCTTTCAAGTTTGAGGTGGAAAAGACAGAGTATTCTAACAAAGGAAAAAACTAGGCACAAAGGGTGTGCAGGATATCGAAGTGAGCGCAATATTTTTGCCTTGGTTTCAAAAATGACAGTGACCAAGGACTTTCCGTACGTACGGGTAGTCTCCCCGAATGTTGTGTTGGGTGTATCCTGGGTAAAAGCATGAACCAAGCTTCCTGTGGATAAGGGGTTGAAAACCTATGGGTCTCCTTTATATATAACGACGGTACGGAAATGACTTGAAGTCCGTACTAAGCCTTCATCTAAAAACGATAAGTGACAGCCATTCTACTGGGACTAGCAACCTTGAACACGTCTCTAACCTGAACCTTCTAAATATGTTAGATGTGAGTTGACAATGTTGCCTTAGGTTAATTGAATAGATTTTAAGTTGATCTTGATTGATTTCAATTTCACGAGGGCCTTATCGCTGTAGTGTCTCCTAAATGCAAGCTATATGCCACGATACAACATTTCGTTAGAGTGAAAACTAGTTAAATGAGAGTTGGAAGCTTTTATACAAACGAAATGAGCAGATTTAACACAAGAATATCTCCTAATGCAACTAATGCAATTGCACACTTTTCATTCAGGCTGCTAATCACTAGTAATATGAGAAAAGATGACAATTTGCACTAATAAAAAAAGCAAAAAGAGACTATATATTTTTTGATTTCAATGTTTAATGGCTAATGTGCGAAAACAAAAAGGAAAAAATTTGAAATAGAAATATGGGAAATGAAAGAAAACAACATTCACTCAACAAAGCAAGCAGCAATCTAAATCGACCCAAAGTCTCAAATCGAAAGAGCTAAAAAACACCCAATGGGCTTGGTGATCTGGATCCAAAGCAAGGAGCAAAGCAATTCACAGATAGAAGAATGACAATCCTTTCAAAATGGCAACAAAACATGAAAGACTGCTAAAGGGCGTGGAGGAATCAATCAACAAGTTGACGGGACAATCAAGACACCAAAACTCCCAAGGGGAGAAGCTCGATTCACTGTACCCCTTTAGATGCCTGAGGCCAAATCGTGAAGGCAAGATAGACGAAGACAGACAACCAAAGATGGTGCAATTCCGGTCAAACAAGACTCCAATACCTCCAAACAATCGAGGAAATCAAGAAGCAAGGGAAGTAACGTTGACTGGAAAGCCAAAAAAATGAAGAAACTCAAAAAAGTCACGGGGGTGGCGCGAGCGTAGCCTTGAAACTAGCGCCCCGGAGACGGTGGCGCGAGCCGGACAAATGCAACACGCGCCAAGTGGCGCAGCCTCGAGTAAAAACCCGCGCCGGTCGAGTTCTTTAAATGAGAAATTAAAAAACAAGCTAATGAAAAGACCAACACAGCTAAGCAAACCAAGAGGCTAAAATAATGAAAAGAATCCAACCCAAAAGGTTCATCGAGCAAGGAGAAACGATCGAAGCGAACCAATCATAAACGGGACAAGGAAAACCGGATGCTCCCCGGTAGTGGCAATTTGTTCAGGAGGTAAATCCCCTCTCTTGGGACGGAGAGCGATCTACCTAGCCCGGTCTGGCAACAACAAATAAATGCTATGACGCAAGCTCCCTGAATTCTGAAATGAAAGACCCAGGATAAGAGCCTACACGGATTCAACGCTAGATGCGAAGATGCCCCGTCTTGTGCACAAAGCGAATCACAATCCTTCCACGATCTGCAATGAATAGAACACTGCACAGGAAAAGTGACAGGATACATGCACTCAGACATATGTGGCTATAAATATCTAGGTCAGAAAATATATTACTAGCATTAACATGATTGCAAAGAGAGTGGAATGCTAATCATAGTGTCTAAAGTGATAAACGAATAGAAGTTACAACCGAGGATTACGACGTCGCGGCCTCCTTCGAGCAGGTCCCAGGTTGTCAACGTCTCGCAAAACTCGCCAAGGAAAGGAAACCTCTCCGAGTCTGTGTTTCGTGGTCTCCTTGTGGCAGGCAACAAGAAGAAGGTTCTTTTCTGACCACCGAGAACGCAGGGCCAGGAGATGCAAAGCTTGACGCAAGACTAGCTTGCCATGGATGCGGGCAAGAAAAAGCTTTATGAATCAGGAAAGGAGAATTGGGATCCCTATTATTATGGGATTGAAAGCCTATCAACAAGGAAGGTTCATAGAAGGTGGCCAGCTACTTCCTTCCATAGAACTCCCGTGGCCAAACCTCCCAACTCCAAGATAGGCGGTTGGTTGTGAGTTTGTTTATGATCAACTTATATGCATCCAACAAATGTAAAAAAGTCCTAAAGCTCTGAGACGCAATTGTTGCTCCGTAATGAGAACGCCAAGTGGCGCGACCTGCTGAGTTTACTGAGTGGCGCGGAAATCTTGGAAGGCTGTCTACTGGCATCTGTTGTGCTCGCGTTTGCAAGGAGATGTCTCAAGGGAAATGAAGCTCATGTACTGGGAGGATGATGATGTTTTCGGTGTAGCGATTGTTCTCCTGAGGTCACATTATGAGCCCTCCATGTGCGGGACGGGGAATGGTAGGGAGACAGTGACAAATTCTTGTGTTTGTATGGAGATATGTTGGATATGAGATGAAGGTGGATATTAGAAGTAATGCGGGAGAACTTCCTGGGATTTTACAGTGTGCCCAAGGGTTGAGATTTATTTTGAACAAATTGCACGAGTCTCTATTACTTTTGCATCTAAAGGACACTCTCTTAAGGCATGCTTCTTCCTACATTTGAGACAAAAGATTGCTAAGGCATCAGTTTCATCTTTTTTCTTGTTTTGTAACTTAATGGTGTCTATTTTTTTACTAAGACTCCCTAGAATGTTAGATTTGAATTCATCAAGCATATTACCTATTTCTGCCCTACTTACTATTCCAACTACAGATTTACTTGCCCTTGCAAGAGCAGGGTCTTTTGGTCCTTTTAGAATTTTAGATTTTCCTCTTGAAAGATTAATACATAACTCAGCTATATCAGATAATGGAAGCTGAGATATGTCCCATTTTCCCATCATATTGAGGATATCTATCCATTCATCCCTAATTTTTTTCAACAAGATATCTTTCAAAGTTTCTTGATCTAGGGTTTCCATTTTTTCCCTCTTTACATTATAATTGAATCCTTCCAACAAATCTTCCATATTTTCATCCTCTTTTTGCATCATCTTAAACACTTATTCCTTATGATTGACTAGTATACAGTAATCCAGGTATCTATCTAGAAATGCTCTCCTCATTTCATCCCATATCCTAATAGACCTAGTGATTAAACTCATAAACCATTTTAATGTTGCTCCTTTCAATGTTGAAGGGAACAGTTTAATTTTCTAAGCATCTTGTAGATAATCATAGGTTCTACATAGAACTTCAAATTCAAATAAGAAGGTTTCAAGATCCTCAATTTTTAGTCCATGAAAGTTTGGAAGAATATAAGGTGAGATATTTTTCATAGTTGCATTAGTCTCTTCATCTACTATAGGGAATCTAAAAGGACTTCCAGTTCACCTTCTACCTCGTCCTCCTTCTACATTTCCTCTTCCTCCTTCTGCATTTCCTCTACCTCTTCCTCTATCTCCTCCTCTTCCTCTACCTCCTCCAAATAGTGTATGTTCTCCATTAAATACTTCTCCTTCCCCTTCTTCTGCCATGATAGACTCCTCTGAACTGATATAGGGTTCAGTTGGAAGAGATTTTTGTTCTACTGGTTCTTCTATTACGGGTATATTGAAGAAATAGTCCTCTTCTTCCTCTTCACTAGGGATTTGTAATTCGTCTGCTGGAATATATTCCCCTATGGAAGTGAAAAATATTATCCCTTCTGTAGGAGTCCTTGGATATTCTTCCTCAAGAATTTCTTCAGTGGATGAAGTGGGGGATCTTCCTGATGGGATATCTGATCTTGAGACTTCTGGAAGCCTATGACCAGTATAGTATGGAATGTGAGTTTGATTTGGAGGTGTGCTATTTCTTGGTCTTGGTGGAGTGAGTGGAGTTGTGGGAAATAGACTTCTTCCTCTTACAAATCTACCCCTAGAATATCTTTCTCTACGCATATCATTGTTTTTGGGAAATAGGAAATAAGGCTACCTAGTTATACCTCCCCAGAAATGGCGCCAAAATGTTTATTCAATTCAGTGTTCTGAATTGATAACATAAATTATCGACCAGGGCTTGTAAACTGATGAAGTATACTTGCAATATATGTGCCTAAATATCCTTATTATTATTTCATTGTTTTCAGTATTTTGTTGATTTTTTTGAGTTTTTTTATGTTTGAGTTTTAATATGCTACTCTATGTTCAGAAAATGACATCAAATCTAGGTCAAAAGAAAAGAAAAAAGAACCTTAGACTCAAAACAGAGTGTAGTTGTAAATTATTTCCCTAATTAGGAAAATGATGAAAAAAAAATTATTCTAATCCATGGATGTTCTAACTTTCAAATGAAATGTACCTCAAGACATAATATTTCAATCTGATCCTTTTAGTTAGAGGTTTGTTGGAATAATTTGTGAAAGAGATTGAAATCCAATGTGATGAGAATCTTCCTAAAAACAGACAACAACTTAGAATATTATAGTGCATTCTTATTCATATGATAGAGATATTTTGGAATAGCTTGAGAAGAAAATTGCTATAATATGCTAAGGATCTCCTATGAATACTTGAAACTACTTATGAAATTATAACTAGATCTCGTTCATCAGCTAGAGATTTATTGGAAGAGTTTATTGAAGGAGATTAGATATAATGTAATAAGGATCTTCTCAACAAAAAGTAACCCACAGTATTACAATTAATAACGATCTTCTCAACAATAAGTAACCCACACTATTCAATTAGGTCTTTTCTGTGATTTAGAGATTTATTGGAACAATTTTCAGAAAAAGACTGTTTGTAACAATATGAGGATCTTCTATCTAATTGCAGAACAAAAAATGCTAATTAACTCAACATAGTACAACCAAATCTCATTCATATAATAGTGATATGTTGGAAAATATTTTAAGAAAAATAATGGCTATAAGATAATGAGGATCTTTTAATCTAAATAACAAAAGCAAAATTGCTGGTAACTCAGGATGTCACAATTAAATCCATTCATTGAATCGAGATATGTTGGAAAAGCTTTGAGAAAAGACTAAATATAACATCATGAGGATTTGTTATTTCAACAAGCAATGTAAGACATGATGTTAAAATATATGAACTCAAAAAACTATCTAAGTAAGAAATATAACAAAACAGAATTAAAAGCTACTTATCTAGAAAGCATGTGGGGGTCTCCTTGGATAGAAGGGGCCCTCTGCTATCAATTTTGCATAAAAATATTTAACTCCTCAAGTTTGTCTTCAATACAGAATCAAATTTATGCTTCTTATTATTATAAAAAATACTTCGAAACAGAGTATCACAGTATTGGCAAAATAAGAGTTAACTTCCTTCCTTCCTTTCTCGGTCTCACCGAGCTAGATTTATAGGAAATTATGTAACTAATATTGAATGAAAAGTAGGCACAGGTGTATTCTAAAGTCAAAATAAAACTAAAACTCCCTTTTAGGACTTGCGATTTTCTGAAAGAAAATCAAGAGTCCTTATCCTTATAGAAATCATCTTCTCGGACTTTTGGTTTGACCACGTGCATAAGCATCTCCAGTTATTGACTCATCCTTCATGGTTGACAAGGAATGATGTAGGAAAGATTTAGAATCTAACCATATACGTCTTTTCTTCAGATGAAACCTGTAATATGTTAAAACACCAAAATGGCTACAAAATGTGTAACTGGCTACAGAATGACTACATTCTGTAGCTAAAACTATCAGAAATAATTAAGACAAAAAAACCACAAAAGTACCACAAGTTAGTCATTGCATGTATTCCTTAAGTGATTTTAATCATTCTTATTGATATTTAGGTCTATAAAATGAAAAAAGGAATGATAATATGAAGTAGAATTTGGCAAAGGAGAAGACATTTTTAGGGCTGAACACTTAGGTGAATTAATGGGGGCTTTCTTGGACTTCGATTTTGGACAGAGACATAGACTTAGGGATCACCAAGTATAAGATAGGATCTATGATAAGCTTAGTGGATTTGAAGATTCAAACATCAATCATACTTGACTATTAAAGGGTCTACAGAGACAATTTGAGACTATCATTTTTTGGAAGTATCATGGATGACTCAACAAAGTTGTTTTATTGGTAGGTTTAGGGGGTGGTGGGGATTTTTAGGCAAAACAAGAACAGAGGATTTGGGTCACGGTGACAGCTTAGGGTTAAAATAAATGGCTCGAGCCCATTATGGGTCTTTTGGGAGTAGTGGGCTAGTCATGACTAGATAGGATGATAAAATACTGAAAAATTTATCTTAAGGATAATGAAGGCAATGAGATTTCTAGAACTCACAATGTTCTATAAATTTTGTTTCTATAAATCTGGGAATAGTCATTTAGTCATCATCAAGGCAAAAAATTACTGATGACTAATAGGTACACATATTCTTCCACACCTTGGATGTAATACCTCAACAGTGGTATCTTGAAACCGAGATCCGTCATGGCGCCACATATTGGTACAAGATGATTGAACGGTTCTTATTGACATATAGCTTCGCGGATGGTTGGTGTTGTGTTGGATTTGATGCATGGGTGTATGAAATAACACCAGTTTAAGGGGTGTGGTCTACCCGTATAAACTATGGGTAACAGGCAGAAAGTGGTGGAGCTCAAAATCATATAATCTAGAGGAAAAAATATGTGAACGTATGCTCAAAGTAAACTAAAAACTAAAACACAAATATGCAAAAGCTATTGAAGAGAGTCAAAATGATAATAATGCAAATGATGGCTCAATGCCTCTTCTTATTAAACATTTGATATGGAGAAGAAATTTTACCCACTTGCTAAAGGGCCGCTAGACAATGTTTCTAGGTCCTGATGCAACGATGTTGTTTTCCCAAGTTCTGCCTCTGATGCAGTCTCCCTCTCTCTCCGCTGTGATGGAATAGGATTTTTGGGTGGCCAAAAATAGAGTCCCCTTCATCTCCAACTTCGGGTCACACACTAATGGTATTTCTTGGGCGATTCTGGCTAGCATAAAAATGTGATCACCCTTTCTTCATCTCTTGGTGGCTTTATATAGGGGATTTCAAATCCTCCTTCCCTCCCTTGGTACATGGTGGATGGTGACCCAAGGGAGAGGTATGATTCCATTGTGTGCTCCAAATATTCCTTTGTGTGCTCACATAGTGTCTAAGAAGGCGCTGTTATCTATCCTTAGGTGGCTTCCTATAAGGAGTAACTGTCCTTTTCTTTGTGTTGTCCTAGAAAGCGACATTTTGCCACTTTCAGGAATGCACGCTTATCGGGAAACAAGGCATGCAAAAGGTGCTCTTCTCGAAGGATTAAGCACGCAATTTAGCATTTAAGACTAGTTCAAATCTGATTTTCTCAAAACCTTAGAGATTTTAAATACTTTCTTGATTCCATAATGTCTTCCTGCCCTCTAAATCATTTCTCTTGACATTAATTAATGTCATCTTCTGTTGTACGATTTTCTAGTGTTAAAAATTTCTCCCTAATGTGTGAGGTCTAGGAAGGACTGTATAGTCAAAATACATTATAGTTTCTTTTCAATATCGTGCGCAAAAAGAGAGCGGGTCTGCGTGAATCTTGGAATTAACAACACCTTGCATCATTTCCGAGATGACCATGGCCTAAGGAGCCCTTACAAGAAAACAAAATATACAACATATATACAAAATTTTAGTGAGGCAGGCATGTCCCATGCTCATGATGGTTATGGCTAGTTAAACAAAATTGAGAAATACATGTGATGTCTGCATTACTACTGTGGTAGTGATGTTGGTGGTTGTTGACAATGACTGTTGACACCCTCAAGGGTGTTTTTTCTTTGACGATAGGTGGAATGTGGTAACCATATGCATAAAATTAGTATGGAATATAGCTATGCAATGTAAGCATATGCACTGACTGGGACCTTCCCGTGTAAGCATTGTTGACAAAGACGCTTATGGAGGCACGGGTCTTCGACGCATCTTAATCAAAGTGAAATGGTTCTAAGGTATGGTAAAGTTGTGACATGAAAGCTTTTGCTGTAGTAAAATGTTAGGAGGATCGATGACATCTGTGGACAATGATGTCTCCCACAGTGCCACCCAAGGATACCCCTTTGCATGGGGAGGGGTAATCCAAGGTACCGCTTCCTTTTTGGAAAATAGGTGTTGAATCCGACAAAAAGGAAGCCTTAACGGAACCATGGGTCACCGACCTGAGGGGTCAGGGACCTGGATGTTGTTAGTATGAATCATGATTCGAAGTTCACAAAAAAATACCACTTTAGCTGTGCATAACAAACAGTCGTAACAATAGAAATGACTGCTAATATCTTCAGATCTGCAGTTAGATGATCGAGACAAATGCTGCAAAAATCTAGATCTATGCATTAGAAGACATTAAACAGTAGAAAAAATAATATTTACTCCATAGGTCCAATAGAAAATACAAGAATATATCCAATGAAATTTTTATTAATGGCACCTGGGAGGAAAACACAAGAGGGTGTTCCCTGTTCTCCTCAATGGGATGGGTTCTTGTAAGTTCTCAGGACTTCAGATTTAGAATTCCTCTCTCTTGATGGTGTAGAAAACCCAGACAAAAATGGAAAAATATGGCTATGATGGTGAATCGATAGCCAGACCAAGAGTTGAGATCCAGAGTGATCTTTAGGCAAAAAAAGGTGACAAATGACTGGGAAAACCCTTCTATTTATAACAAAATATTGAGTTCGTCTAGATATTGGTGCATAGTTAAAATATTATTAACCAAATCAAGATCCAAATTTTATGGAATATTTTATTATATTTGTTGGAGGGAAAAGGAATTTGACTTGGGTCAAATCCCCTTATTTATAAATAATGAATAAATAAATGATTTATTTATCATTTTAAGGATATGGTTGGGTAATAATCAAATAAATAATGATTTATTTGATTATTTAAGGGATATGTAGTCATATTTAACAAACAATATTATTTAAGTAATGTTTAAATAATTATTCTAAGAAAATAATAAGATAAATAATGATTTATCTAATTAATTTCGTTGTTTTGGTTTAAATATAACTAGGAATATTAATTAAATTACTCTTTAACTAATTATTCCTTGAGGAAAAATCAAACAAATATGGATTTATTTAATGTTTCCCCATGGGGTTTCTTGTTTAGACCATAAACAACTTAATAAAGGTGGTTTACTAAGTTACTTTTCATAGTGAATGCGATTTTAATTGGGGTAAAATTGGTCTTACTTGGTGTACTTGGGTCCATATAATAACAATGGATTAGATGACCAAAAAATGGTGTAACAGAGTGCCCCCTAGCATGCGAGCATTAGGAGCTAATCGAATGACCAAAGTACGTTGTAAGAACTTAATCACTAGACATCAACAGGGAAGTCAAAGAGAGAGGATTGTAGGGTAGACCAAAGTGTTGAAAGAACTAGACGCTAAGGAGGTGACTTGCAGGTGCGACAAGTCTTTTTGATAAGTGAGTACCTGCTATAGGCGGCGGGGGAGGCATACCTATGCTCGTCGAGGAAATAGTAAAAACAATAAGGCGTCCATAAAACCACAAGATGACATAATGCTGGCATAATCATGAGCCAGATAAACAACACGGTAATGAATCCCACATACATATTGTGCTTGGGATACCATCCAGGACTTGTACAATGATATTTGAGTACATGAGATATAAATGCAACCCAGATGCCCCTGAAAATAGGAAAGGGATCTGAAAATCTGACTGATGCATGAAAACAAGAAGGCGTTGCAAGTGGCTGAGGCCGACATCATCAAATGTATGGAGCTGTATTGAAGGCTGTAATGAAGAGGTCATCCGAGTGTGTTGGGGGCTACCTGTAGGGCCACCCCCTCATGAGGGCTGAAACATCTCACACACACCTAGGGATCACCGATGTCAACTGTTGCATCACTGGACCATTAAGTATATGGATCTTGATCATGCTAAAAGGAGTTGAAGCTGAGAAACAATCAAGTCAAAGGGAAATGAGGAGTCCCTTTGCCTGATCCAAGGCACTGAACAAGAGTGGAATCTGGGACCAAGGTACACCACCCTCTAGACTTGTCTTTTGGAATGAATGATATTATGTCGATAGAAGGAGGTCTAAAATAGGTGAGGAAATAAGGGATCCTCAACTAAGACACAAGAGAAAATAGTAGAGTGACTGACAGACTGATATCAATGATGATGATGAAATGGGGGGGGGACTGAGTAGCGAATAGACGACTTTCATTGTTAGAGCATAAATGGCATGGATGTCCTGGCAGTGACTAACACAATATCATGAGGGATAGGGGACAGTGGGACTGAAGGCCATAGTTGGCGACACGAGAGAGGGACCAAGCAATGAAGGATGGAAGACTATAGCGGGATGCAAAGGGACTCAGGATAGATTCCATGAAAGCAATGACGACTCAACTCGGAAGGTCTAAACAAGAGTGACTCGATGGTGCTGCCACACAGGAAAAGGGTCCAATGGGGACCATGAGAGCATGAGCACAAGATGGTAACTCAGGACGAAAGTTGATACGAGCGTGGAAAATTATGGAGGCAACATGGTGCCCCCGGTACGAGTGTTGCAAGTGAAGAAATTATATTCTGAGGAAGGGTGAAGTGGCTCTTCTTGGACAAAATGCGTCCTAGTGAAGTATCAAATCACTAAAAAGCATGGGCTAGCAACCTAAATAAAATAAAACATGCCTTACTGGAAGGAAATGTTAAGGGTAATATTTCTTTAGATAGAGTAGCAAGGATTGGGAAGGGGATGGCCTTCGAATTCCTCTAATAGATATGCTCTATTACCTAAATTCTTATTGATAATGTAAGGTCCTAGCCATAATGAGTCAAACTTCACATGACCAAGGACATCATGGACCTGGTCATAGACTAGAACAATATCACCTTCGTGAAAAGTACAAGGTTGGAATTTTCGGTCATATTGAGCTTTGGTGCATTTCTTAGCTGCCTCAATGGTTTGTAATGCAACATAGCAGTCTTCGGAAGCACATTCAAGCATGATAAGTCTTTGTTCTAAAGGTTGGGTGTCAGGGAGAAGTTCGATGGCAAGATGAAGGGAAGGGATTTCACACTCGATCGGTAAGACTGCCTCCTCTCCAAAAATAAGGTGGAAAGAGTGAACCTGATAGAGGTTTTAACAAAAGTTCTATAGGCCCACAAAGTAGGGAAGAGCATAAGGTTCCAGTTTGTTTTGTGCTTATCTACCGTCCATTGAAGTATGGTTTTAAGAATTTTATTGACTGCTTCAACTTGGCCATTACCTTGCGGATAATAGGAGGAGGAATATTAGTGCTCAAAACCCAACAGTGAGGATAAATCTCACCATATATCATCTTCAAAATGTCGGCCATGATCAAAGACCAATTTTTTTGGAACTCCGAATCAAGAGATCACATGGTTAAAGAAAAAGAGGGTTCGGTAGCTACCGTGTTGTTAAACGTTGGCATGGCCTCAGCCCATTTAGTGAAATAGTCAACTGCCACGATGATATACTTATGGTTAGCATCTGATGACGGTCAACACTCTATAAAGTCTATGGCCCACTTGTAGAAGGGGCCAGTGGAGATGACAGGATGGAGGGGATATGGAGGGGCTCGTGCCTTGGGGGAAAAATGTTGGCAATTGGGGCAGTGTTTGACTGGCTCAATGCAATCACCAAAGAGAGAAGGCCAAAAGTACCTAGCGCGCATAAATTTCTGGGCAGTGGCCAGACCAGATAGGTGGCCACCACAAGCACCACTATGATAGGCATTGAGGACTTATTCTGCTTCAGCGTGTGTGAGACAACGACGAAGGAAAAAATATACACCGCAACAATAAAGTTTGTCACTGATAGGAAAATAGCGGGGGGCCTCGTGTTAGATACGTTGTTGAGCATCACGATCAAGATGGAGGGAAAAATTTTTAGTTCGCAAATAAGTGAGGACGTCCCCATACCAGGGGTTATCAATGGTAATGGTAAATAAGCATTCATCAGGGAGACTATCATTAATTGGAGGATCCTGTGTACTTGTAGGTAGTTCAGAAATGAGTTCTGCGAGGGCTAAACCTTTCTTACTTTTTTGTGTACCAAATTCAAGATCGAATTACTGGAGGATCATGATCCAACAAGTGTACTTCCCACTGAGTATTCGACGACTCAATAGGAATGCCATGGGGTTGGAATTCGTCATGACCTTGGTGGAATGCATGAGGATGTAATGACGAAGTTTTTGGATTGAGAACACGACATCCAATACTAATTTCTCTTCGTGTGATTAGGATACAGGGGGTCCTACCAGGTTCTTACTGACATAATAGATAAAATGCTCAATTCTGTTGTCATCTTCTTGAATAAGGACTCCAGCGATCGAGTGGGTGGAAGCGAAGATATACAGGATGAAATCCCTATCAAAGTCAGGGGGACGAATCAAGGGAGAGGATGTGAGAGAAAGCTTCATGGCATCAAAATATTTTTGAGCATACGAATCCCATACAAAAGGGATATTGGAGCAGAGGAGTCTAAGGAACCCATGCGCAGTGATGGCATACTCAGGTACGAACCGGTGAAGGAAATTAGCTTTGCCTTGGAGGCTTTGTAACTGGTGTAAAGTATGGGGGATAGCAAGCTCAAGGATGGCTTGAAATTTTAATGGGTCAAGAGTGATACCATATTTAGACATAATGAAGCCTAAAATATGGCCAACGGGCACACCAAGGACACACTTCAACGGGTTAAGGTGCATATTATACTTGCGACATCCGAGAAAGAATGTCTGCAGATCGTGAAGGTGTTGCAACCGATGTTTAGAACATGCAGTAAGGTCATCTAAATAAGCAAGGATAATGTGAGCCAGGTCATGGAAACAGTAAGACATAGCCCGCTGAAAAGTGGCTCCTGCATTTTTAAGGCCAAATAGCATGACTTGATAGGCAAAGGTTCCCCACAGACTAATGAACGCGGTTTTGAGTTGATCAACATAACGGATAACAATTTGGTTGTATCCAGAGAAACCATCCATAAAAGATAGAATCTCGTGCCCCACACACTCATCAATGATTTGGTCAATGAATGGTGTGGGGAAGTTGTCTTTGGGACAAGATTTGTTTAGATCGTGAAAGTCAGTGCAGACATGAATGGTGCCTTGTTTCTTGAGAACGAGAACTGGATTAGACACCCAAGTGGTGTATTCAATGGGATAGATAAAACCAGCCTGCTTGAGCTTATCGATTTCGGCTTTGACAGCTTCTCGTCTGGAAGGATTAATGGGTCTCATCTTTTGACGGACAGGATTGGCATCAGGCCATGTATCGATATGGTGTTCGAAAATGGCAGGATTAAGTCTGGGCATTTTTTAGTAGGACCAGGGGAAAATATAGCGGAATTCTTTGAATAGCTTGGTGTAAGCTTCAACCTCTTCCGTGATGAAATGGGCACCTAAAGTGATATTTTATTCAACCCCTGGTTTTTTAGAAATGTCAATTTTCATGGTAGGAGAGATATTGGCCATATTTTCTTCTTTGAAAGCATCAGGTGTAGGGATGGGATTTCTAAACCAATCGACTTCATTAGGAATGATGTCTTTAGTTTCCACAACATATTGGTCATGGGACTACTGTGGGAGGAAGTACGCACGATGGTGCATATCATTCCACAGAAAGTTAGGATTAGTCAAAGCTTCAATAATGTATTCATCAGAGTGAAAGATGGGTTGACTAGAGGAAGGGAGGCCACTTTCCATGGTAGAGCTACTTGACTCATCATCATGTGAAGAAAGGCTCACATGCACAACATCATGGAGAATGACTGAAGAATAAGCAGATAGAGGATCTACGGATGTTGAGCCTGGGGTGATCACTGGGGGGAGGGCAAGTGGATCATCAGGGGAAGTCTCCATGGGGGCTTCCACCAGGGGTCTTATGGATGATGATAGGTATAAAAAGGTGGCTGAAGGCTCCACCATGTTGGCGTCGGGAGGAGGGTTGCCAATGGGAGTAGGCAGATCCGAAGCAGAATGTGTGAACAAGGATGTAATGTTCTAAATTTTTCAATAAAGTATTTGGAACATTATTTTTTCTTTTATTCTAATCAAAGGAATAAAATGGGTGAGGGAGCCCATGTAGCAACTTAATAAACACTCCTAAGGTGAAAAAATTCACTTAAGTGGCTTAAGTTAGTAGCCGCAATTGTGAAAAGGGCCAAAAGAAAGTGAGCTAGACCATGGTTGACCCAAGTCAACAACGTACCCAAGAGGGGAAGCTTGTACAAGAAGATTGTGTAGTTGTATGGAGGGAAATTTGAAATGGGAGAAACCCTAATGTGAGTGGGGTCCATGGAAAGGAAGAATTTCTTGCATAAAAAGGTGAAGGAGAGCCATTGTTCATTATGCTTGAGAATTTAAATTTTCTCTCTTCAGTTGTTCAACTGAGATAGCTTGTGCTACTTAGCACAAGAGGGATTCTTGTTTAGGAGTTTCCTCCTCTTCCTTGGGAGGCCTTGGAGGAGCTGTTCTTCATCTTCCTCACATCTTGGCTTGAGGCCAAAGAATTCATCTTCAGCTATTGCATTATTCTATTGGGCAGAAACGCTGGAGTTGCTGGTGTTGCAGTGAGGGACCATCATCACTCATTTCTGGAGCTTTTTTTTGTAGAGGAGGAGCCATCTCTTTCTCTAGGAGATCAAAAAAGGAGATCTCGGAGCTTCTATTACAGATTTTGGCATTGGGCCATTGTTTCTTCTCATTACCAACGTATTCCCTTCCTCTTATAGCATTATTTTTAGAGAGGGTTTGCAGGAGGAGTTCATATGGTGCACTAGAGGGTGCAATCTTCAGAGAAGGGTAGAATTTCACTTTGGATATCATCGAAGGAGGTTTCTACATATGTTTTAGCATTCACATCCTTCTCCCATGTTGTATTGTATTTGAGTTGTAGTTTCTGCTACTGCAACTCCGAAATTTTGTATATTTATCATTCCTATATAGATTTTAGCCAATCCTCTTAAAGGATTGATGATATACATTTTATGGGGTTGAGATATCACTCCCTCTTCTTTATTTGAGCTCATATTTTTATATCCTTATGTTTACATCTATTTGCAGTCATTTTCCCCTATAGACTACACAGATATAGAGTTGTTGGGCTATGTAGCAGAGTGTTTTCTCTATTACATGTACATTTCCTTTGAGGTTGATTTGAGCACACCTTGAGAGGTCTTTTCCTCAAGGAGTTTGTATATATTTCACTGCTACAAATTCTATATATCAGATTTACACTCTTCTCACATTTTATGAGTAACTGTATTTCATTGTTGTTGCTGCCTGTTAAAGTTCAGATGTTGCTGTAGCTCATCCTTTGAGAAAGATCTTTCTGAAGGAAGAAATATTTGCATAGCTATAGGAAGAGTCTGAGAAAGGGCCAGGAAGCCTCCGGTTCTCATCCTCTCTTTAGAGGTGACATAACTGTTAAAATCCCTCTCAGTCTATCTCTAACATTGCCTTGTTAATATTTCCAACAAAGGAACATTTCAATGGTGAAAAATATGTTGATTTCGATTTCGGAACATTATAGTGGTATCAGAGCTTTGAACTTGGCTTAGCCTGTGAAGTTTGAATTTCAGGGAAGAAGAGGTCAAGATGATGCAAAGGATGATATTAATCTCATCAATGTTCATATCTAGCAAGAACCTCTCCAAGGAGGTTGAGCACACAGAAAAAGAAGAAGAGGAAGGACCATGCACTTCCTATTCTCACAGAGAATCAAAGCAGGAGCATGAAGAGCACTTAGAATTCGAAATTATAAGTGAGTATCTTGCTAAATATGGAGCAAACCCTAGAGTCTTCCAAGAGACTCTATATTTTTCACACTTTTTTTAGCAGAAAGAGGAAAGAAGACCCCATAGTCATGGGAGGATGAAAGGCAATAGATTGCTATTGTCTACTTTTGATGGGTCACCCACATGTGCAGCAGAGGCTTGGATGAAGAAGCTAGAGGCTTTATTCCTGCTAAATCCTATAGTAGATAGAGAGGCTGTAGAAATTGAAGCACTGCACCTTGAGGGAGAAGCAAAGGCTTGGTTTTCCAGCCATGGGATACATGCAAGGGTTTCTACTCTTCTTGATTTTTCTCAGATCTTGATAAGAAGATTTGGCCAAAGGAGAGAGGAGCCCTCACCACCAGTTGAAAAGGAACATACCAGCACTGTTATAGACATGAAGGATTAGCATTCATCTCTAGTAGTTGAGGAAGTCAGCACATTTGAGGAAGAGACTCTTGCAACAACACAAGATTCTTCCAAATCTCTCCAAGGTATGCATGAGTTTTTATCTACCATGGAGGATTGTACATTATTGCATGTTGATTGTCTTGAGGAGGAAAATTTCACTGCGTTGTGCCATCATTATCATACACCCTTGATGAGTCATGCACCACACATGAGGTTAGGGTTTGAGACATGGACCATGGAGGAGAGTGCATTTCAATTTCCCATGAAATGCAAAAGGGAAAATCTGTTTTGGGATGATGGTAGCTCTTGTGGGAGAGGTACCAAGTTGCAGAAAGATGAAGATAATCCAATATGAGCTGAGTGGATGTGAATGGGAGGCAAGAGGATAGTGAGCCTCTTGCAGATCTATGATACAGGGTAGAAAGAAGCCATGCTGCGTTGGTTTCTCTTGAGGGAGTTTGGCCAACATATGACCTCTTCCTTTTCATGGGGTTTGAAGAGGAAAGGAGGAGAGCAGGATACTTACACCATGGAGCAAAGGAGAGCATGGGTGCATCATGATGGGATGGCACTTTCATTACCACTCATTATGTTCCCATTTCATATTTGGTATGGTAGAAGTATGGAGGAGAAACAAACATTCTTGTTGCTTAGATTTTGTTTGGATGTTGCAGGAGCAAGAGGAGGCACTAACATGGTGCAAGGGGATTTCTCTTTGATCTTGGATGCCCAAGAAACACCTTATTCATGGGAAGGGCTCTACATTTGCAGCAATATGATGGGAGGAGTCTTTGGTAAGATTCATGTCAAAGAGGGGAGCTTTGAGATGACAGTGGCCCTACTCCAAAGGCCAACAACGCTGTCACTTGAGAGCTCAGATTACTTGCTGGAGTGTCCTTCAAACCACTTCACAAGTGATGTATCTTGGAGGCATGTAGGAGATGAGGATGAGTAAGTAATGGATGGTAGCATCCCTTGCTATGTTTTGATCTTCTTGGCTTGGGCTCACAAGCACAAAGGGAGACACCTACATGCAGCAATCATGGATTCTTCTTCCATCCATTCTTATGCACACCAGTTACTGATGGAGGAGTCCACTTCGGAGGGATTTCTAATGGATCTATATCATAATTTGGCTAGATGCATAGCCCAAGATATGATAAGATGGTTGGCACAACCACTCCCCTACTATGTTGTAGTAAGGGGGACTTTTCACTTGAGCCATTTCAGCTCAAAGGCCAAAGTACATGATAAGGGAGGTAATCATTTGCTTTATGTTTGGCACTCTCTTATTTTTATGAGCAGAATATTATATCAAGGGGGAAATTTCCTTCTTGCACACTATGTATTGTTATGCTCATGGTCTATTGCAGCAAATATGATGGTTGTTTTAGCAGTGGATTGTGGGGGAAGCCACATGATTTTCGGTGTACACCCATTACACCATTTTGTATATTCATGCATACATATTTTGAGATGATTGTGGTAGCTAACAAGTGTCTGGGAGAACACTTATTAATTTCTATTTTGATGTAGGCAAGGAGTTCACTGTGCAGGTCCCATTGGTGGGACAATGATCCACTTTCCGGTTGTCATGTGACAACTTGCTTCTATTGGTTCTTGCTTCCATGCATTGCATATTTTATTGGTGCATGGGGCGCTTTGATTGGAGGGTTGGAAATGAGTTGAAGAGGCTCATTAGGAGTATGATTCCCCTCATTTTTCATGGTGTATGTTTTAGGGGAAATAATGGGCAGCCCATGATTGCCTGGCTTCACCTCTTTCCTTCATGTGGGAGGAGCTATTTAGAGAGTTTGAATTTTTGGAGAACACATTTCATGGTTTACATGTTTGATGGGGTGGCTTGGTTATCTTTTGAAGACCATTTCACATCAGCCATATATCAGCAGTAGCCCCATATGCATCACGAGGAGGGAGGAGCTCATTGGGTGGATGTGCCCTTTGGGAGGAGAGACCTCCATTCTTTTTACAGCACATGCTCCAAGGGGAGTATGGGAGATGATATGGTCACCATGTCCAACCATTTGTTTTTCCATGAGGTGAACCATATTATTGATTGGATGCCATATGATGATGAATTCTGACTCATCACATATGAGATGATTTGGGCCAGCTTGATTTGCGGCGTTGGAGGAGAGATCCTTGGGAATCTAGACTTCATCTTGCCTCTTGAAGGCAACACTATTGCAGCCCAAGTTCAACTTTCACTCCACACTTATCATAAGTGGAGAAGAGGATAGCATGGGGTAGGCTATGAAGCTTACCATGTTCAGCATCTCAGCCCACCTTTTCTACATGAGCACAAGGTGGAGGAGTATTTCAGGAGTTTCCTAGTTGGAGGGTAACTCATTTTGCTTGGTTGATTGCTTGGGGATGGAGGATCGACATGAGGATATTTCAGACTCCATGCCTTGAGTGGAGGATATTTTTCAGTTCTACCCTTGCACTTGCTTGAGGACAAGCAATCTTTGGGAGGGGAGGACTGTAATGTTCCAAATTTTTCAATAAAGTATTTGGAATATTAATTTTGCTTTTATTCTAATAAAAGGAATAAAATGGGTGAGGGAGCCCATGTAGCAACTTAACAAACACTCCTAAGGTGCAGAAAGTCACTTAAGTAGCTTAAGTTAGCAACCCCAAGTGTGAAAAGGGCCAAAAGAAAGTGAGCTATACCATGGTTGACCCAAGTCAACAACGTACCTAAGAGGGGAAGTTTGCACAAGAAGATTGCGTAGTTGGATGGAGGGAAATTTGAAATGGGAGAAACCCTAATGTGAGTGGGGTCCATGGCAAGGAAGCATTCATTGCATAAAAAGGTGAAGGAGATCCATTGTTCATTATGCTTGAGAATTTTGATTTTCTCTCTTCAGTTGTTCAACTGAGATAGCTTGTGCTGCTTAGCACAAGAGGGATTCCTATTTAGGAGTTTCCTCCTCTTCCTTGGGAGGCCTTGGAGGAGTTATTCTTCATCTTCGTCACATCTTGGCTTGAGGCCAAAGCATTCATCTTCAGCTACTGTGTTATTCTATTGGGCAGAAACACTGGATTTGTTGGTGTTGCAGTGAGGGACCATCATCACTCATTTCCGGAGCTTTTTTTGTAGAGGAGGAGCCATCTCTTTCTCCAGGAGATCAACAAAGGAGATCCTGGAGCTTCTATTGTATATTTTGGCATTGGGCCATTGTTTCTTCTCATTCCTAGTGCAGTCACTTCCTCTTACAACGTTATTTTCAGAGAGGGTTTGCAGGAGGAGTTCATATGGTGCACTAGAGGGTGCAATCTTCAGTGAGAAGGGTAGCCTTTCACTTTGGAGATCATCAGAGGAGGTTTCTACATTTGTTTCATCATTCACATCCTTCTCCCATGTTGTACTGTATTTGAGTTGCAGTTGCTGCTACTGCAACTCCGACATTTTATATATTTATCATTATTTTATAGATTTTAGCCAATCCTCTTAAAGGATTGATGATATGAATTTTATGGGGTTGAGATCTCACTCCCCTTTCTTTATTTGAGCTGATATTGTTAAATCCTTGTGTATACATCTATTTGCAGTAATTTTCCCCTATATAATGCGCAGATATAGAGTTGCTGGGCTATGTAGCAGAGTGTTTTCTCTATTACATATACATTTCCTTTGAGCCTGATTTGAGCCCACCTTGAGAGGTCTTTTCCTCAATGATTTTGTATATCTTTCACTACTACAGATTCTATATATCAGATTTACACTCTTCTCACATTTTATGAGTAACTGTATTTCATTGTTGCTGCTGCCTGTTAAAGTTCAGATGTTGTCGTAGCTCATCCTTTCAGCAAGATATTCCTAAAGGAAGAAATATTTTCATAGCTATAGGCAGAGTCTGAGAAAGGGCCAGGAAGCATCTGGTTCTCATCCTCTCTTTAGAGGTGACATCACCAGTAAAATCCCTCTTAGTCTATCTCTAACATAGCCTTGTTAATATTTCTGACAAAGGAACATTTCAGTGGTGAAAAATCTGATGATTTCCATTTTGGAACATTACAAAGGAAAGGGGGTACTTGTCCTTTGGTGCCCCCTTGCGAGCTTTTCCCTTAATACCCGAAACGGTTGCAATGGAAAAAGGTTCCGGTTGAGCTGACTAAGGCATTGTTGCAGTGGTAGGAATCAAAGAGACCAGTTGAACCCAGGTTAAAGCAAGATAAGGTTTGGAGGTAGCGGCTGGAGGATCAAGGAGGTCATGAGTACCATCTAAAGGTAAAGAGCCAGGAGAAGGAGGTTCAGGAGGCTGATCAAAAGACATCATGAAAATCTGGTAATCGGGGGAACCAGATGGGAGAGGTTGAGTGGCCATCTGACCTTCAGGTGGTTTGGTAGCAACAAATCCTTGTTGAGGGAAAGGATCAGTAAGCACAGCTCTTTGATTAGGTGCAGGGCTGGAAGGAATGGAAGGAATGTCTTGTTGTCCTCTCAAAGTTTCTTCATACTCCCATAGTTGTCGCATCTATGGTAGAAGAGGAAAATCATGCGTATAATGACCATAAACACCACAACAAAAAGAGGGTTTGTTCATATGAATAGGCCTGTCCTGCTTGGACTTAGTGCCTTATTGCTGGTTTGTAGTGTTAGGAGAATTACCTTGATTAGGTACAAGATTACCAGAGGAAGCTTGATTTGGAGTGCCTTTCCTCTTCCTTTTTGAGGGAGGAGGATTAGTCGCACCCTGCTATGGATACACCTGTCCTTAAGGGGGTGGTGGTTGCTGTTGCGGGGGTTGAGAAGGGAAGGGAGGAGGAGGTGCTAATGTTGGAGGAGCTGGAGCACCAGGCTGTGGATACGAATAAAAAGGAGGTTGAGTAGTATTGTGGTAAACAGGAGGTTGGGAAAAAAGAGGACGCATGTCATATCTTGGATATGTGCTACCAGGAGGGGGAAAATTGCAGTAGGTGTTGGCCCCTCCCTGAGGAAAACCATAGCCCATGGAAGGTTGAGCATATGGATTAAAGAGAGCTCCAACGATACTATCGGTGACATGATATGCCCCCAGTTTGTTGGCACCACCTGGTCTAGGAAGATTAGGTAGAACGGTATAAACATAACCCGACTGAGCATATATTAGGTCATATTTTAATGCGATTTGGAGAGCGGCTTCTTCAGTTTGAGGAAAGTGCGATGCAACATCTTCCCCGATGGGCGGCAAGAGAGTCCTAAGGAACTAGTCCATATAGACACGGTCTTTGAATGTAGCGGCTCGACATAGGCTCCTTATTCTCTGCCATTCCTGAACATGGTTGGATAGGCTAGTCGTAGATGATTGACTAAAGGAGGTCAAGAGCTCGGTACTAGTGTCGTAACGAAGGGGAAGCTAGAAATAAGACAAAAATACCCGAGCAAGAGTCACAAAGGTGGTATGAGAGGAAGGGGTCTGATCAAAATACCACTTAGAAGCTTCACCAGTAAGCGTTCGTTGGAACAACCGAAGACGGATAGATTCATCGGTAATGGAATTAGACGAACACAACATGTGGAAAGATCTAACATGATTTGAGGGATCTTGTCCAGCAAGACCTTCAAAATTTGGGATGTCTGAAGGGATATTTAATGGCATAACGGGTCAACTAGCGTCATGGTGTATAGGGTCGCTTATCAACTGGTCGAAGTTGGGGAGGATGAGGCCTGCCATGAAAGGGAGCAAGGGTGTAGCTAGGGTAGTGTCCGTTGTGGTCCCACTAGTGGTATTCCTGGCAGGAGGGCCAGGGCTACCACCAGTATTAGGTCCTAAACCAGACATGGTGAAGGTGACAGGGGGATAACTGAAGGTGGAATGAGAAGGAGAACCCAAAGGACCAGAAGAAGAGTCAGAGTGCAGACTCGGTTGAGGACTAACTCAAATCCTATGCGGAGGAGTAAGTCTCCCTACCAGAAACTAAGGATGAAGGCCGAGAAGTCTTCGAGATGAATGCCTTGGTGGCACAATGGTGACGACACAAACACGACACAAAGGAAAAAGAGACTGACAAGGGCAAGGAAGTGCAGGATCAACTGATTATAATGTCGAAACAAGGGCAAAGAGGTGCAGGATCAATTGATTTCAATGTTTTAGAGTCTTTGCTTGGCGGTGTTAACCAAGCTCTTTTTCGATTAGGGTGTGTGTGTAAAAGTGTGTAAATTTTAATTTTTAAACCTAGAAATTTGTAGAGAAAAAGAAAAAGTGCTATTGTATAGCTGTAAATAAACCTGCAAATGACAGTATATAGGCCTGCAAAAACATAAAATAAGCAACTAGTGATGTAATAATTTAAACCCAAGGAGGAGGGTCTCTCAAAAACTAGTCTATAGGTGAGTAAAAACTAATCAAAACACACTAAAAATGCTAATAGATCTAATTTCAAAAGGGATAGGGATATAAAAGGCAAAATCTGCTGGAAAGTGGTGCAGAAAACAACAACAAATCAAAGGAAACATTGTTGTAAAAAAGGTGGCAAAAAGCTATCTCCAGGAGGGAAACGGAGTGAACCCTAAAGGAAAACCCAAAAAAAGATAAATGAGGAGATTTGGATGGATAAAAATCTGATCTGAAGTGGATCTAAAGGTTAGGTACCAGATCTAAAAAAATGGTTGAAGACTCTGAAATTTCAGACAACCTGCAATAGCAAAAAAAACTCTTCCACAAAAATTGGAGGGTACTGAAGTCCTAGGGGGTTAGGTTCCCACTTAGTTGAGTGAAACAGAACAAGTATAGGTCCAAAATAGGCAGAGATGGAGGTCAAAAAACCCTGAACAAAGGCTCAGACGAACCCATAAAACTTTTAGAAAAATCCCTGCAAAAAGTCAAGGTCGCAGTTTCTGACCTGTTTTCAGCAGAGGTCGCACTTTTTGGGCTGTAAATTGTGCCCTGGAGGTCCAGTTCATAGGTTTTGGGCTGAAAAGTGTGACCTGAACTTCCGGCAGTCTCGGTAGCAGATTTTAGAAAAATTTATCATCTCAGCTGCGGCTGATGTCTGTCACCTACGCAATAGGTTCGTAAACACACGGAAGTCAGAATTTTTATCGTTTTAGGGTTTTATAGGTTAAAAACAACATCAAGAAAAGAAAGAATAAGGGTCTGAAGAGAAATCATAGGGTTTGAAGTAGCTGGATATGCAAGGATCATAAAAATGACAATGGTCATAATCGTAAACCCATGTGGAGTCGCCAGTTGTTAGTATGAATCTTGATTCGAAGCGTACGAAAAAAGACCACTTTAGTTTCACATAACAAACAGCCCTAACAGCAGAAATGACTGCTAATATCTTCAGATCTACAGTTAGATGATCAAGAAAAATGCTACAAAAATCTAGTTCTATGCATTAGAAGACATTAAACAGTAGAAAAAATAAGCTTTACTCCATAGATCCAATAGATAAGACAAGAATATATCCAATGAAATTTTTATTAATGGCACCTGGGAGGAAAACACAAGAGGGTGTTCCCTGTTCTCCTCAAAACTTCAGATTTAGAATTCCTCTCTCTTGATGGTGTAGAAAACCCAGACAAAAATGGAAAAATATGGCCATGATGGTGGATCAATAGCCAGACCAAGAGTTGAGATCCAGAGTGATCTTTAGGAAACAAACGGTGACAAATGAATGGGAAAACCCTTCTATTTATAACAAAATATTGAGCTAGTCTAGATATTGGTGCATAATGAAAATATTATTAACCAAATCAAGATCCAACTTTTATGGAATATTTTATTATATTTATTGGAGGGAAAAGGATTTTGACTTGGGTCAAATCCCCTTCTTTGTAAATAATAAATAAATAAATGATGTATATATCATTTTAAGGATGTGATTAAGTAATAATAAACAACTAAATGATTTATTTACCATTTTAAGGATATGGTTGGGTAATAATCAAATAAATAATGATTTATTTGATTATTTAAGGGAGATGTAGTCATATTTAACAAATAATATTATTTAAGTAATGTTTACATAATTATTCTAAGAAAATAATAAGACAAATAATGATTTATCTAATTAATTTCGTTGTTTTGGGTTAAATATAACCAGGAATATTAATTAAATTTTCATTTAACTAATTATTCCTTGAGGAAAAAGCAAACAAATATGGATTTACTTAATGTTTCCCCATGGGGTTTCTTGTTTATACCATAAACAACTTAATAAAGGTGGTTTACTAAGTTATTTTTCATAGTGAATGCGATTTTACTTGGGATAAAATTGGTCTTACTTGTTGTACTTGGGTCCATCTAATAACAATGGATTAGATGACCAAAAAATGGTGTAACAAATGTGATGGGTTTAACATATGCATGTTGGTGAGAGGTGACTGAAAATGGAGGATGGGGATTCAGTGGCCCGAGGTCGGAGTATACTTTAGCAGCTTAGCGACAGTCATAGTTATTTCTGAAGGGAAAATCCCTAGAGTTGGTAGGAATTCCAAGGCAGGTGTGAACCAGATATGAATGTCATGATGGTGTGTGCGTGGGGGTGAAATACTCTAACCAAGGGAATGAGGGACTGTTGGCATGGGGGAAAAGATGAAATATGAGGGTGAAGGGGCGAAGTGAATCATTTGCAGTCTTTGTACACTTACCAAAAGAATAAAATAATGAGGTTTGGTTTGTAAAAAACACATAGACAGGTACCCCAAAACATGAAATGGTTCGCTCACTGAAGGTGTGAGGATGGTGTTTTGCTGGGGGTGGGGGTTCCATTGGTTGGTCTCATGTTTGGGGTTGATGAAGTGGATGAATAAGTGTCGCAGATGGGATTATGCTGATGAACGTATGGTGGGCCAAATGCGATGCACGGAGGTGTGCTTTAAATCTTCTTGTACAACCTGGTCGTCTAGGAAGAGGGATTCAGCTTATATGGTGAACTTGACCTTGTGCATGCTGAATGGATGGGAATGAGGGGCTTCCTGAACTGAACTGGTATGGCCATGGCGTCACTTTTGTTGTGATATATGGTCTACTTTAGGTGAAGAGTTCCATGGAGGGGAGGCTCTACCGACCAACACGGATTTTTATCAAGTGCAGGGTGAGGTAATGATGAAAATGGTCAGATATGAGGACCCTATGGTTTATTTATGATGGAGAAATGATGTCACGATATGCAAAGTTTCTGGGAATCTATCATGCTGGGGGTAGAATGATACTTTCTCTGGAACCTTCAGTATATGGTGTTCTAAATGGTTTGTAGGTTTTTCCTGCAAAAACAACTACCTCAAGTGAACGCATCTTCTTTATCAAATATTATGGAAAGTCATGAGATTTAAAAAAGAATATGAGAGAGGGCATACCTGTCGGCACTAAATTTTTTATTTTTTCAGGAGTGTGAATGTGTGGCATCACCTTTGTTCCCTTGGGAGCTATTACTTGGCTCCTAGTTTTGATTTCAGTTATGGTTTCCCCCAGACTAAGATCATGGTGGGGGCGTTTCCAGTTACTACCCCCCATCTAGGATCTCCCTGAATACAAATTATTGTTGCCTAGGTGACTTTAGGTCAAAGACTCGACCAAGCCATCTACAGTAATCGATGTGCCTGATAACTCAAGACGATGAGGCAACCAGGTTCCCTTTTCCCTGGTTGGCGCATGGTGGCTTGGGGGAGGAGAGACAAATGTCTATATTTCTGGTGAGTGTCGTTCCTCCTGCATGTATAGGACGACATGAGGTTCATATTCAATAGTTTGGGCAGTGGGATTCTCTTGGTAGGATCACTCGATGGCATGTAAGCCATCCCTATGTCATGGTATCTCTGGATAATGGTGGGTATAGTGCCCATAGTTGCCACAGAGAGCGCATGCATGATTGGTACGCAGTGGCTGGCCTCTACCTTTGGTGGTAGGTTACCTTTTATGGGAACGCGGCATCGAGATGTCTGCTTTGGAGTCATGGAGTGGTTTTAACTCATCCAACTTTGGAAATATATGGGTAGGATGGCCTATAACTTTGCATGTAGAATAGACTGATGGTTCCCTTTGAATGGTGGGGGTTACCATATTCTTTCCTCTGTTTGCGGTTTTCTTGGCTTTGATTACCAGTTTCACAATGGGAAATTCTTTTGCGGGGGCAGTCTCGACTATTTGTTATGTAGGTTGGGGCTCCTCAGGACTGAGGGGCTTTAACCCTATGTAAGTAACGTTGGTGGATCTTGTTCCGAAAGGGGGAATGAGGTACCAAACTAGGAAT
Organism: Pinus albicaulis; assembly: GCA_034641835.2. Lineage (NCBI taxonomy): Eukaryota > Viridiplantae > Streptophyta > Pinopsida > Pinales > Pinaceae > Pinus > Pinus albicaulis. The sequence goes on from MU968551.1 coordinate 32,244,611, forward strand.
GCCAATGATATGTTGGGTAACACCAGTGTTTCCAAAACTTGCTGGGAGACGAAGCCAGCTGGGGGGTAGAGAAAAGGGGTTTGGGAGGCGGCATAGGCTAGAGAGGCTACCGTGGCCGATGCCTTGGTGTCGTTACTGCTCGAGTCTATACCCTGACTAAATTCGGTGCTTTATGTGGACATCATTCACACCGTGGCCCCTGTGGCATCAGGCAATGCGTTAGGGATCATAGGAGGAACTCCTAGGAATGACCCTAGAACGGACAACAGTTTGAACTGGCCAGGGCCATATTCTTGGTATCGTGAAATACCATCCAAGGCTGTATCTACATAGGGTATAATGAGATCCAGGTTGGTTAGGGGACGCTTCTCGCTCTGTGTCAATTGGTCTATAGTAATGATGTGATCGTTGTGGGGGAACATCATAATGCAAAAGAAAAAGGATGCTATGGCCGACATGGAGTACATGTAACTCCGCCCGAGGAATATGTTGTAATCCAAGTGAGTGTCCAAGACTTCAATGTCTATGTGCACTGTCTTTCCGGCTAAGCAAGCCGAGACATTTTGGTATAGGCCAACGGGGGTTGAGGGACAACCATTGTATGCTGGAAGTGTTATGACCGAGGGTTTTAGTTCGGGAGAACCCAACTTCTGCCAAACATTTTTTGACATGATGCATGTCAATGCACCCTCGTCTATGACACATCAATGAATAGTGATATTCTGGACCAATACTGGTGGAAGGCGACCATAGAAGGAAGCCTAGGGGTGGCTTTGTTTAAGTCAAAATCCATCATGCGCATATTGGTAGGGTCGATAGTGCCTAACACGAAAATCAGGGCTTTCCGTTACTTTTGGCACGATTGGAGTACTTCCAGCGTGGACACATTAGTGGGTGATTGAACTAAATCATCCGCAATGCTATAATTATGGGCCACTTTCGAGTGGTTACCCGCTCTCCTATTATGTACCTTTTTCATCTTTGGTAATGGTTCTATAGGCATCTTTGAAATGGTCAAAGGTGCAGTCGGCACACTAGTACTAGCCCCTGATGTACTGGTGTCTGGTGGGATGTCGTAACTGCGGTTCCATGTAAATTTCATGGCTGCTTTTCTTGGAATAGTTTGTGTTTTGTTGCTGAGTGTTGATCATCCCTTGGTGGGGGAAAGGTTCTTGCATAGCAGTAGGTTACTGGGAAGATCCTCCTTGTCCTCCATTAATCTGCAGCCTTTTTAGCTCATGGAGATCGAGACAGTGGTGAGTATAGTGCCCGTACTCACCACATTTTGAACAAGAGTGGTTTGTTTATAGAGGTGGCCCTTTAAATTGTCGTTGGGCATTGCTTGGATCCTGGTTCTGATTCCTGTTGGAGTTTCCTCTATCCTAGGATTGCGGTGGGCACTATTGGTTGCTGTCCCCACCCCTCCCGCCCCCCCCCCACCCACGGTTCCCTTTGGGCTTGTTTTTTGACTTTTTCTTAACCACGTTAGAAGGGTAGTTCTCTTGGTTATACTAGTGTGGTTGATTTTGGGACGGCTGCACAAATTTCACCTGTGCATTGGTTTGCATAGGTGGGTCATGTGCTTGGGACTAAGCATAACGTTTTCCCTTGTTTTCACATGGATGTTGGAGGGGAGCTCTTCTGTCAGTGTTTCTTTCTATGTACTGGGCCCCTTCAGCCAAAGGATAGGGTCCTCCTTGGTGATATGATTGCACCCTATTAGTTAAATCTTGCTGATACATATGATGACTTTGAAATCCAGGTTGAGGCATGTTCTGAGTAGAATTATATGTGTAACCGGTATTTTGACTACTGTTGCCTAGGTAATATTGGGTCATTGACCCTATTAATCTGTCTGCAGAGTTCGACGCACCTGGAAATTCTTGATAAGTTTGCAAGCGTGGGGCATTAGGTAGGATGTTGTAAATGTATCCTGACTGCGTATAAATTAGTTCAAGCTTCTGGGCTTTACTGATTGCATCCTCTTTGGATGTGGGGTATTGCTACGCCACATCCTTTGAAATCTCCACAATCATAGTTTTCAAAAATAAATCTAAGAGGACCCGATCGTCGAGTTTATCTTTACATAAACTGTGACTTCGACTCCATTGATGGAGATTTTCTGAGATATGGATGGCGGGAATTTGTCTAAAATGAGTCAATAACTCCATTCCTGAACCATGGTGAACGGGTAACTGAAAATATGTGAGGAATGTGGTAGTAAGGGCGCTAAAGTTTCCATGTGAAGCAAGAGTTTGCTCCACGTACCACTTTGCTGCTACTCCTGTAAGAGTGCATTGAAATAGCCTCAATAAAATAGTGTCGTTGATGATACTATTTGATGAGCACGACAGGTGAAAGGTCATTACATGATTACCTGGGTCTTCCACTTGCTTGCCTTCAAACTTTGATATATCTGAAGGGAGTTTCGTGGGCATGGGAGGCCATGAGGGATTGTGTGCGATGGGGTCATTTGTGAGCTTGGTTAAATCAGGTAGATTCAATGCAACTAAGAAAGGTGATTGGGAGGTTGATGCCATTGGAAAGTGTGAAGACACGAAGTTCTGGTTATAATGAGGGTTAGTCTGTGACGTACCCTGATGTGTGTTCAGCTGGCTTCCCGAATGGGACACACTCCTCTGCCCCTAGGGGTCGAGGGGGAGTGGTGTGCAGTGTGATGTTGGGAGACTGACTAGGTTTCCCAACTATGTTTGCTCTAATTAAGGATGAACCAATGACGGTGGTAGCATTCCATCTTTAATGCCTAAATGGGGAAAGACCTGGAACCCCTCCCTATAATGGGGGGAGGTCCAAAAGACGCCTGGATCGATGAGGTTCCATTGGGACCATTCAGGTGTTGACCAAGTTAGGTTTTTGAAAACTTTGAGAGGATAGAGTCTATGATCAGAGAAAATTTATGGCCATATACATCAAACAAAGTGAAAATAAAATAAATTTTCCCTTTAAATTAATCTATGTGATCAATCAAGCAACAAAGATGGTTTTTATTTTTTTGCGCATGATACTCAAAATCCTAGAAGAACTATGCATCCTCACACACTCAAAAGTAACTGGGCCTTGAAAAGATTTTGTTCGAGTGCTGGCACAATTTCCCATAAGAGCTGACGATGCCCCCAGTCAGCCGAAGAGAATCCACCAAGGTAAGGGCAGAGGGTTTGGTTCTTGCCTACACCGTCACCTATAGGGTAAAGGATGTCCTAGTTTTTGGCCACTAAGAACCACCATCCATGTGAGCGTTTGAGTCTTGGGCTTCTTGGTAGTTTGTTAACAATACTAAGTATCAGCCAATTCAGGTAGCCACAACTGATACCGCACGCACTGTGCCTAAGCCTAACCCTCTCTAAATCGGGTCTCTGCCATGCTCGGGTTTTCTTTTCCATGGGCTGATAGGTGGATTTGAAGCTCCCTAGATACACAACTTCTATGTTTAAATATGAAGTATGATCAAGGCAGCTTATTGGATGCCTACCCCCTATATCCTAACTTAAACTATAAATTCTTTTGTGGCCCCTGTGGCGGCTTCATATAAGGAGTAACTGTCCTTTGCTTTGTGTGGTCTCGGAAAGCAACATTTTTCCACTTTTAGGAATGCGCACTTATTGGGAAAAAAGGTGGGAAAAAGGCGCTCTTCTCAAAGGATTAAGCATGCAATTTAGCATTTAAGACTAGTTCAAATCTAATTTTCTCATAACCTTAGATATTTTAAATACTTTCTTGATTCCATAATGTCTTCCTACCTTGTAAATCCTTTGGCTTGACATTAATTAATTTCATCTTCTGCTGTATGATTTTCCAGTGTTAATAGTTGGGATTGTATTAATGATGGACTTCTCAAAACAAGAATATTTTTAATAACCACTAGTTGGGAATGCACCACTTCGGTACAACCTGACTAGGTTGCGCAGTTGGAATCGACACGAGACTGTTACAATGTGACAGCAAAATAAGGCCACGAGGATCTGCAAAACATCAATATGCCTAATTCAGAAGGATAATGCAAGCTTGTAGGTCCTAATGTAGAGATGTCTGACATAGCACAACTTGTTAAGACTCAATAGGTTAACATAGGCTTAGAAGCAGAGCCTAATTTCATGAATATTGGAGACTACTGGGATGATGATACAGTGAGAAAGGTCACTAAATTGTTGCATGAGTACCAAGAGTTGTTTCTGATGAATTTATCTGAGCTGAAAGGCATTGTAGGATGTTTTGGAGTTATTTGCATTACTTTGAAACCAGATGCAAAGCCAGTCAAAAAAATCCCATATCATTTGAACCCAAAATATAAAGAGTAAGTAAGGGAGGAACTCAACAAGATGCTCATTGTTGGCATTATTGAACCAGCCGAGGAGTATGAGTGGGTTAGCCCTATGGAGGTCCAGGAGAAAAAGACCAAGGGAGATATAGGGATTTGTGTCAATCTCAGAAAGTTGAACGATGTATGTGTGCATGATCTATTCCCGACACTGTTAACTGATGAGGTTTTATGGGCCTATATGACTACTTGTAAGAAGTTGACAGATCATCTTCCATTTTGATTGGTGTATGGAATGGAATCAATGATGCTGATGGAATACATTGTACCTAGTCTTCAAATCGTAGCAGTCATGGATATGGCATACATAGATATTATGGAGCAGTGATTGGAGCAACTTCTCATGCTGGAGGAGCATAGGTTCATTGCTAGATTTCACCAAAAGGTATAGAGGGAGAGAGAAAAATCCTGGCATGACCAAGATATTAAGCAAAATACTTTGAAGTAGAGAAACTTGGTTCTTTTATATGACAATAAGTTTGTGACTTTTCTGAGTAAGCTGCAAATGAACTGATTGGGGCCGCACATTGTTAGAAATGTTTCATAGGGGAGCACAATTAAACTTGAGAAGTTGAATGGTGAGTTCTTCCCTGGATGTATCAATGCTAGCAGACTAAAGCTACACATGGAAGAATCCACCCCAGGGTATTTTCATTGACTATATGGCTTGCAAAGAGTCTTAATTATCCATAGAGTTGAAAGAGAGCATAGGAAAATAAGTTACTCTATCAAAGGAAGGCTTCCTCGAAGCAAAAGTACTATGCAGGATGCAGAATTATGGCGCAGCTAGAGGGAGCTACGCCGAAGGAAGTAGGATTGTTCCACAAGGGAGGGTCTAATGAAGTTCACCTAGAATATGAGCGTTAGAGTGAGAGAATTTTATTTTACAATGACTTGGTCATTAAAAGGAGCGGGAGGGATGTATTTAATGGGAATATCTGGGTGGATATGCCAAAAAATCTACATTTATGAAGTGTATCTGAAGGAGATCATGGAGTTTGAATTTAAATTTTTCTACAAATTTGGCACCCCACTCCACGTTCAGACACTTTACGCTCTGAGCATTATACGTGTGATTTTTTTCCTAAGAGAGAGTCAAGCATTCCATTGCATGTTAGATTACCATTTTGAAGCCCTTAAAGAGGCGTTGATCAAGGCAGGACTAAGACTCACAATGATGGCTCTACCACCAGCCAATATAATAGGGTTGAGGTCACCCAGGAAACATACCACCACAAGCGAAGTGTCATCTAAAAATTAGAAGAAGCCAATGCTTCCCACATCACCCAGGAAGAAGATTGCAAAATAAAAATGGTCTAAGGAAACAAAAGATAGGTAGAAACAACCTGTCGAGGTAGAGGATTCAGAAGAGGAAGCATTCTTTCCTGAAGTGTTAGAGGAAATTGATGTAGAAGAGGAAGAACCTGTCTCCAAGTTTCCCCCTTATATTCTACCATGGAAACTGATAGCTGCAAAGCCTACGAAGCATCAAAATGAAGTAAAGTATAATAATTTAACACTACTAATTCCTAAAGAAGTACCGGTTGAGGGAGATTTGATAGGAAAAGTGCCACAACTATGCATGGAGGATTAAGACTTCAATGAGGGCGAAAAATACCCTCAATTCGATCCAAGAAGTTATTTGTGCTCTATATACTATGAAGCTACTCGAGTAACAAGGGTCGAACCAATGAAGTATGTGGGAGGAATTAAGAATGCAGGGTTGTTGAATATGCTAAATGTTATGCACTTTAAGCACAGTATTATCAATACAACCTGTGTGCGCTAACGGCTAGACCTAGTGCACGATGATTTTATATGGTTGGGGGAACGAGTCCCCATCAATGTGATGTTAATCAAGAAAATAATGACACTTCCTTATCTACGATTGGACCCCACTAAAGAATTTGTGGGAAAGGATCAAGATAATAATCTAGATGACAAGATGAAGCAAGATTATGGCCTTACAAAGGGAACCAGGGGTTATTCTATTATCTCCATCAAAGATAGGTTGGTGCACTTTTCCACACATATATTGGTACTAAAGATCATGCCGAAGTTTTGTGCAGAAGAAGTGTCAATGCTAGTAGTCTCTCTAGCTACATAACGCAGTAAAGGAATTCTATATAACTGAGAAGGATATTTTTTCTATGACTTATTAGATGATTGCAGAGAAGCTCAAGAGGAGGGCAGGTAGTTCCACTAAGCTTAGCTCTTGCTCTTAAGCATGCTAATAGCATGGAAGAAGCCTGGCGAATCATAGTTCCCCACTATGGACCCAGATATCTGTGAGGTTGCATGGTATGCCTCGTTGTCGCATTCAAAGTAGCCTACTCGATTAATGGTGATTAAACTCTTTTGGGTGGGATTTGAGATGAGTTTTCACACAGCGATGAGCTAGAAGCCAAGCTTGTCACGAAGTATTTTTGCATAATATTTGTAGGTCATTGATTTTAAAGCATATTTTCAACATATTCATGTTCAAACAAAGAAGGACCTTGCAAATTTCTGGTACAACCTTCCGCACCTAGTGACCAAGGATGATGTTGCGAACATTGTAAGTGAATGGCCATGTCATTGGCTAACTCCATTCACTGAAGGGGAAGATACCGTGTAGGTATGTATGAGTGGCACAAAGACCAGTACCTTAGGCAAAAATACTGGAAATAAATACACTAAGAAGAAGCCCAAGGTAGTCACATTCGTGACCGATAAAGAGTCTAATAAAGAATAAGATCACAAGACAGATATGGATGCTCTGGAGATGCGAGGGGGCGATGATCGAGGTGGGGATGCAATTTTTTTGGATCCAGTAGAACCCCCCTCCCCTTAAATTCTTAAGAGATGGCAAATGTTGGGTGACAGAGGTGTGCCAAAAAGGGTGAAGTTAGACAAGTCCACCGGCCCAGAATCGTTGGTCCTCGGTGACGGGGAATTTGATGAGATTGGTGACATTGTTCAACATGTCACTGAGTATCTATGGGAAAAAATTGAGGATAAATAAAAGGGCACATTGGTAGAGGTCCACAAGGGCCTCAATTAGTTACAAGTTCAAGCGAGTGTTGTGCAAGCGAGTGGGCTTCAAGCGAGCATGGCTCAAGTGAGCTGAACTTAAGCGAGCGGGGCACTAGCAGGTGCAAGTGAGATGGAGCAAGAGCTGGAAATTATGATTGATGTTTATGATGTACTGAGACATGTAGGTACCTTATACATTAACATTTTTGAGACTCAGGCAGAAAAATCACATCGACAAAACACAAGGCTCAAACTTTCGTCACTACCTTTGAATGCATTACGCAAATTTCACCGGGGCGTCACAAAAGAGTTGTAGATCTATGAGAAATTCACCCTATTGGTTATCTAAGATTTAAAGAGATAACACAAGAAAATGGTTGAGGAAAAGAAACAGGTATGTAGGAGCTATAGGCAGAAGTTGCACAAAGAAAGAAATTGGAGTCAGCCATCACCAAAGTATGTAGTCAATTTTCTGATCTACACATTCAGGCGAGGTAGCATGAGAGGACAAAGTAGAAAGGCTATTGATAGACATAAAATACTCCAAGGATGAATTCGAAAAGGTTTTAATTGAGCTACAAATGAAGATCATTGATTTGTAGTTGGAATTATAGCCAACTACTGCGCGAGAGTTCTAAGAGAAGCGCACGATAGAGATTAAGGCTACCAATGACAATATTGAATCAATGCTCCAGGCATGCCTCCAAGCCTTTGAAGACACTATGGATTTCTGGGCCTCACTGCAAGAGGACCTCATGTGTATAATATTGAAGTGGAAATCCATGAGAAATTGGAACAAGTGAACGATATTAAGGATACCACAAAGACTCTAGCACTATTATTGCGATATGCCCATCTCCAAGAGGGTAAATTTATGCAGCAACAGATTCATGAGCTGTGTAGAAAGGAAAAAGATTTCATATCTAGAATGAAACCATGGGAATCCAAAGTGATTCATATATCACAGAATGTGGAGAAACAGCTGAAAGCGCTACACTAGACATAGAAGGATATTGCCAAAAATATCACAGGGCTAGCCACTGAGAATTTTTTGACTAAAATCCGTGAAGCTGAGAAGGAGTGCACCAAAACAATTCCACCACTAAAGAATTCATTGAACAATATCAAAGAAAATATTGAGGGAAAACTAGCAGAGTGACTCGGGACAAATCACATTTTTGTGTTGGGGTCCTGTTGGACAGGGTACCCCTAGGTTGAAGATTATGATAAAGACTATTCATTTTGAGGAGCAGACCGCGCAACAGGAAAATGTAATAGGGTATTAGGGGCTTTGGGGTGGATCAATGCTCCTTATTTTGTAAACATATTGGAACTTTTTGAATATTTAGAGATCCACGCATGGATTTCATACCATGGTATTGTAAAAGAGAAAACTATATAAGGACTTATCTTAATGAGTCTTATGATATCTCGTATCTTGTCATAGAATGCATTTTGATCTAAGGTTGTATTTTTTTTTTTTGTGTGTTTTTTATGAAAGGGAGGGCTCCTGTAGCTAAGTTCATGGAGACCTTAGAAACTCTACATCTCAGTTGCAGACCCCTAAGGAGCAGAAAGTGATGTATTGAGAAGATTTGAAGTAATAAAAGAATACTTGAAGAAATATCTGTCCTTTACTCATGTGCTTTTCTTTATCTATTCTTTTGTTGTTATTTTTTCCAAGTTAGGGTTTTTATAGATATTTTAATCATGAATTATGGATTATAGTTTCTTATTTTGGTTAATGCATGTTAAATTAGAGTCACATAGTCTACGAGTTAGTTCAATAGAAGTTTTGAACAACAACAATGTAGTTTTTTATATTTATTCTACAAATCTCTGATAATTGTTAAAGAGAAGATAATCCCTAAAGCCACACTCCATAGTCCCTCTGGATAAAGAAACATAGTTCTATCATCCCCTAATATTGCCTCAAATGATACATTGGTCTGCACAACAGATCATTGTTGAAAGGGCCAGTAATAGTTGGTTTTGTTGGTTCACGCAACCATTTCTAAGGCCAATCAAGCCAAAAGTTGTATACCTAGATGCAACCTTGTAAATCCATTAATACATAATTTTGAGATACACCTTCCATTCCTCTAAGACTGCCTAAAAGTATTTTGTGAAATCATCTTTGATCTGCTACCATGTCAGTTTGGATCCTTTCTCTATGAAAAAATAAGTGTCTAAGTAAACTGGAAAGCTAATTGGGACTTGCTCAACTTCTTCCCCAGTACTTAAATGGTTTCATTTTACGAACCTCTCTTTTATGCCATTGTGGAAGTGAGCATTGTAGATATGCTCAACAATTGTTGTACCTATGGGATAGAAATGACACTGATGGAAAAAAAACATCAAATATAATAAAAAATACTTCCAAGACATGTTCTTTCAGCACATCAGGAAACTAAAAGGAAGGTGTTAGTGTCAGTATTTGCATATTTCCACCAGGGATCAAAACAAATTTTCATGTGCATCTTACGTGTCCCATTCTGAATAAATTTGTCATCATTCCATTAGGTCATGACATAAAATTGTTCCACTGGTGGTTGTCCTTGTCAAATAAGCTTCATTCTCCCTCAGAATATCATATTGGCTGACTCATTCTCGTGTCTCCTTGAGCATAAAAACACCTATGGAAATGATTTGTTCACTTGGAAGTCTTTAAAGTGAAAATCTCATTCAAAAGTCAGGTCACAAAGCAGTCCCATTAGGTCATTATGGTTTTTCATTTCTCAAGGTCACTCCATTTAGATGAGGTCAACACATATATGAGAGGGACTAAACAAGATCATTATGATGTATTTATTATACTTTCAAAGTTATATTTTTTCAGTTTAATGGTTTTTATATCAAAATGTCATTTTGATATAAAATTCAATATGTAATTTAATTTTATTTCTCCAAATGTAATTTCATGTTTTCATATGTAATAAATGAAATAACGAGCTGTCAAAATGCAATCATATCTGGCCCAAGTGAGAAAGGAAATCCAAAATCCATGTTGATCAAACCTGAAGTGCCAAAAGTAACAAAGGAAAAAGAGTATCAGTGTCAAAGAGGAAAAATTAACATTATAAAAGTGGGTAATTTAAATTAAATTTCAAATCCACAAAAGCTATAAAGCCTATCAAGAACCTCAAAACAAGTTATTGTTTCCATTCAACCATCAAAAGTCTATAGCAAAGGAGAAAATTTGAGTTTTCTTAGCAGTTTGGGTCAAAATTTCAAGGCACTGTGATTTTTCACCTTAGTGTTGTGTTTTTGTCCGAGAACTGCGCTAATCTGCAGTAGAACTACGCTAATGCTTGAAAACCATAGATTAAAATCCCCAGTGGCACTGCGCTAATCCCCAATGACACTGCGCTAATGGTTGAGTCCTGCGTTAATGTCCAATGGTTGAGTCCTGCGTTAATGTGATTGATGTTGAGACATTTCCCAAGACCTATCAGAGAGGCCACATGCATGTGTTTGATTCACTTGGAGTGAAAGGGGCCATGCATTCTTCATTAACAAAATAGGTAGACATGGGTAAAGAAAGAGGCAAAAAGGGATAAATCCTTATTAAAGGAGACCTTGGACAGATTTGTGTTGGCATGTGTTGTCCTTGATGAAAACTGACTTGATGAGTTATCTTTGGATGGCAACCTACTGGAAACCTGCTTGATGAGTTGCCTAGGATAAGCAACCTATGTGTTAAATATGTAAGGATGATGTATCTTGTGTTAAATAAGGAAGGACGATGTATCTACAGATTAGCTCAGAAGTAACAGAAGAAAGGAATTCCAGTAAGTGCCAGAGAAATGATAAATATGATATGTCACAAAGCATACACGGATTTGTAAAGGCGAAGTAGCGTATGTACGTGGAAAAGTACATACCAAGTAGCGTATTCCTATTTGAGCTCTAAATTCATAAAATCAAGGGAATTTACCATGGTATTGGCTCATTGTATTGAGCGCTGGAATATCTATTTGATCCCGTCCATGAATACCATTAGTAGTTGAGTGGTTTTGACTCATGGTATTGACAAAGGCTAAATCTATATAAGGAGAAGAAGATCATAGTGCAAGGGGTGCATGAGTTTGGGTTTTCAATGAATACTTCACTCTGAAGTATATCTGCATGGAATGGGTAACAATTTGTTAATTGATCTGAATTAATAATGCACCTATGAAGAAAATGATGAAGAGGGATCTCTAGATCTGAAATGACTATGTATTTTCTAGATCTGTTTATGGAATGTCTAGATCTAAGATGAGGCGAATATTTCCTAAAGTAAAGGGTAAGATCTGAGCTATTTATCTGTTCTGAAGAATTGCACAGCCCTACAAAGTTTGAAGATCTATACACAGGTTCGTGGAAGAGAAAGTGTGTATATACACGGGTTGGCTTCAGCAAAAGCGCGTATGGTATGTGAAATCAGTCCTGAAATATGTGCAGATGTATACGCAGGTTTGTTTCTATGAAAGCATGTATACACACAGGTTCAGTGAAGTAAAAGCGCGTATGAAATCTAGGGTTTTGCTAAAGTATGTGGAATGGAATGTCTGATCTATTGTGTTGTTTTACTGCTATCTGTTAATGATGTATTCATATAGATCTGGGTTGTTTGAATGTTGATTATGCTGCTGATTATGTTGATCAAAGATCAAGATGATGGTTGATTGGTTGATGATTCAATGAATGAATTGATGGGGTTATAAGTTTCAGTTTGATGTATGTTGAGCTTAAATGTGTGGAGTGGGTCCAGTCTGAAAATATGATGAAAAGTGGCCTACAAGGTGTGTTGTATGGAAGTTGTTGGATCCAGTATGAAAATTGATGAAACGTGGTCCGCAATGGTGCTGAGGGTCGAAGCCTTTAGTGAGGGGGTTGTAGCTCCCTTCCAGTGGTAGCTGGTAAACGAGAGCAGGGGGTAGTAGCTAGTCTTCCCGAGGAGGAAATTTGGTAAACGAGTGCAGGGGGTTGTAGCTCCCTTCTAGGAGAGGCTGGTAAACGAGATCAGGGGGTTGTAGCTCCCTTCCAGGAGAGGCTGGTAAACGAGAGAAGGTTGTAGCCTTCTGCAGGTGGGTGCCTGCATGCTGGTATGAGTCTGCGCTAGTACATGGTTGTACAATGTTTTCTTTATATCATCTTCGAAAAGGCGAGATAGCCAGCGGTGGTGGTTTTCTCTAGGGTGGGTTTCCACCTTAAATCTTTGGTGTTCATGTGGGTTGTATGTGTGATGACATTCTATTCTTCTTTTGTCTTCTTTGCTTACTAAACATCTAATGAATGAATGATGCAAATATCTAAGTAAATAATTATCTGCATAATGAGATCTCTGGTAATACGCAAGTTTCATTAAGGATATCCGCGTGTATACACGACTTGGGTTCATTAAAGTAGCGTATGGGTTTTTGAGAAAGAAAAAGTAAAAAAATTTCAGTCTGCACTAAATACTGATTCACCCCCCCCCTTTCAGTATTTTTCCCAACAATTGGTATCAGAGCAGGTCCTTCTACAGAAGCTTGATCGCTTGAAGGAGATCTGTCACAATGGGAAGGAAGCAAAAGAAGAAGGCTACTCAAAAGGAGATATCTCAAAAAACATCTGTATCAGAAAATGAATAAGATGAAACAGGTATTGATTTTTGTTCTTGTGATTCACCTTCTTATGCATGCAATGGTGAAAATAGTGTTATGGATCTAGAAGAAGCTCTCAAGAGTAAAGTTGAATATTAACAAAGATCATTTAATGAGAGAGAATCTATCTGCAAAGAGATGATCTCTAGAATGAAGGAACAAATAGAAATGTATCAAAGCCTGCAGGTTAAAGCAACCTATCAAAGTAGAAGACTTGAACTAGAAATCCTCTTTCTCAATACAAATCTGGAAAAATCAAATAAGAAGAATGAAGAACTTAAAGAAGAAATCATCTCTCTGAAAGCAGATCTCGAAGCATCAAATAAGAAGAATGAAGATATTTTACAAAATTTTGAAGAACAAGAAAATGGGTTGAAAGAAGAGATTTTGAAATTGAATGATCAAGTAGAAGAAGGAAAAAGGGTTGAAGAATGTATGAAGCAGTAATGCCAAAGATTGGAGGGTGAGATAAACTTTTTAAAAGGTAAATTAGAAGAAAAGGATAAACTCTTGAGGTTTCAAGATAGTACTAAGATTCTGGATAATATTCTTAGTAGTGAAAGGTCTCAATGTATACATTGAATCACAGTTTGAAAGCATTTAAAAGGAGAATCAGTTCTGAAGGGCTAAGATTCAAATGCAAAACTCAAGTGTTGAGAAAAACAAAAAGATTAATGACAATCATGAACTCTCAAAAGAAATCATACCCTCGTTTAATCAATAATGTGAATGCTTTGTCTCTGTCTCTGAACTGTCTTGCATCAATTAGAGAAAAGGAATATTTCGATCCTAAAGCTAACAGGATTCTACCTTCGAAGGTATTCATGTTTCTTGACATATTGTTTTTCATGTAGCAAGTATGGTCATAAAGCAGCTGATTGCAATAGAAGAAAGAATAGAAAAACACATTATGATCCTTATGCTTACTTTTCTGGTCATGCAAGATGTTATGCCTGTAAAAAGTATGGACATGTAGAAAAAGAATGCAGGATGAATGGATCTGAGAAATTGGATAATTTCCAGCACACAAGAAGAAATTTCAAGCAAAGCTGGAAAAGGAAGGAGGACTGGTCAAAAACGTAGGGGATAATAATCCTACTGCAGTCATCCGCTTCTAAAGTTTACTTCTCAGAATGGCTGCAGGATGATGTGAGATACATTATAGGGATTAGTAATGTATCATCACAGGGGGAGCAATGTAAGATGTTTTCCATGGTTGTTTTGGTAATTCTGGTTATGTTTATTTCTGACAGTGCATCTAATGTGAAGAAGACAGGTACAGGTGGTACAAATTCAGGGGGAGATGAAGTTGTGGAAATTTTCAGTGTTTCACTCTTCATACGCAGGTTTAGTGAACTAAAGCCACGTATACACGCGAGTTCCTTTGGAGACGGTAGCCGTAACTTCTGTGGCATGGTGATTGACTAAAGAACAGGAGCACAGGTTCAGGGGGAGCATCAGTCTAACTACTAATGATTGCATTGTTGGCATTGTATCTGCTTATTCCTTAGTTATTGTAATACTCATGCTCAAATGATGATGACATGATACATGGTTTCTTATGATAAGATTATGGATGAGCCCTGATTGCTTTTTGCTGAAGAGTATCTTTTTTTTTCACACATGGATGAGATGAAAGTTTTATGATGCAGAGATAAGGATAGATCATGCAGAGTTTGTTGCTGATGACTGTTGACATAATTCCTACACATGTTACATCATGATTATGAAATAAACAAGTCATGAAGATCTTGATGATAACAGATCACATGAATGATTGCTTGATACATATTGTCTATTGAAGATGATTTTTCTGGTATGATAATTCCTCTTGAAGAATATGTTGATGCTGCAAAGAGCCTGAAGGCTTGGTTACTGATGTACTTATGCTACAACTTTTGGATGACACTTGAAAACATAGCTACATTTTCCTATCTATATTCTCTCATATATTCCGGGGAAGCATTCGAATATCTTAGAAAAAATCTGGGAATAGTCTCTGCCATACAAAAGATCAGATCTGCTTAAATTCAGAAGATTAAATTGGATACGCGGGTTTTCTGAAACACAGTCGCGTATATACGTGAGTTTATACATAGAAAACCACGTATGGGTGTGTGCTGACAAATTTTTGGGGTCAACATTCTTCAGCACAGCTGTGGTGCTATTGGGTATCTCTGGTGATGTTTCAGCTCTCATATTTCTGTTTCATTCTCTGATATCTGATGAAGATGCATTGATGATTTGCTGTTGAAAGTGTTCAGGATGCACAAGCTAAGGGGGAGCATTGGTCATATGGAAAGTAATGCATTGTTGGCATTATGATGGTTCTGAAATATGATCTCTCTCTTGAGGTCCTTTTGGTACTGGTCATAGAAAGTCATATTTGTAATGTGATGAAAAGGTCATGTTGAGACCTATGATGTAAATTTGTAATATTCAGTCATGTAAGGACTTGATCAAATTTGTAAACCCACTTGGTTGGGTAGATGAGTCAAAATGTGTAAACCCACTTGGTTGGGTACTTGAGTCACATATGTAAATCCACTTGGTTGGATCATTGATGTAAGTATGAGTCCTTGGTGATAGGAAATGTCATAGAGTCATGTACTTCATTGAAATATGTTTTCAGCATGAACTCAGGGGGAGCATGGTAACTTCAGTGCACATCAGATCTACAGAGCTCTTCTTTCTACAAGATAAGAAAAACCTTGTTTTGGCTTTGATCCGCCCTTTTCCCTTGATGTCAAAGCGGGAGAGTAACATGGTTTTTGAATAGGGGGAGAGTCTCATGGTGTTTGCATAATGGTTATAATCAATGCATCTATCTGTTGTGGTGATCAAACACCATCATGGTTGCCATCAAGTCCAAAGGGGGAGATTGTTGGCATGTGTTGTCCTTGATGGCAACCTACTTGATGAAATAAGATTGTTGACAATATGATGCAATGTGTTGTCTTTGATGGCAACCTACTAGATGAAGTTGTCCTTGATGAAAACTGACTTGATGAGTTGTCTTTGGATGGCAACCTACTAGAAACCTACTTGATGAGTTGCCTAGGATAAACAACCTATGTGTTAAATATGTAAGGATGATGTATCTTGTGTTAAATAAGGAAGGATGATGTATCTATAGATCAGCTAAGAAGTAACAGAAGAAAGGAATTCTAATAAGTGCCAGAGAAATGATAAATATGATATGTCACAAAGCATACGCGGATTTGTAAAGGCGAAGTAGCATATGTACACGGAAAAGTACGTACCAAGTAGCGTATGCCTATTTGAGCTCTAAATTCATAAAATCAAGGGAATTTACCATGGTATTGGCTCATTGTATTGAGCGCTGGAATATCTATTTGATCCCGTCCAGGAATACCATTAGTAGTTGAGTGGTTTTGACTCATGGTATTGACAAAGGCTAAATCTATATAAGGAGAAGAAGATCATAGTGCAAGGGGTGCATGAGTCTGGGTTTTCAATGAATACTTCACTCTGAAGTATATCTGCATGGAATGGGTAACAGTTTGTTAATTGATCTGAATTCATAATGCACCTATGAAGAAAATGATGAAGAGGGATCTCTAGATCTGAAATGACTATGTATTTTATAGATCTGTTTATGGAATGTTTAGATCTAAGATGAGGCGAATATTTCCTAAAGTAAAGGGTAATATCTGAGCTATTTATCTGTCCTGAAGAATTGCGCAGGCCTACAAAGTTTGAAGATCTATACGCAGGTTCATGGAAGAGAAAGCCCGTATCTACGTGGGTTGGCTTCAGAAAAAGCGCGTATGGTATGTGAAATCAGTCCTGAAATATGTGCAGATGTATACGCAGGTTTGTTTCTATGAAAGCGCATATACACGCAGGTTCAGTGAAGTAAAAGCGCATATGAAATCTAGGGTTTTGTTGAAGTATGTGGAATGGAATGTCTGATATGTTGTGTTGTTTTACTGCTATCTGTCAATGATGTATTCATATAGATCTGGGTTGTTTGAATGTTGATTATGCTGCTGATTATGTTGATCAAAGATTAAGATTATGGTTGATTGGTTGATGATTCACTGAATGAATTGATGGGGTTATAAGTTTCAGTTTGATGTATGTTGAGATTAAATGTGTGGAGTGGGTCCAGTATGAAAATCTGATGAAAAGTGGCCTACAAGGTGTGTTTTGTGGAAGCTGTTGGATCCAGTATGAAAATTGATGAAACATGGTCCGCAATGGTGCTGAGGGTCGAAGCCTTCGGTGAGGGGGTAGTAGCTCCCTTCCAATGGTAGCTGGTAAATGGGAGTAGGGGGTGGTATCTCCCTTCTAGGAGAGGCTGGTAAACGAGAGCAGGGGGTAGTAGCTCCCTTCCAGGAGAGGCTGGTAAACGAGAGCAGGGGGTTGTAGCTCCCTTCTAGGAGAGGGTGGTCAACGAGAGAAGGTTGTAGCCTTCTGCAGGTGGGTTCCTGCGTGATAGTATGAGTCTGCGCCAGTACATGGTTTTAAGATGTTTTCTTTATAATAAATATTGAAGACTGAGACAACGGCAGCAGTGGTTTTCTCCCGAATTGGGTTTCCACCTTAAATCCTGGTGTTCATGTGTGTTGCTTATGTGTGATGACTTATTTTGTTCTTACTGCACATGTTTACTTCTTACTGAACATCTAATGAATGAATGATGCAATGATCTAAGTAAATAATTATCTGCATAATGAGATCTCTGGTAATACGCAAGTTTCATTAAGGATATCCACATGTATACGTGACTTGGGTTCATTAAAGTAGCGTATGGGTTTTAGAGAAATAAAAGTAAAAAGTTTTCAGTTTGCACTAAATACTGATTCCCCCCCCCCCCCCCCCTCTCAGTATTTTTCCCAACAATTTGGTGAGATTGAAAATGAGGAGGATAGCCTCCTAGATAGGGACCAAATACTAGAGGGCTAAAAAGAGCTCTATCCCTTGAGAGGCAGAAAGAAGCTGAGATGGCAGAGCAACTTACTCCAAGTGAGTTGCTTGCCCTAGAGATTAGCAGGGATAGACACTCATGGCTTGATAGATCCAATTTTCATATGCAGTTATTGCTAGAGAAGCCAAAAATGACAATGATATTCAGAGGAAAATGGCAAAGCACTATGCCATGAGAAATAAAATTGCAAGGGCCAAGCTCAAACGAGCCCATGAAAAAATTCAAGGTTTGACCGAGCAAAAAGGAGAAGGAGAGGTCAAACATACTTGCTGAGGTGTCTCTTCATGCCTCAAGCCCTTGATCAGCAAGTGACCTCACAATTTTGGCAAGTTTTGGCACATTTGGCACTTTGGTGCATTTTTTGATTTTTTGGGCAATTTTAACACAGAAAATTTTCCAAAAACGCAGCACCCTTGGCATTGAGATTTTTCTTGGAGACTCAAATAAAAAAAAATTCACCACCATCATTCTCATAATGATGAGTAAATAAACCCCAAAAAGTTTCAAAAATTTTGGAGGAGAAGTGGTTGCTCAAAAGTGCAAAAAACCACCATTTGTTTTATGTTTCTGCCTACTTTTTGAGCTTGGCACTGTGCTAATATCAGTCTTGGGAAAAGTGATTTTTGATAGAGTTTATGGGCACCACTTTGGAAACTAAGGAATATTTTGAAACTAGACTTAGATATATTTCCAATGAGCTATCATGGAGTTGATTTGGACACAGGTAAGGCCTCCAAAAGTTGCTTGCAAGAGAGCCTATTTTTTCTGTCATGGCATTGCGCTTTTGCCAAGAAAATGTCATTTTCATCATCTTCAACAAATTTTGACTTTTTGACTTTTTATCTTGGGAAATGAGAAATTATTGATGTAAAAGTTCAAGATAAATTTAAATTTCATGTTTTCATTGTTATCTAGGGTAGATACATCATATAAGTCCTCTAGAGGTCAAATGAATCGATTTCCTCTCTTTTAGAGGCAAATTGTTGAGTTTTCCTAGTCTTCAAATTCTTGTTTGGGAGTAGGTGAAACTGATCCCTATCTCATGTATTCGAATCCCTGAGGCTAGGAAGAGTGGTTTTGAGGTCTATATTCTTTTATCAGTAATTTTAAGGGTTGGACTCACTTGGAGCTTTGGTATCTTAAGGACACAATTTTGTATCAGTTTGGCCTAGACATTAATGATAAATTTGCAGCTATTTCTTTGGGATCCATGTGGTATGATTTTTTTGATATATTTTATTCTTTTTTATCATTTGTAAGCTCATAAACCATTTCCATGTCTATGATATTCTTAATTTCAAGTTGAAAGGAAGAATTCATGTTTTCATGCTCTGTTTTGGGGAATTTTGCATAATTTGTTTATTTTATTTAGTTTAGGGAAAATTCATCTTATATGCTCTTACTAACTCCTCACCGGTCTATTCAACTCACCATAATCATTCTTTAAATGTCAAACATTCTACCTACCTTTTCCCTTAGAACACCCTGCGAATTTTGACCTAATTTCCTTGCCCTGGTTGTTTGAAAACTCTTGATCCAACAAAACCCTACACAAATCAAAAATCAAAACCCTAAGCTACTATACCTAGCCTAAAATATTCTTTCTTCAGTTATTTTGACTATGATCCATACAGAGAGAGCCTTCTCCTAGCCTAGTAGGGCTAGCTACTTGGATAACTGTGGTTTGAGGTTACCTCGAAATTTCCTTTCTCAGCTTGAGGTTCAATCTGAGTGATAAAATTTTGGCGACTTCACTGGGGAAAGAAAAGAGTTAGATCAGATAAACCCCAGTAATAATTTTTCATTGAAATTCTTAAAATTGTGGATGATAAGTTTAGAGTTTACTCAAAGGATGAATTGAAAAAAATGTAAAGTGCTTATTTGTTTGTGAAAATTGGACATACTGGATTCCCGAAGATACACCAGATCCAACCCTGATCCGAATCCTCCCGTCATTGTTAGTGATCCTCAGAACATTAGAAGAAAATTTAAAGCTGTTGTTGAGACTTCTAGTTCAGTAGAAAATCAATCAGAGAGAAGTTCCATTCCCAGAGCTCATTCATTCCCCAAAATGTTAGAAAAATTGCAAGATATTGAATTTTATGTAAATTTTGAACAAAGCTTATTCCGGAGCAAATATTTGAGTTGGATCGATGAAGCAGTTTTTGATTCCTCCATTCCCTTTCACAGTCTTGTTCAATATCTATTTTCACATTCTCAATCAGGGTCACAATGAAGAACACAACTTTTACAAGTTCTTAAAGATCTACAGAACTATTCTTCACAAATAAATGCTTGTGTGATAATCAGACCTCAGATATCATCTTCTTCTACCATCACTTCATCTACTGTTACACAAAATATTCCTTTTCCCCTACCTCCTTCTTCATCTGTTGTTCAAAATACTAAATTAGTGACCAATCCTCCCACATCGGGCATCCAAATCACTATTATAAATCCTCGACCTCCAGTTATCATGGCTGAAAGATATGCCCCCTTGGTTCTCTCTCAAAACCTAGGTGTTATGCTTGCAAATTATCCATTAGGGGAATTTTGAGGTCTAAAATGGGCCTCCTAAGAAAAAAATTACATCCAAAATAACTTTATAAGAACCAATATGATTCAAGATGATGATGTCAACCATGGGGGATGATTTACCATTTTTTAAGTAAAAGGGTAAAATGATTAAAAAATAATAAAATAATAAAACTACTTTTTCAACTCATATTTTCAACTTATCTCCCAACGTTTTTACTCAAATTTTGAGCAGGAGTACTCATTGGATGAAAAATTTAATTCCTCATCCAAGGAGTACCCATGTCGCATACTTTCGATGGACCCTGCTGCATGAAAAATGAGAAATATATGAAAAAATGTGATTACAATCAAATTTTTCATGTATTTCTCATTTTTCGTGTAGCAATATCCATCGAAATTATGAAAAAAAGGTACTCCTTTAATGAGGAATTAAATTTTGCATCCAGTGGGTACTCCTACTCGAAATTTGAGTAAAACATTTGGGAGATAAGTTGAAAATATGAATTGAAAAATTATTTTTTCCTTTTTTCCCTCTAAAAATTGATGATGTAATCAAAATATTATTTTATTATTTCCACTATTATTTTATAATTTCCTTAGGAGGCCCATTTTAGACCTCAAAATTCCCCTAATGAAACCAAACTCCCTTTGTTTGACAGTACTCTGCCTATGACAACACAAAAGCACGTAGATAAGATGAATGACTTCTTTGACCTTCATGAAATTGATATAGAGGATGTGAAGATGAGGCTGTTTGCACAAAGTCTCGGAGGGGAAGTAAGACAATGTTTCAAAACTCTACCAGCAGACACTATTGACACCTTAGAAGTTTTGCATCGTCAGTTTGTAGAAATATGGGAAGAAAAGTAAAATCCCCTTCAAATTATGTCTGAATATGAGAACATTAAAAGGAATGTTGGTGAAACTGTGCAAGATTATTGTGTGAGATTTAATGCAATATGCAATGCTATTCCTGCACATATGAAACCACTATAGTGTTTGTTTTTGGTCAAATTTATGGATGGATTTGATACTGATATGGCATATCAGTTGTGTGAACATGATCCTACAACTTTAGTAGATATGCAGAAGAATGTTGTAAGTGTGGAAGCGAATTTGTTGGATAAGAGAGCAAGGATGAGATCTGAAAAGAGGGTGACCATCAATGAGGAGACATCTAATTCTGATTAAAAAATGGATTCATTACTCCGAGCTATGGAGAAAATGGTTGACCGATTGTCTATCTTAGATAGACCTGAACCACAGATCCAAAATCCAAATTTTAGAGGGCAGCAGCCTCAGTTTAGAATCAAGCAGAGAGAGAGAGAGCAGAAAGCACCTGACTAAAAAGCACTACAAAAATAGCAGATTTGGACCCCGTTGCAACAAAATTGTGTCCAAGGAGTGGGGGAAGAAGAAGATGAAGATCTGGTGGTTGAAACAAATAATTTATTTACAACAGATGGCTTGCCCATGTTCCTGACTAAAGATGAAGAGTATACTGAAAATGTAGATTCTCCAAAAGATGAGGACTATATCTTGGAAAATGATGATGACTTGGAAACAAAATCAGATGATTACTAGCATGGGTATATGAATTTTTTGAGTGGACAACAAAAAAAATATTCTTTAAGGAGCAGAGATGTACATGTCAATCCCATTAAAAAAAGAAAGGAGGTCCAGTCAAAGAGTGATCTTTCGAATAATCAGAGAAAGGGTAAAGAAAATGCAGAGCAGAACCATAGTAACGTCAATCAACCATCAACAAAATTAGCTGCTAAAGAGGACACTCAGAAAAAAGGAAAATATAACAAAGGATACTATTGTCAAATAGGTAGATAAATTCAAGAATTTTAATTTAGAAAATGAAATAGCTAAATTGAAAGTCTCCATTCCTTTGACAGAATCAGTAAAGAATAGTCATTACAAACATCAGGTGTCTAAAATGTTGCTAGTTGATCCTTTGTATGATATGGTTAATGTTTAATATGACCACCCCGAGCTCATTTTCAGTCCAAATATAGATGGTCAATTACAAGAGAGTGAAATTCCCCCCTTTTATTTAAGCCTTAGATTGCATGAGTACATACTTCATAATGCTATGCTTGATTATGGGGCATCTCACAATTTTATGCCTAAGGCTATTATGGAAAATATGGGCATGGATATCACCCGACCATATCATGATTTGTATTCATTTGATTCTGGTAGATTTCATTGCATTGGTCTCATTAAAGATTTAGTGGTTTCCCTAGACCATATCCCAGCCAAGGATGTTTTGATGGATGTGGTGGTGGCTGATATACCACCTCATTTTGGCATGCTACTGTCTAGATCACGGGGAGCCAAACTCAAAGGTACTTTACAACTTGACTTCTCTTATGCTATTATTCCTATTTTCGGGCAATTGAGGAAATTGTATCGGGAAAATAAAATGAAATATATGGAAACTAGCAAGGAGAAGCCCATAAATCATCCAATACAGGATGTACATACAGATTAGAATATTTTATTTTGTATAATTATGGTGATTTGAAAGATGTAAATAATCACCT
This sequence comes from Pinus albicaulis, assembly GCA_034641835.2. Classification (NCBI taxonomy): domain Eukaryota; kingdom Viridiplantae; phylum Streptophyta; class Pinopsida; order Pinales; family Pinaceae; genus Pinus; species Pinus albicaulis. The sequence goes on from MU968551.1 coordinate 32,267,639, forward strand.
AGGAGTGGTAGAATATGTGCCAGAGGTTTCAAAAAATTTTAGAGCAGTTCTTGATAAGGAAAAAGAAATGGTGTCTTCTTCCGAAAAACCTCTTGAAAAACAGAAAAATAGTATAGAACAGAAAAATGAGGTGACCGGCCAAAGTAAATCAAAACCAATAGTTAAATTTTAGCATCTAGAAGATGAAGGTGGACTTTGGAGCATGGATTTTGATGGTGCTTTGGGTAAGGAAGGCGCAAGTATTGGTATTTGGATCTGAAGTCTTGTTGATAAGTCATGTGGAATTCCAGGTAATGTTAGAGAACGCTCTTATAAATTGGCTTTTAACTGTTCTAATATTGAAGCAGAGTATGAAGCATTGATCACAGGTCTTAAAATTTTGAAGAAAATTGGTGCAAAATAATTTCTGTTTATGGTGATTCTGAGCTTGTCATAAAGCAGGTGAAAGGAGAATATCAAGCAAAGCATCTGTGAATGAGAGCTTATAGGAATTCAGTCTTGGATGTATTAAAAATGTTTCCTGAGTATACATTAACAACAGTTCCAAGAACTCAAAACATCATTGCAGATTTGCTTACTACAGTAGAAAGTAATCTCAAAATTCTGATAAACTCTAGTAATAAATTTGAAATTCATGTCAAACATAGACCTAGTGTTCCTGATAATTTAAGGTACTAGCAAGTTTTTTGGGATGAAAAATAAATTAATATATTTTTTCAGAATCAAGGAAAACTCAAAGATGCTTTTATTGATGATGTTTGTGATGCTAATGATCAAGACATAGAGGCTAATCAGATGAATGTTTTGCAGCTAAAAGATAATATTAATCCTAGAGGTCTTATACCTTTAGAAGATCTGTTTGATCAGGATGATGTGGCAAGAAAACCTACTTTGACTCCTACAAAAAAGGGTGTGGAAGACGTGAACATTGGAACAAAAGATAAGCCCAAAATGGTTAAGTTGTCTAAGACATTATCTCCCGAGGAAAAATATAAGTACATCAAATTGTTGTCTGAATTTTCGGATATTTTTGCATGGGATTATGAATATTTTAAGGTATATGACAAGAATATTATTCAGCACACTATTTCCATTATGCCGGATCAAAAACCCTTCAGACAGAAGTTGAGAAGGATAAATCCCAGATTGTTTCCATCCATTGAAAAAGACGTAAACTGATTGTACAAATTAGGTATCATTGTTCCAATTAGGTTTTCTGATTGGATTTCAAATTTGGTTCTGGTAAGGAAAAATACTGGAGAGAAAAGGTTATGCATTGATTTTCAGAATTTGAATAAATTATCTTTAAAGGATAATTACCCCCCTTCCTAAGATGGACCATGTTTTCAAAAGGTTAGTTGGAGCATCATGGATGTCACTGCTTGATGGTTGTTCAAGTTATAGTCAAATTTTGGTATATGAAGAACATCAAGGAAAAACTTCTTTTTACAACACCTTGGGGAACTTTTCAGTATGTTAAAATTCCATTTGGACTCAAGAATGCAGGGGCTACTTTTTAGTGGGCGATGGATATAGCCTTTACAAATGAGAAAGATGTTTTCTTAGTGGTGTATCAAGATGATTTGACAGTGTTTTCTTGTTCTAATGATCAACATTTGTATCATTTGAGAATTGTTTTTCAGAAATGCAGGCAGTTCAAAATTTTTCTGAATCTGAAGAAGAGTCTTTTTTCCATGGAGGAAGGCAGACTTCTTAGTCACATAATTTCCAAATAAGGGATTTTCATTGATCCTTCCAGAGTATAAGCCATTTAGAGTATGGATTTTCCATGAAATAAAAAGCAGATACAAGTTTTCAATGGTGAGATGAACTTCTTATGCAGATTTGTTCCTAATTTGGGTAAGCATTTGCATGAAATGACTAATATGTTGAAGAAGGAAAGAATTGTAAAATGGACCATTGATGCTATGAAGTCTTTCAACTTGGTAGAGCTTGCTTTAACCACAACCCCTATTTTGGTTAGTCCAGATTATACTAGTGATTTCATAATATTTTCATTTGCATCCGAGCACACCTTGGCTGTGGTTTTGATGCAAAAGAAGGATTAGGTTGAACAGGCTATTGCTTTCTTCCGTTGAGCCATTAGAGATGATGCTCTTCTCTATAAAATTATTGAGAAACATGCTTTAGACTTAATCAAATCTTTGAAATATTTCTGGATCTATATTCTACATTCACATATTATAACCTATGTTCCAAATGCAGCAGTAAAAGAGGTTCTCACACAGACTGATCCTGAAGGTTGGAGAGGTAAATGGATAGCGGCGATGCTAGAGTATGATCTCGAGATTAGGCCCAGAAAAATGATCAAGTGGCGGGGATTAGCCAAATTAATGGCTGAATCCAATTTACATGCTCTAGACATAAACCTGATTGCAGCAATGTCAGATGATGAAGAAGATGGCGCTCTAATACAAGCATCATAAATATTTCTCAATTCACCATGGTATTTTGATATAGTGTATATTATTCAGCAATTATGTCCTCCTCCTGGAATTTCTAAAATTTAGGGCAAGTCTTTGAAATTTAAATCTACTAAATATTGAATTCTAGGTATTGCCCTTTACTAGAAAGATCCAGAAGGTGGTCTTTTGAATTGTTTGGTTGAAGATGAAGCTAAGCAGGCAATGAATGAATTCCATATGGGAGATTGTGGAGGTTATTTTTTTTGGAAAAAAATAGCGAACAAAGTGTTGAGAGCAGGGTATTATTGGCCAAATATATTTTTAGATTTGTACAAAACAGTCACAAACTATCATGAATGTCAGGTTTTTCAGGGAAAAAGGAAACTCCTTCCTCTTCTGCTGAAGCCTGTTGTAGTAAATTCTCCTTTTCAATAATGGGGACTTGAATTTCTTGGGGAAATTCATCCCACATCATAAACACAACACAAATTGATTATAACAGCCACCAACTACTTCATCAAGTGGATTGAGGCTATTCCTACAAGACAAGCTATAGACACAGTAATTATTCAGTTTTTAGAACCCAATATTTTGTCTCATTTTGGTTGTCCTCACAAGATTATTACAGATAATGCTGCAGGATTCAAGTTAAAGAATATGATTAAGTTTTGTCACAAGCATAATATCAGGTTAGGGAATTCCACCGCATATCATCCACAAGGCAATGGATTAGCTGAGTCCTCTAATAAATCTTTGGTTAATATCATTAAAAGAATGTTAGAGGAGATTAAGAAATATTTGCATAAGAAGCTTACCAATGCTTTGCAGGAATACTGAGTGAGCACCAAGAATTCTATATGTATCTCACCCTTTGAATGGGTTTATGGTACAGATACAGTGTTTCCTACATCACTTGCAGTCCCGGTTATGAGATTATTGCAGGAAGCAGGTAGTGAGGAAGATAATATTCAACTTCAAGTCAATAAAATGATTCACCTTCAGAAAACAAGAGAGGAAGTTTCTCAGAATAATTCTAAGCTTCAGAAGAAAATCAAAAATATTTATGAACAAAAAACCAAGGCAGATAAATTTTAGCTGGAGGATGTAGTGTTGCGGTGGGATGCGAGAAATGAAGATAAAGGTAAGCACGGTAAGTTTGAAAATATTTGGAAAGGACCCTACAAGATCTTAGATTTTTGAGGACAGAATGCTTATTTGTTGAAAGAGATGAATGGACAGAAATGTTTAGGAGGACCAGTCAATGGTAGGCTCCTAAAACATTAGTATTTCTGATACAACTTCTAAGAGAATGTTTCAGTTTCATTGTAAATACTAGTTTATATTTTCTACAAGGTTTGGAGCAGAAATTCATATAGGCTTGGGGCCTAAAGTGAAGAATATAAAGCTTGATTGATTTTTTGTTGTTTAGAAATTCCTGGAGTTAATTTTGAGTTACTCTCAGAGTCAGGTTTTGAGTCAGTTCCCAAACACTTTAAAGGGTTTTTGAGTCCATTTAATAATCTGCAGTAATTTGAATTGTTTGACCGTATTTACCCAATGGTTAGGCACATGCTCTACGGTTTTCTTGACACCTCGAAGGAGATGCCATCCCCAAAAAGGCCAATGTTAGTGTCAGTATTTTCATACTTCCACCAGGGATGAAAACACATTTGCATGTGAATCTTAGGTGTTCCATTCTGAATAAATTTTTCATAATTCGATTAGGTCATGACATAAAATTGTTCCACTGGTGGTTGTCCTTGTCAAATAAGCTTCATTCTCCCTCATAATATCATATTGGCTGACTCATTATCATGTCTCCTTGAGAATAACAACACCTATGGAAATTCTTTGTTCACTCGGAAGTCTTTAGAATCAAAATCTCATTCAAAAGTTAGGTCACAAAGCAGTCCCATTAGGTCATTAGCATTTTTCATTTATAAAGGTCACTCCTTCATTTAGATGAGGTAAACACATATATGGGAGGGACTAAATAAGATCATCATGATGTATTTATTATACTTTCAAAGTTTTATTTTTTTAGTTTAATGATTTTTATATCAAAATGTCATTTGATATAAAATTCAATATGTAATTTCTTTTTATTTGTCCAAATGTAATTTCATGTTTTCATATGTAATAAAAGCAATCCTGAGATTTCAAAATGCAATAATATCTAGCCCAAGTGAGCAAGGAAAACAAAACTCCATGTTGATTATGCCTGCAATGCCAAAATTAACAAAGAAAAATGAGTATCAGTGTCAAAGAGAAAAGGTGAAAATTAGAAAAGTGGGTAATTTAAATTAAATTTCAAATCCAATAAAGCTATAAAGCCTATCAACCACCTCAAAACAAGTCATTGATTCCATTAAACCATCAAGAGTCTTCAACAAAGGATAAAATTTGAGCTTTTTGAGAAGTTTGGGTCAAAAATTCAAGGCGTTGCGTTCTTTCACCTTGGCGTTGCGTTTTTGTCTGGGCATTGCGCTAATCCCCAGTGGCGCTACGCTAATGCCTGAAAACCACAGATTAAAATACATTGGCGTTGCACAAATCCCTAGTGGCACTGAACAAATGTCTGAGCATTGCGCTAATGTCCAGTTCACTCCCTAAACTTTGAAACTCAGCCAAATTGCCTCAAATCTTAAGAAAATATTTTCGACACTTTTGACAAGTAAGTAACATGAAAATCTCACCTCCTTGCAGTCTTTAAGAGGAATTTCATGGTGTTTTTTGTTTCTATGTGAATTTGGAAGTTCTTTTAGCTACAAACCCTAGATTCATTCTTTGTTTCCAAACTTGGCACCCATAAACCTCACATTCTCTTCCTACATCACTGAAAACCCTATTCCTTCCCTACAGCACCATATCCCTTTCCCTAAATCTCTTGTCCCCTAAACCCTAACTCCTAGGTACTTCAATTTCCTAGGCAGCCCTATCAACCCTAGAAAAAAATTCTAATTCCCAATCCCTTAAACATTTTGATCCCCTTTCACCTCCTTGAGTTCAAATAACTTCTGCTCCCATCTCCCTAATTTTTAAAATAACTATCCCTATTCCCTAGACCTATTTTCACTCCCCATCCCCATCTACCTCATCCCTAGGGTTTAAAAGCCTTCAAGCTCAAGATGCCTGAAGAGGAGGACATAGATATCAGTGAGGAACAAACACCAAAGAAAAGTGATCACAAAGGAGGGAAAATTAACAAATATGAACCAATAACCACAAAGGAAATCACAGCCTCTCCTCTCATTGTGTCTTGTTTTAAACATGTTGGTCGATTTGAGTTTTGTGAGAGGGTGTAGCAGATTCAGTATCACCCTATGTTGACAAGGTTGTTCATCACAAATATTCATGATAGGAAGGTCACTCTTGCTAGTGTCACTTTTACCATGTCCACTAATGCCATTTCAACTGCTACAGGGATCCCTAATATGGGAGAGAAATGGTTTAAAAAGGTAAACCTTGATCTGAGCTATTATGAACCATATCTCAAACCTAGATATAAGGGTGACAAGATTTTTTTTTTCCCTTTCTCTCATCTCCTTAACTGGTATGTCCCCATGATGAAAATAATCATGAAGTACTTCACTTGTGATGGGAGGTTTTCTCGACTTTATTCATACCATATCCAACTCCTCATGCACTTCACTAGAGTTAGCATGCTTCATATACCTTACTATCTCTCCCAAAGCGTTGACAAGATGGCATACATTGTACAAAGGAGGCATTATAATCATCAAATGAAAATTATTTTTCACCATTCCCTCATTAAGATGGTAGTCATGCAGCAACTTGAGCAGAATAAAATTTCATGGGACACATTCATTGCAAATGAAATTTTCACTACCCCACCTACTTCTTGTAATATTCCCAATTAGCCCAAGCTAATGGGAATATTCATTTTTGTTTCATTTTTCTGTTGTATGAATAAATGTGTAAAGGAGGACAATAAAAACTCCTAAAACAACAAATAAATCAATGCCACATGTGAATAAGGATAAATATGGGATAACTAAATAGCTCCCTTAGTTTTGAAAGGGGTTGAATGTTTTGATTGGGTCAACCATGACCAAATAAACAACATTGTCTTGGAGGAGTGGACATCAATGAGGCACAGCGCAGTTTTAGTCAGAGATGGCTCATGTGAAAAGAGTTATTTCATTGAGATGGTTTAGGGTTTTGCAAGCTCTAAAAATTATAAAATGAGGAGGATGGAAGGATAGAAAAGGTTGTTGAATGATATCAGATTTATGAAGTATTTTCTATTTAGACATACAAGATTTCTTTGGTTGTTTAGCCTAGATTTCAAATGTTGTTTAGCCTAGATTTCAAATGTTGTTTAGCATTGGGCGTTCCTGATCGATAATCCCACCTCTTTCCTTGAGTAGCTCTTGGAAGAGTATTGAATTCTTGTCCACTATCAAGCATTTGGCCAAGCTCTTATTCCAACTACAACACAGAACCTATTGAGGGTTTGGTTGTCTTTGTAATCTGCAGCAAGTGGAGGCTAGATCTACCAATCTAGTGACTCTTTTCAGTGGGGAAGGCTTCTATCCCATTGGAAAGAGAGTATTGTGTGGTTGGAGCTACATTTTCAGATCTTAGCTTGAGGCCAAACATGTTCTAGAGCCTACAGTGCAGTTTTCCTTCCAGGACTGCGTTATTTGTAAGGGTATTGTTGCAGGGAATTTTAGATCACTTTTTGGAGGAGTGGTTTTCATGTGTTGGGTATATTCCCTTATCATTTGAGATCCAAGTGGAGGGGATCATTCTATTGCATATATCAGATCAAATCTCAATGTTCATATATTTCTGAATATCTTTGTAGATCTACAACATTTCTGCAGCATTAGATCTCAGATCTGCTCCTTGTACTTCATGTTTTGCTAAACCCCCAAGGGGGATTTGAAGAAGACCCTATCTAGTGTACAAATATGATATAGATATAACGTTTTGTACACAGATCTGCTCTAGATCTGAAGTGTAATCTATAGTTGTTTCCAGCCAATAAAATAATTCTTTCAAGCTCTTTCAGTCATAATATATGGTTGCGGCACCTCATTTTGAGGATTTCTTCATGTAAACGACTTATATTTCCTATTGTACATCTCATGGGATTCAATATGAATCTGATTTGCTATTGTAAATGTAAATATTGAGCCCCCATATTGGCCTCCTACTCTTACTTAGCTAAACTGCACTATTTCTATGCAGCATTGTTTACTATTGTTGTTATTTCCCTTTTGGGGATATTATAGTGGTATCGGAGCAATCATCTTGGCACAGCCTGCTCTTTGCTTTCTAAGAAGCCAATATGTGTTCTGAAGAAGAAGCAACTCTTACTAACAAAGAGAAGAGGTATCTAAAGAGAAGATAGAAGAAATTTTATTACACAAATGATGATAAAAAAAAGGGTAAAGCCCCTGAATCTAGAAGTGATGAAGATCCAAAGGATTTTCCTAAGATCGTTTTGAAAGCCAAGAAAGATCTTGCTAGAGAGATCAAAGAGATGAGATTGGATAGAATCAAAGAATCTCCTAAGAGATTTCATCTTGGAGAAATCTCTAGCATGTCTCACCACTAGAATGATCAACCAGTGCATCAGCCACAAGTTTCCCAATGATGTACCATGCCTACCTTTTTGGATGTGGGAAATTAAGGTTTTCAAGAGCATGCATCCCTTGAAGACTATTTTGAAGAATATGAGTCTCAAAATCAGAGATTCAAATATCACTTGAGTTTTCAAGAGGTTTTTCACCTCAAGGAAAAAAAAAGACCAAGGCATCAACATAGAGATGGTGGATTCATTCAGAATCATGATCAACATTAGTTTATGAAGGGAATATTATTTTTACCCAAATTTGATGGGTCATCCAAGTGTTCTGCCAAAGCATCGGTAGAAAAACTTGACATCTACTTTCAGCTGAACAAGGTCCTAGAGATGGAAGCTACCAAGTTTGCAGCGCTACACTTTGAAGGTGAAGCACACGACTGGTGGTTCCATGGCCTATCTACATTGGGTCATGCCAATGCAACTGCTTATTCAGATTTAACTAGAAGGCTGGTGGAAAGGTTTGACAGAAGAGATCCAGAGGCACCATTCATGAGCCTTGCAAAGTTGAAACAATCAGGTAATACAAAGTCTGACATTTCTGAGTTTTTAAGATTATCTGTTATGGTTCCTGATTTTTCTGCAGCAAGAAGTGTGTACATGTTCATAGATGGTTTAGATGAACCTCTTCATGGGTTGGTAAAGTCTACCAAGCCCACTACTCTGCATGATGCCATTGAGAGGGCTAGAGACCTTCAATATGCCTTGCCAAAAGAAAAGGCAAGTTTTCAGAATAAGCCGTCTTTTCCTTCCAAGGGAAAGGAAGAGAAAGTTGCTCCCTCAAAGGAGAGCACAGTCAAGAAGCCTCTTGATATTGATGTCTGAAAATAATTCAGGAAGAAGAATATTTTCTTCACTTTCCAAGAATCATGGGCACCAGGGCATAGATGTGCTGCTGGGAAGGTACATTACATAGAGGTCTTCTTGGATATGGAAGAGGAGGAAGAAGAAGAAGAACATGAGAGGGGTCACAATGCTGGAATTGCATGAGATGAACCACCATCACATGGAGATGAGGATGGGACAATGTCTCCAATCATAGGGGCTCTTGCATCACTAAGAGTGGTACCCAACTTTCATGACATTTCCACACATGAAAAAGAGTTGAATTTTCGTAGTGGAAGCAGGGACATGAGGATCCCATCTATTATGGATATGAGAATGGTCCATGAGACATCACTATGTAGTGGCAAACCACTTGGGAGGTCAAATGATTTAGATTTTGTGGGGAAGACCTCACAACATGATGCTCCAAGCTTAGATCCATGAGGGAATGGAGCACTAGAAGACAAAGCTACAATGCTGGGAGTCTTGGGTAAGCTCAAGAAGGAGGGAAATATTCTTCCCTTATCATCATCACCCACTCTCATTTCTGGTTTTGCGTTATTGGAGGATAAGAATGGAAGGAATGGCCTTCCAACATACACCTTTGGAATCGGAGATGTCAAAGAAGTGATTAGAAATATGACAGACATTTGTGTTGATACATTATCAGCGCTGTCATTATTGGGCAGTTTAGATCCATATTGGAAATCCCAACTATCGGTGGATTATTCCAAGGATCTTCACACATGTATGATACTAGATTACTAGCTGCATCAAGAGGTCTATATAGTCCATGAAGGATCCATCTATCATCATGGTAGGATCTTCTTATCTAGAGCCTCCAAGCTTAAGGAGAATATGTTGCAAAGGGCCTACAAAGAGTTTTGTTTCAGCCACACATATTCTATGAAGCTCAACAACATCATCTTGAGGAGCTACTATTGGGAGGGCTTTAAAGGAGAACTATATCATCATTTTCAAAGATACATGTACCATGTGGAGATGGAGCAGTAACATAACTCTATGAGAGATTTAATTCAACCATATTTTTCCCTCCTTGAGGAAAGAGATAGATCTACAAACCACTCAATATGTTTGAGGAGTACTATTGGTGAAGAGCATACTCGTGTAAATCGTGTTTTATTACCTGATTTTATGCATTATTTTATTATTAAGTTTATGCAGGCCATGAATCCATGAAGGAGTATTATATCCTATGAGCTTCATGGCCAACCTTGGGCCACAAGAATTTCTGAATTTCACCACTCCCTTGGTGGCTAAAGGGAGATCTTTTGTCATGATGGGTGCTTTCCTAAGGCCCAAAATATATCTCATACTTTCAGCCATGGTGAGATGACATGTGCAACAAGTAAGTTGTGGGGAAACCACTTACCACATCTAGATATAATGCAGGCAGGAGATGCACTGCATTGGTACCATATGTAGGACTATGACCCACCTCCACATGCTCAAATTTATGTTTGTATGTATGTAGTTTTGCTCCCATACATTGATGATATACTTGTACTTTTTATGGGAATGTATGGAGGGAGGATGGGAGGCATGTATGTACCACATGGGATGGAGGTTCTACGTGCACCTTATGCTACATGTTACAGGGAGAGCATTGGTTCAGCCATGTTTGTTTCATTTGAGTTATTGACTCCTTTTGGGATGGATTACTTACATCTCATAAGAATTTTGGAGGAACAATTCATGGAGGGTTGGATTGGTGAACAATTACCTTATGGAAGAAGCTTAACACATGATGATGGTGTCACCAATGGAGGAGGAGAAGATTTGTAGCACTCACCTTATCAGTTGCTTGAGGATAAGAAACATTTTCAAGGGGGGGATTGTAATATTCCCAATTATCCCAAGATAATGGTAATATTCATTTTTTTTTCATTTTTCTATTGTATGAATAAATGTGTATAGGAGGACAGTAAAAACTCCTAAAACAACAAATAAATCAACGCCACATGTGAACAAGGCTAAATCTGGGCTAACTAAATGAGCACCCTTAGGTGTGAAAGGGGCTGAATGTTTTGACTGGGTCAACCATGACCAAATAAACAACGTTGTCTTGGAGGAGTGGTCATCAATGAGGCACAACGTAGTTTTAGTTGGGGGTGGCTCATGTGAAAATAGTTATTTCATTGAGATGGTTTAGGGTTTTGCAAGCTCTCAAACTTATAAAAGGAGGAGGATGGCAGCATGGAAAAGGTTGTTGAATGATATCAAAATTTTGAAGTATTTTCTGTTTAGACATACAAGCTTTCTTTGGCTGTTTGGCCTAGATTGCAAACGTTTTTTAGCATTGGGTGTTCCTGATTGGAAATCCCACCTCTTTCCTGGAGTGGCTCTTGGAATAGTTTTTCATTTCTTGTCCACTATCAGGCATTTGGCCAAGCTCTTCTTCTAACTACAATGCAGATCTTGTTGAGGGGTTGGTTTTCTTTGTAAGCTACAGCAATTGGAGGTTATATCTACTCAGATCTAGGCCAATCTATTGCCTCTTTTCAGTGGGGAAGGCTTCTATCCCATTGGAAGGAGAGCATTGGATGGTTTGAGATACATTTTAAGATCTTGGCTTGAGTCCAAACATGTTCTAGAGCCTAGAGTTCATTTTTCCTTCCAGGACTACCTTATTTGTAAGGGTATTGTTGTAGGGACTTTTAGATCACTTTTTGGAGGAGTGGTTTTCATGTGTTGGGTATATGCCCTTATCATTTGAGATCCAAGTGGATGGGATCATTCTATTGCATATATCAAATCAAATCTGAATGTTCATATATTTCTAAATATTTCTGCAGATCTACAGCATTTCTGTAGCATTAGATCTCAGATTTTCTCCTTATACTTCATGTTTTGCTAAAAACCCCAAGGGGGATTTGAAGAAGAGCCTATCTAGTGTATAGATCTGATATAGATCTAAATTTTTGTACACATATCTGCTCTAGATCTGAAGTGTAATATATAGCTATTTCCATCCAATAAAATAACGTTGTCAAGCTCTTTTAGTCATAATATATGGTTGCAGCACCTCATTTTGAGGATTTCTTCATGTAAAAGTCTTCTATTTCCTGTTGTACATCTCATGGGCTTCAATATGAATCTAATTTTCTATTGTAAATGTAAATATTGAGCCTCCATATTTTCCTCCTACTCTTACTTAGCTGAATTGCATTATTTCTCTCCAGTATTGTTTAATATTGCTGCTATTTCCCTTTTGGGGATATTACAGTTATCATGAGCAGAGTATGCCTTCATCATATCATCCTCCCATATCCACTTCTCCATCTCAGCCTACCGCTCATACATAATCACCTAGTCATATGCATTCACCTCATGTTGATGCTACTTATTTACCTTTCTGTAATCCTTCACCATCAGGGATAATTTTAAGGATGGAAAATTATCTTGAAGTTTAAAAAATTGGCGAATCTCACTAGTCCCTAATATGCAAACTATAAAATGTTTATTGATGTATTTGTAAAATTATTCAAATTTATAATGATATTATATATATTTTCTATATAATGTTGGCGATTTTTAAGGTTAAATAATTTTATATTGTAAAATTTGGGCGAATCATTTTTATAAAAAAATGGAAATTGGCGAATCTTTTTTTTGGAAAAACCATGGAAAATTAGCCCACCTGCGAATATTAGCCCCTAAAATTTTCCATGTTCACCATCATCACATCATGATACTGAGGCATGAAGCAGTGAAAGGGACATTGAGGCGACTTGGGCTAATGTGACTGATTATTGGGAAAGAATTGTAATCTATGGAGAAATTATGCTTCCCTAGATAGGTGCTAGTCTATAACAATAGGTGAAAGACTATACGACTATTTCTCCTAACTTAGAACATAGATACAAAGAGGATTCGAGGCTTACTTGTTTAGTCGCTTCCAAATGGCTCCTTCTGTCACTTCCGTTGCAGCTTCAAATTCAAGTGACTTGTGAGCTAAATGCTTCCTACAAGAAATAACACTAAAACAATAGAAGATGCAATAATGTAGATATCTATTCAAGCTAGTTAGCTAAATCAATAAAGCATAAGCTACATTCATCAACCAAGATCTTACAATATAGAAAATCAAAGCCAATACATATGCATGTAGGGAAAAATAAGAAGTACTCTTTATTGATGATAGAAGGAGAGGTTACAACCTAGTGATTGATTTGAAGTGACCTTCTAGCATCGTTCCCAAGCCTCATCATAGTATAAATCTCTCCAGCAGCAGCTTCAGAAATCTAGCTCTCAATTGAAAATCCTCCATCATTTCTCTACTCAAATTCTTCCTTCTCAAACACTTAGATCTATGTTCAATTTATAGATGAACTGTAGGTTGTTTTGTAATCAATAACTTTCCAAATATAGATAAGACATGTTTCCATTCATGTATATGTCAAATGAACAGTTGGATCTGAAGCTTGACACATGTGAACTCTTCTAGAAGGCACTGGCCAAGTGGAGATTCCGGAACAATGAGAATTTCGCTCCCAATGTGACCAACACACCTGTGAATGTTGGGAAGTGCTTTGCAGAGAAGCCTTTCATAGGGCTACCTACATATGCAACGCACTTAGGCCCCTTAGTGCCTGCGTTGGTGAGCTCTCATATGCTATATAATAAGCTTCAAATGATGGAAACCTTTTCTTGATGAAAGTCATGCTTGATTTGTCATGTTTCTTATTTTAGGGCATGTAGCAACTGAAATGATAGGGAATGATAGACCCTTGATCATTGGTCATGGAGATGATGCCTAGTTCCAGGTCATTGGGAATGGTGCCCAAATTGACCTATAACAATTTCCCCCTAAAGCATAAGATCCAAATAATAAGAACATTTGATTGAGATGATTTACACTGTGATAAGTCTGGAAACAAAGTGGAGTGGTCACCTGCATCAATATTACAATACATTACATCATGATATATCCTCTTTTGATCATAATTTTTGAGGGTAGGCATTCCCATGTTCAGCACATAAAACAATCTAATAACATGTACACAATTGAGAAAGTCGTCTACATTGGAATGTTGCCCAGATGTAGACATTCCTACAGATATAGGCCCATGTTTGGATGAAAATTTGTACGTAAAGTCACCATATAGATGATGTGTACAAAAATCTTGAAATCGTAGCCCGGGTGGATGAAACTAGATCCGGGGTCTTCTTATCTCATTCACTCAATCATTCGAGTACAAGTCTAGCCATGCGAATATATGATTTGTATTCGAACATGGAAAGACATCATTTTATTACCAGCCAATGATGTGAGCTATTAACAAACGCGAGAAAACCACCATTAATGTCAATGTCCCTGAAGGTACTATAGTACATTTTGTAAGGCATGAATAGATGATTTGATGTCGAAAGCAAAACAAAATCTTTCGGTCAAATGTCCAGAAACGAGGATCTTGTCGACACTGTAAAAAGCCTCATGTACTGGAATCTGATGTTTCTAAGTGAAATTCTTGGATATTGATTTGCTGTCGAGAGGAAGTCACCTTATTGCAAAACAGGAGTTACTGATTTCAGAGACAAGGGTATGACTTGATATAGCAATTTTCAAGGATGATGGTCATGAAAATGAAGGTTTATGAGTATTGTAGAAAGATGAGTTTTAATCACTGGATGACTTCTCTTGAACATATCGGCGATATTGTGATGAGTTGGCAGCATTGAGCCAGAACCGAAGTGAAGGTATGATGAACCATAGGTGTGAATGAACCGTCAAGATGATTACCCAACCCAAACAGTCATGGACATGGAGTGAAAGAAGTGTCATGTTCAAGAGTGACTTGCTACCAAAAAGAAACTTTGCTTAATTTTCCCAAATTTTCCCCGGTCATTTGTCAACCAGTACCTCCTTATTTTTTAACAAGCTTGAGGAGGATAACATTTTCATGATCTATAATTCAACCCTTCGGGCGAATAATGTATTGCTATTTAATAATTTAATGAGTGTAGCAATGAATGAAACTCGATTCTTGCCATGATCGACAAGCTTGTCGCTATTTTATGTTTTAACGAGCTTAATGACAGTGATAGCCCGATCCTTTTTCATATTTAGAGAGTCTGGAAAAGAAGACGAAAGAGAACTCCAAAAAGTACCTTTTTTGTAAATTTGTCACTCAGATCTGAAAAAGTGTAAAATAATATCTGAGAGAACCTCTTTGGTAATTTTTAACCAAGGTATTCCTTTTTCATAAATAATCTATCTCAGTTCGGAAAAGGGTTAAACTTATACTGAGTAGATATTAATTCATTTACTTTAACTAGCTCGAAAATACAAGTTCTCGGAAATATTTTCACATTATAAAAGTCTGAAAAGAGCTGAAAGAAGACTCCAGGGGTTCCTTTTTCACCATTATCGAAGCTTGAAAAAGAGATCAAAGTGCGCTTCAAATCCTTTTTTGTTTCTAACAAAGATCGAAAAATAAGGAGAAAAAGTATGCTTTGTGGTCAAGTCATTCTTTGAATAGATCTGCACGACTAATTTTTTCATCAGTTGTATTTCTTATTCAGAATGACATCAAATGGATTATAAATACCTGTTTCATGGTAAAAACATAATAAATCTATAGTCATAGCAATAAATTTAACTTGCAAACAATTAAATGACTACAAAAAGTGGTTTCACTATTCATTTTTACCATTCCATAGTTACCATTTGCATTTTGGAGCTCTGAACTTGATTTTTCCCCCGAACTTTAGTCATTGATTGTAGTCATTTCTGTGGACATATTTCATCATCATTTGATCCAGGTTAGTTCCATGTACCTCCTCTTTCTTTCAGTATTCATTTCATTTCCATTCTTTGCAAATTTTTAGGGTTTTAGGCCCCTAGGGTAAATTCTGCCCAAAATGAGGGCAACGCACCCCTGAATGTCGAAACCTACATTGTATATCAGGTATAGTGAAGGGTACATTCATGTGAAATGCACTGTCTCAGCCCAGGGAGCACGTTGGGTGCAATTCAAGTTTTTGGTTTTCATGCTGTGTCCAAAATTTGCCTAGTTTTTTGAAATGATTGGAATCTAATGGATCTTATTGTTGATTCTTAGGTTTCCATCGGATTAAAATGATGATTACATGGAGGGAAAGAGAACATGAAGAAAAATATATGATTGCCTTGAATGATCCAGGTACTGTAACAGCCTTAAGAGATTGTGGACTACTTAAGTACTTCAAATTGTTGGGAATGAGGCAAAAAATAGAACTCTTGGAGTTCTTAGTTCGAGCATGGGATCCGATGATAGAGGCATTTCACATTAAGAACAAAGTGGTTCCCATAATAGCTGAGGACATGTATTTTCTCACAGTTTTTTCAAGGAGAGGTTTGCCAATTTCTCTCACAGGTTCGACAATTGGAGGAGAGACAGTGAGGGATTATGTTATGCAGTA
Source organism: Pinus albicaulis (assembly GCA_034641835.2). Taxonomy (NCBI): domain Eukaryota; kingdom Viridiplantae; phylum Streptophyta; class Pinopsida; order Pinales; family Pinaceae; genus Pinus; species Pinus albicaulis. The sequence continues at coordinate 32,283,929 of MU968551.1, forward strand.
TTTTTATCCAGGGTCAGAACCAAGCAAAGATGGAAAAATAAACATCTGGGATGTCAGGGAATTTCCTTTGAGAACCATCCTTTTCACGATCACTAAACTTGCAGGCACCGTTACACTACATGTAGCGAACCGATCATATATGCAGTATGCGCAGAGTGCTTAGAGCCAACAGTCTTAAACTAGTCTGAAGTTGTTCTATCTCAGATAAAGGAATAACTAAATAAAAAAAAGGGAGGAAGGAAGAAATTTTTTAGTTATGGTTCAATCCTTATGTCCTTTTATTTGGAACAGATTCCACTGATGCAACCACAACATGTAACATTGGATATATCTAGTCCTAGAGATCCTCGAATGAAGAGATGGGTAGAACTCATGGGTCAGAATGCAGGCCAATCGATCATTGTGTTCTCGACTACATTCTTCATCTGTTTCCGGTGACAAGTTGTCACCATCGATGAGTATGCATACGCAGGCATCGACTTCCGAGGAGATCTAGTATTACCAGAAGGCGCTTAGTGGGGTGCAATGGGTAAGAATGATTTGACCATGTTTTCTGATTTTTATAAGTTTTATACAATGTTTTTGTGTTTTTATTTCTTTCCAAGACTAAAATAAATGTTTAATGTAATGCAGATATTGGTCACGTTCAACCAGTAGAGGAACCAAAGCATGAAGTAGATGCGCTAACAGAGAGGGTTGTTGGGAGAGAAGTCCTTCAGGACCTTGATATGGCTGAGACTCTAGCTGAGCTTCAGTAGTACATAGAGAGGTTGACCTTCAGGATTCCAGATTTCCAGATCAAAGAGCTTCCCATGCGACTACAGTGACACACTATCGGGGTTCCTAACTGTTGGATGCAGGTGCTCCATAGGATTGCTAGATCTAGAGCATGTTATCATGAGCACCACTAGTTTACTTGTAATATTTTGCATACATTTTGAGGTCAGATGACCTATGTGTCTTGGGCACAAATTTTGTAAAAAACCTATATCTATCTATCTATGTGTTTTCAGATTTTTTCCTATGTTTAATGCACAATCCTATTCAATGATGTGAATGTTTTCTTTACCTATGTCATAAATGTCTGTATAAAACTTGATTAGCTAATGAATCAGTTAAAGTTTTCATATTTTTGGAAATGTGTTGATATTGAATGAAATTAAAATTTCCCTCCAAAATTTGAACTCTTAGGAACAATCTAAGAAGTGTTGGATTTCTAACAGTATAAATAGTAGTGAGTTGTAGTACCAAAAGTTGTGAGTCTAACCTTATGATTATGCGGTTAATACCAAATGAAATGGCATCAGAGAGAATTTCGATCAACACGCTATAGTCAGCGATATTATTTGTCGATCTATCGATAAAAATCCCTTGAAAACTCACTAAATCGTCGTTCAGAGTGAAAATGGCCCACGCTGCAAAGGATAGATTCTGCATACTACGACTAGCACCATCAGCATATCCAACAAATGGTTCCGAAGATTTAGAAATCTACCATAAAATGTAAAGAGGATTACTAATGTCAAGAAAACTCTAAAAACAAATTAATATAGTGAATGCAAATCAACAACATATAAAAAATCGAATACAAAAAATTACTATGCTCATGATTAAGCATAATAACGTTTCAAATACAACCCATTTCTAGGTTGTGCCAATGGAATTCCATCATAATCAACTAACTTGAAGGCACCCTTAGCAAGAAATATTTTGACAATATAGGGGCCATGCCATAATGGCTCGAATTTTCCTGTACCTATAACATCAGATTCTTGATCATAAAGAAGGACCAAGTCGCCCTCTGAGTAGATACGAGGCTGGACATCTTTGTCATATTGCGCCTTTATACGTCTCTTATGCGCTTCGTTGGCAAATTGGGCTTCATGACGCATTTCATCTAGATGGATGAGGTTAAAGAGACGCGCATATTCTTCTGAGGTGTCAGGTAACAATTCTATCATGAGTTTTAACGATGATATTTCACTTTGGATTGGTAAGATCACTTCCAGACCATACACCAATTGAAACGGAGTAAATCTACTCGTGTTTCTCACCGAGGTTCGATACGCCCACAAGGCGGAGTATAGGATCAAGTGCCAGTTCCTTTTACAGACTCCTATTATTCGTTGAAGCATTCGTTTAAGAATTTTTTTAATAGCCTCAACTTCTCCATTTAATTATGGATGTAATGTTCCAAAATTTTAGACTCAAAGCTAAATGGAACATTAGATTTCGCAACAGCTCTAGTCGGTGAATAAATGGGTAGAAAAGCCCATAAGTCTCCTAAGGAGGATAAAAACACTCCAAGTGTGAAAGGAGACACTCTTTCTAGCTTAATAAAACACCTCCATGTGTGAACAGGGATAAAATCAAGCTACTTTGACTAAGTCAACATCGCAGTTTTAGAGGAGGAGGAATCCAATGAGGAATAACGTAGTTTTGGAGGGAGATGTATCTTTGGATAGAGATGACCTAATCGAGTGGGGAAAAATGCAAGAAAATTCATGTTATATATAAGAAAGGGGATGGCAACATTATTCTTCATGTCTTAGATTGTTTTTCATGTCTGCTTAGACTTTTTCTCTCTCTTGCTATTCAGCAGAGTAGTAGTGTTGTTTAGCACAGGGTGTTTGCGAGAAGGAATCCCACCTCTTTCCTTTGAGGAGCCTCATTTGGAGAGTTTTCATTCATCATTCCAAATTATTTTTTTAGGTCAAGCTTCAGCCAACTTCATCAGCGCAGTTTTTGACAGAGATTGTGCAGTTTTGCTGGGTGCAGTAGTGGAAGGGATTGGAATCCCGGTTCCCGAGCTATTTTCTCATTGGAGGAAGGTTTCCTTCACTTGAGGGACCTATTTGGAGAGCTCCAGAGCTGATTTCAGATCTGTGGTATCATACCACACATTTCCCATACATTCCTAGCATTGTTCCAGCTAGGGAATCCATTATTTTGGAGGCAGTGCTCAGTGCATGGTTTGGTTGCTCCACTGCAGTGTTTCCTTGTGATTGAGAGGTTCATCCTTTCATGGGAGGAAGCCCTTGAGGGATATACATCAGATCAGACATATTTCCATAATTTTACACTCTTGTGCTTCAGTGTCGTAGTGGTGATTCAGTAAATTACTAAATATCACATTTTGTATGCGGAGTGTTTGACAAGAAACCCTTGCCGAGTTATCCTGTATTTTGTATAAGGAGACTAGATCTCAGTTATCAATGCATATTTGATTAATATATGAGTAGATATATTTGTATTCTTATTTTCTGAGTTAAAAACCTCATAATACTGCGCAACCACTTTATGCAGCAACTCCGGTAAAATGCAGTTTTTGGGTTTTTAGTCATTTTCAGCTACACTACTGTGGGAGGTATGTTTAACCCACCTAGTTCCATTTATTTCTGATCTACTCTTGTATTTAGATGCTAGATGGATGTATCTATGGGATATAAGTGATAATTTCACTATTTTATTGCATATGTTGCTGGAAATTTGTTTTTAGTGCATGATTCATGAGATGTTCCGAATTTGGAATATTACAGTGGATAATAAGGAGTAGAATTATCATGTGACAATCCTAACTTGGTAGTCAAGTCAAAAATCATATGGTTGCGAAAATTATTCCCATGATCCATAACTATAGACTGTGGGACCCCAAACTGTGCAATAACATGGTTGAAGAAAAACAATGCAGTTGTTTGTCTTGTGTTGTTGAATGTAGGCATCGCTTCAGCCCATTTGGTAAAATAGTCGACTGCGACAATAATATAACCATGCCCCTCAGACGAAGGAGGGTTACAAGTCATGAAGTCAATACCCCATTTCTTAAATGGTCTACCAGAGACAACATAATGCATTGGCGCTGGCGGTTTGTGAATTTTACGGTAAAAAATTTGGCATGCATGACAACTTCTGACTGCGAGGATGCAATCTCGAAAAATAGTAGGCCAAAATTAACCGGCGCAGAGTATCTTTTGCGCAGTAGCATATCCAGATAAATTTCCACCACAAGCCCCAACATGCAAATCATTTAACACTTTTTCGGCCTCCTCATGAGTGAGGCACCTCCTTAAAATGGTATCGACACCATGACGATAAAGTGTAGCACCGATGATCAGATAATCTTTGGCTTGGTATCGAATATGTCGTTGATCAGAGTGAGAGGTATTAGGTCAAAAATTTTGGGTTTGGAGATAAATGATGAAATATCCATACCAGGGATCAAATGATCCAATCAGAAATAGAGACTCATCTGGAATAGATTGTTCCGACATAGTATCAGTACTATCAGAGGGAAGGTCACAGAGAAGCTCAGCCAAAATGAAAGACTTCTTTGACTTGGATTTGATGAATTCCAAATCAAATTCCTACAAAATTACAATCCATTTTGAATATTTTCCCCCCAGCAATTGACGTGATAAGATTTAATTCATGGGGTTGTAATATGAAACTATTGTTGTTTTTCGGAGTAGGATATAATGGTGAAATATTTGGACAGATGCCAAGGAAATATTTTCCACATACGAGTACTTAACTTCCGTATCATTGAGATTACGACTCAAATAATAGATCAGATGTTCAATTCCATCTTCTACTTGGACCAAAACCATAGCGATGGTCGTTTCAGCTGCGACGATATATAGGAAGTAATAATTTTGATAATTAGGAGGATAAATTAATGACGATCGAAAAATATGGTCTTTGATAGCATCAAAAGAAGCTTGTGCAACTTGGTCCCAATAGAAGGGAACTCCCTTTTTCAATTATCGAGTAAATCCTTTAGCCATTTCGGCATAGTTTGGAATGAACCTTCTCAGGAAGTTAGCCTTTCCTTGAAGTTTCTGTATCTGAAGTAAGTTTGATGGTGCAGGCAAATCAATAATGGTCTATGCCTTCAGTGGCTCTATTCAAATTCCTTCTTTTGACACTAAGAATCCGAGAAATTGACCAGAACCAACACAAAAAACACATTTGTGTGGATTGAGGCATATCTTGTAGTGTCGGTAGCGTAAGAAAATGGCTCTCAAATGCATCGAGTGATCAGTATGATTTCGTGAATGCACTGGTAAATCGTCTAGATATGGTTGAACAATGTGCTTGATGTCATTGAAAGCATAATCTATTGCTCTCTGAAAATTTTCTCCAATGTTCTTTAAACCAAACAGAAGTTTATTATATGAGAATGTGCCCCAGGGACAAATGAATGTTGTCTTATGTTGGTCATCTAGGTGGATATTGATTTGATTGTAGCCAGAAAATCCATCCATGAATGAAAAAATTTCGCATCCATCACAATCGTTAATAATCTGGTCAATAAAGGGAGTAGGATAGTTGTCTTTTGGACAAGCCTGATTGACATCCTGATAATCGATGCACACTCTAATGGTTCCTTGTTTTTTCATAACAGGAACGATATTGGAAACCCACTCAGTTAGCGGAACAGGGTAAATGAAACCAGCATGCAAAAGTTTTTCAACTTCTGCTTTGATGGTAGCGGCTTTCTTTAGATGAACATGACAAAGCCGTTGATGCACCGGTTTGACATCAGGATACATATTAATACTGTGTTCAACTATACTAGTATCTATGCCTAGCATTTCCTCATAAGACCAAGCGAATACGTCACAAAAAAGAGAGCGATATGAATCAAGTTCTGATGGAGAACAAGATACACTGATATGAATATTTTCTACAATTCCAGGTTTGTTCAAAATATCGATAGAAATCGTTTCTTCGATATTAGATAAATTTCACTCAGAGTCAGTTGCAATAATTGGTAAATAAATCGAAAAGAAAGTTTTGATGGATGGGTGATATAGTTCACTGAGATTATTTTCTTCATAATTAGGAATATGGGAAAAATGATGATAATCTTCCCATGGTTCTCCTTCTTACATCATAGCTTCCAAAATATTTTCATCTATCAAAATTTTTGAGGAAAATGGATCAGATGGAGTACCAAAATATAGTGAACGATCAACCCAAACACTCGATGATGCTGATTTCTGATTTTCTGCCCAAGAAAAATAGATTGATTCCTATGCCAGCTCAATAGGGCTGGACGGTAAAAAATCATCCAACGTAGAAATATCATAATCACCCATACTCTCCCTTAAGCCAGATAGAGTGGAAGAGATCATGTAGTAGGTCTCTATGCTTGCAATTTCTACCGACATCGCAGGCGGTGGTAATGTAAAGGTTCCCATAAGAGTGGAATCCTTTAAGATTCCTACACCAATTTTCTGAATTTCTAGTTGGGGTAAGTGAACATATGGAACGCTTCCAGTTACTCGCGAAGCGGAGGCAAAAAAGGATAATTGATTAATGATTGTGATTGTACCTTTATGTGGAAAGTCAATCATTCTAAAGTATGTAGAAACAATAGCAATCATTGCATATACCCATGGTCTTCAAAGTAAAATATTATAGTCAAGGGGTCCGTCAACAACCTCGACATCAATACTTACTATTTTGCCCCCTAATTCAACATGCAGGTTATTGATAATAACACAAGGTTTATATGTTCTTCCATAAAAATACTTCAACTTCATTGATGATTGTGATAATCGCAGTGAGCCAAGTGAATTCCAACAATTTAGGGACATAATGCACGTAGATTCTCCCTCATCAATAATAGTGCAATGAACAAGGTGATTGAGAACATTTACTTGTATCGAGAATGCCAACTCTGCTAGTAATTGCGGAACATAGCCCGTATAATTAAAGAGGATAATATTAGAATTAGTTGGATCAATTCCACCAATGGCCAAAAATAAAGCCTGCTTCTATGTAATATCCCTTTTTCAGGATTGCTCATAAATCATACATGAAAAACACATTTCCAGCAACATATGCAATAAAACAGTGAAATCATTACTTGGATCCCATAGATACATCCATATATAATCTAAATATAAGAGAATATCAGAAATAAATGAAACTAGGTGAGTTAAACAGATCTCCCACACTAGTATGGTTGAAAAAGGTGAAAACCCCCAAGACTGCAAAATGTCGGAGTAGCTGCTCAAGGAAATGCGTAGTATAAGAGAGGTTTTGTACATAAAATTATAGGAGAATCATATATCTACTCATTTATTGATAAATAATTATGAATTACAAATATCTATTCTCCTATACAAAATACAAGATAACCCGGCAAGGGTTTCTTGTCAAATACTCTATATATAAAATGTGATATTCAGGAAATGACTAAATAATCACTGCAACACTGAAGCATCAGAGTATACAAGGCTTAAATATGTCTGATATAATTTAGATCCCTCAAGGGCTTCCTCCCATGAAAGGTTGAACCTCTCAATCACAAGGAAACTCAACAATGGAGCCACCAAATCATGCAATTAGCACTGCCACTAAAATAATGCACTCCCTAGTAGAAAAAATGCTGGGAGGGTATGATAAATGTGTGTTCTGATACCAAAAACCTGAAATAAGCTCTATAGCTCTCCAAACAGATCTCTCAAGTGAAGGAAACCTTCCTCCAATGAGAAACTAGCTCAGAAGCCAGGATTCCAATCCCTTCCACTGCTGCACCCAGCAACACTGCACAATCTCTAAAAAAGTTGTGTTGATGTAGATGGATGAAGCTTGGATTGAAAACCTGATGTGGAATGATGAATACAAACTCTCCCAATGAGCTACTCAAAGGAAAGAGGTGGGATTCCCGCCCGGGAACACCTAGTGCTAAACAACACTATAACTTGTTAAGCAGGAAGCAGCAACAATTCTTGGAAGCCAAGAATGATAATAATCTACAACATGATAAAAAATGCTGCCATCCTCTTCCTTATATAATATGTGAGTTTTCTTTCCCTTGGCCCTACTCACTTAGGTTTCTTCTAACCCAAGTTACATTTCCCTCCAAAATTGCGTTTTTCATCCTAGGATTCCTCCTCCACTAAAACTGCGTTGTTGATTTGGTCAAAGTAGCTTCATTTTATCTTTGTCCACACATGGAGGTGTCTTATTGAGCTAGAAAGAGTGTCTTATTTCACACTTGGAGTGCTTTTATCCTCCTTAGGAGACTTATGGGCTTTTCTACCCATTTATTTACCAGCTACAGCTGCTGTTAACTCTAATGTTCCATTTAGCTTGGAAGCTAAAATTTTGGAACATTACAGTCCTCCCCTGGAAAATATTTTCCTGTCCTCAAGAAAATGAATAAGGAGAGAAAAATATCTCCCCTCCTCCTCATGTGGCCTCCATCAGTAGCCTCCACCATTGCATCAAGAGAATTTATAAATAAACTGTCATCCAATGCTTCCTCCCAAGTGTGCAAATCCAAAGTGTCTGCATCAATCAAAGGTGGAAAGTGTGAATGGAAGCATGCTATATGTCTCATGGAATCCACAAAGTAGGGGTGATAATAATTATGGTGAATGAGTGCCTCCCTCATCCATGCAATCATCCAAATGAAGTGAGTGACCCTCCAACATGGTAACTCATGAAAATTCTCTTCCACCTTGTGCTCCTGAAATGAAGGTGGGATGAATAAGTGAACATGATAGGCAATAGGTCCTATCCCATGCTGTCCCCTTCTCCACTTATGATAAGTGTAGAAGTATGCTGATCTTAGGCTGCAACATGATTTCCCTCCAATGGCAAGAAGAATATTGAGCCTCCAAGGACTCTTCCTCAAAAATCATGAATCATGCCAACCCAAACCATTCCATTCAAGATGAATGGCACATCATCACCACATGGCATCCAAATTAGAAAATGGTTTAATGTTATGTGAAATTTTGGACGATACATATGGTCCCTCTAGTGGATAAAATGCAGTCCTCCCAACTGCTGCTTTAGAATGTCATATGGCAAGTGGTCCTGCAACAAGTTACAAGCTGTATATGTTTGTTCTCCCAACATGGGGAAGTAAGCATAAATTTATATCAGCTGTATATATATATATAATAACAATACACTTACCCAATGTCATGTATAGATGGGCTTCTATCATCATAAACGTTGGCCCTAAAGTGACCATGAAACCCAAAAATACTCTTGCTCTCATATGGAGCAATGCACTGTTTACATATGGTGAGAAAGTGCAAATACTCAATAGAGTAATCAATAAGAACATAAATTTCTTTCCTACCATGCATCATGTGTGAGTTGAAAGTGAGGCCCATGTATAAGTTCCCCCATGAGGATTCCCTCATAAAAATATGCAAGAAGAAGGGGTACATATACTCCTTGGAACACTCCATCAATAAGAACACTCCCCCATGTGACAACATTGTAGGCCTTAGAAATAAGGCTCCATGACTCCTCTCTTTGAAATTCCATATGCCAAAGTCATCCACCATCATGCTGCTATGTGAGAAGATCTCCTTCCTACATGGAAGTCTCTCATGATCCTTCAATGCTGAAGGGTAGCCTCGTTGCACCATGAATGTGGCTTTCTCCTCTTTAGAAATATCATGAAAAGCACGGGAAGAATTTTTCCCATACTCTCCCAAGTGAAACCATAGCAACAAAAAATTTTGTTGCTACCTCATCTCTCCATTGCTGCCTCATCTGTGCCTTATACAAGCTTCCTTTGAACAAGAACACATCAACAATACATGGAAGCAAGATACAATATAAACAAGTTGCCATTTGGCAACCAGAGAGTGAATCTTGGTCCCTGTCATGGAACCAGCGCAGTTCCTCCTTGGCCTGCATCAAAACAAGAAATAACAAATGCTTTGCTAGCCACTTGTTTGCTATCATAGTCATCTTATAAGATGAGAACCTGAAGTTACAATATGGTGTCATTCATACACACCATGAGACATATGGCTTCCCCCACAACTCATCAAAAAGATAGCCAAAAACAATGCTACAAGTAGCTGCAAGTACGTCATCATATAATATGCAAGAAGAAATGTTTCTCCTTGTTACATCATGCTGCTCAAATAATGAAAAGAAGTATAAGAAAAAATATGAAACGATACCTCCTCCATTATGTACTTGAAGCCTTGAGCTGAAATGGCTCAACTGTAAATTCTCCCTCACTCCCAATGAGTAGGAAGGTGCTTATGACATCCTCACCATCTGGGCTATGCATCTCTCCATATGCTTATATATGTCATGCTGAATGCCCTCCTAAGTGAACTCCTCCATCAACTGGAAATATGCATCAAAGTGCATAGAAGAGAAGTCCTCATGTGATGCATGTAGCAACCTCTCCTTGAGACTAGAAGATCTAGTCAATAAGATCCTGCCATAGGAATATATGACCACATCATCCACCATGTATCTGTCATCTCCATACGGGTCATCAGGAATCATGCATGCACCAAGATCCTTGGAGTACTCCACCAAAAGCTGAGACCTCCAATAAGGATCAATCCTCCTCAAAGACATCACTGGTGATCTGTCATGTGAAGCTCTCCTCAAGCTGTTGCCTGCTAATTTGACATCCCCCATGCCAAGGTTCTCCTCCAAACTCTTCACCTCTCCAAAATCCAAGAGTGGTAAACCCAAATACAAGATATATCTCATCAACTAAAGATCAGGTGGCCTCCTAGGTGGAATGCCTCCATGTAGTGAGACATCAATGTCAAGAGTAGACTGCATATATGATTGGGAAACCTTGCCCTTTCCCTCACTACGCAAATCATTCAGCCTCTTCCTTGCATTAGCCTTCTGAAATAGAGAAGGGTGTGTGCTCCTCATCAACTGATGCTGCTCTTCATCCCTAACTCTTCCTTCCAGTTGCAATGCTGTACAATCATGTTGCTCACTGATTGTGCTTGGACCTCCATGTATGAGATCTTGGGGAATTTCTTGCAAAGGTACAAGAATCCCTCCTATTGGAGCATGTGCTCCTCCCTCCTCTGCATGAGGCACTGGATGTGCTTTAGATGTGATAGCACTATTGTCCTCTTCTTCATCAATGTGTGTAGGCAACATCTCAACAATTGGATCCCTTTGTGACAAAGTGATCCCCATGCCCTCTTGTTCAATAATATGAACTAGAAATTTTTCTTCTAGCAATGTGTAATGCAAGACATCAGCTCCTCTCATGGTTTTCTGAAATGGAGTTTCATCCATCACATGCAAGGGTTTTGTTTTCTCAAGTTTTCCTTGCTCATGTGTCTTAGGAAGTTCTTCACCAAACCTCTCCATCAATGTTTTTATGAATCTTGCATAAGAGAAAGTACTGGCATTCTTTAAGTAATAATATTAAAAAATCCACCATGCATGAGCCTTACCTCTGAAATGCAGCGCTGCAACTCTAATAGCTTCATCTCCGACAATATGGTGCAGCTGCAAATAGGAGTTTAGCTCCTTCACCCAAGCTCCAACTGAACATGTAGGTGATCTGGAAAAAGTAGATAGAAGAAATCTATCTACATCCTGCTACTGGCTCTTCTCCATATGGATCTTTCAAAACTCTTGGAAATCAGTATGATCTCTAAACTTCTCAGTTTGAGATTCATACTCCCGTAACAAATCAGTAAGAGTCATTCTCTTAGGCATTCCTCCTCCTCCCATCCATCTCAGGATAACTCTGGGCATTTGACTGTGCTGTTCATCATGGAGTGCAGCTGCATGTTCACACTCACCATGTGAAATTCTAGATTCATCTCTAGAATCAACCTCCTTTGGAGATTTCATATCCAATCTTATTTTCTTCAGCTCTCCTTGAAAGATCTTCATAGATTTTGGAAGAATATTTGTGAGCTTGTCTCCCTTTCTTTCTGCACATAGTGAAGCTTTCTATTTTCTATCCATCCCTCCTTCTGATAGCACTGGAAAGATCCCTTTTTAGGAATATCAAAATTATATTCCAGAGATTGACTGCAGGGGCATTTACTGGATATGTCACCTTTGAAAAAAGGATGAGATCCAGAGGCTACCTGGCCATCTGCAGACTCTGTCTATAGAGCTTGAAATACTCCCCCTTTAGGGATTTAGCACTTTTTCTTGAAGCCACAGGCTGAGCCAAAGATATTGCTCCGATACCACTGTAATATCCCATTTTCAGGATTGCTCATAAATCATACATGAAAAACGCATTTCCAGTAACATATGTAATAAAAGAGTGAAATAATTACTTGGATCCCATAGATACATCCATATATCATTTAAATACAAGAGGAGATCAGAAATAAATGAAACTAGGTGGGTTAAACAGATCTCCCACACTAGTATGGCTGAAAAAGGTGAAAAACCCCAAGACTGCAAAATGCCAGAGCAACTGCTAAAGGAAATGCGCAGTATAAGAGAGGTTTTGTACATAAAATGATAGGAGAATCATATATATAATGATTTATTGATAAATAATGCTGAAGTACAAATATCTAATCTTCTATACAAAATACAAGATAACCCGGCAAGGGTTTCTTGTCAAATACTCTATATATAAAATGTGATATTCAGGAAATGACTGAATAATCACTAAAACACTGAAGGATAAGAGTATACAAGGCTGAAATATGTCTGATATTATGTATATCCCCCAAGGGCTTCCTCCCATGAAAGGTTGAACCTATCAATCACAATTAAACTCAACAATGGAGCCACCAAATCATGCAATCAGCATTGCCACTAAAATAACACACTCCCTAGAAGAAACAACACTAGGAGGGTATGAGAAATGTGTGGTATTATACCAAATATCTGAAATAAGCTCTGGATCTCTCCAAATATATCTCTCAAGTGAAGGAAACCTTCCTCCAATGAGAAACTAGCTCAGAAGCCGAGATTCCAATCCCTTCCACTGCTACACCCAGCAACACTGCACAATCTTTGGAAAAGATGTGCTGATGTATATGGATGAAGCTTGGCCTGAAAACCTGATGTGGAATGATGAATAAAAACTCTCCCAATGAGCTACTCAAAGGAAAGAGGTGAGATTCCCGCTTGGGAACACCCATTGCTAAACAACACTGTAACTTGCTAGGCAGCAAGCAGCAACAATTCTTGGCAGCCAAGAATGATAATAATCTACAACATGATCAAAAATGCTGCCATCATCTTCCTTATATAATATGTGAGTTTTCTTCCCTTGGCCCCACTCACTTAGGTTTCTTCTAACCCAAGTTACATTTCCCTCCAAAATTGCATTATTCATCCTAGGATTCCTCCTCCACTAAAACTGCGTTGTTGACTTGGTCAAAGCAGCTTCATTTTATGTTTGTCCACGCATGGAGGTGTCTTATTGAGCTAGAAAGAGTGTATCCTTTCACACTTGGAGTTTTTTTATCCTCCTTAGGAGACTTATGGGCTTTTCTACCCATTTATTTACCGGCTACAGCTGTTGTTAACTCTAATGTTCCATTTAGCTTGGAAGCTAAAGTTTTGGAACATTACATTCTGGGAGGGAAAATTTTGTAATACCTCAAGAGCAGACATAGCTGCAGGGTATTGAGCCAAATATTCAACTATATTATAATTTTGTGCAGCTCTTGCTCTAGGATTATATGTCGATTTATGAATTACTCCCTTCGGTGGTTTAATTTTCAATTCAGGAATAACAGTAGGTGGTATTGATTCATTAGATGATTCGTTGTCGAGGTAGTAGGTTGATCAATGACCAGACTACCATAGTATTTATTCCACATTGACACCAAAATATCTTGTGAAGGTTTTGTGGTGGATAACGTTAACAATTTGGAACTGGAGTTGGATCCGTGGCAACCAAATTTGTGTCCGGATTTGGAAATGGGTCTATCAACACAGCTGATGCATGATAAGTCTTGATGATTTTTGAGACTTCAGCACAGTGAGGACAATCCCTAATAAAGTGTTCCTCGTTACATATTATGCATGGATAACAAGGTTTCCATGGTCCAGATGGTTAATCAGATGATCTTTCCTGCGGTTTAATTTTTTTTTTTTCTTTGATTTCCCCTTTTTCTTACCTCCTAGTTGCTTTTCACTTTTTCCTTTGTCAAATGACACGGTGTTATCACTCAGATTTTCCTTGAAGTTATTTGGAAGAGGAAAGAAGTCCGAGGTAACCACAAACCAACTTTTAGGTACAGAATCTAGCCAATCTATACCCAGAGAGGGCTCTCTCTTTAAGTTTTAGCTTTGTTTTTGAAAGATATTAGGCTAGTTATGAAAGTTTAGGGATTTTGATTGTGTTTGGGTGATGGAATTCAATAGCAGAGGGGTAGGATTGAGTAGTTTAAACCATTGGGCTAATGGAGTTAAAGAAGATAGCTTAACTGGATTTAGTTTCTTAACAAGGGATGGTTTCACAGGGCAAGGTAATCAAATAGGGAACAATTAAAGATCTAAATGAATGGAATGGACTCGAAATGGGTGAAGGGAAATTAAGAATCCTTCAACATATTCAAAAGAGGGAACTTGAATGACTATTAATAAAGAGAAATTAAGAATTATTTATCAAATAATCAAAAGGAATAAACTAGAAAACAGGAGCAATTAAGAATTCACTGTTCATACTAGTTCAGAAGAAAACATTAAGAATAACAACGATTGAAAACAGATTGCACTTAAGCACTTTCTGAATTATTCTTCTTCTTTTATCATTCAGATATGAAACATAGATGGTATAACAAAAAAATATAAAACTTTAGAACAAATGAGATAGAAGACTTATTGATCCTTTGTCTAACTGAAGAATCCTGTGAACAGTCCTTTGTATCAATTCTTTATCCAGCTAGCCATAAGAAATTTGTCCAACAACACTTTATTCCAAAATAATTAGTATTACAACAATTTCTAAGAATCCACCCCTCAATACTCTAATTGAGGGAGTATTTATACAAAAAATTATCAAAAATATCTCCTAACAGAGTGAGATATATTTTAGGATGACTCATGAATACGTTACAAGAAAAATAGAGATAGATGGTCTCGTAGATAAGAAAAAAGGTAACCGATGTTGTGCTGTTCCTATTTTTATGAATGTGCTGAAGGTAGGCCCTATGATTTGGCTTGGTAATGTCTTCTTTAGTAACTCTGTGCTAGCTTCTATGTTTTTACTGATACTCTTTACCTGTACTGATACAATTTGACCTGTTTGATCTCTGTTTATCCTTTTTATCATTATTTACTGTGGTAAATAATCAAAATTTATCCAAGAATATTTTTACAAAATGTCTAACATCTCTTCCCACCATTGTGCTTCTGGTATTCTGGTTCTTTGAAGCTTCCTCAGGGTCTCATTAGTTTTTGTATATCTGAAAAAAGTAGGCTGAATTGGAAATAAGTGATTTACCTCATGTTCAAGATAAAACAAATTTTCCAGACTGTCATGAAGAATTTTTCCCGTAGGCAATGGTTTTGCTGCTGATGAACTTGTCGATGAACTGGCCTGGTTGTCTGCATATTTATTCAATTTCTCAACATAGCTTTGATGACTCATTAGTTTATCATGAGAAACTAAAGGACTCGGCAAACCTTTACTCTGCAAAATATCCAATCTCTTTGTAAAAGCATTGATTTCTTCTTTCATATCATGGCATCTTCTTTCTAAATTTTGCATCAGAATTATTTTAGTAAAAAACTTTTTTACCTCCAAAATTGTCCCTGTTCTGTCTTGGATGCCCAACTCTTCAAGCTGATATCCGTTCTTGGTATTTAAAAATTGTATGAGCTCCTTGGCTTCTTCAGGCATATTTCCTAATTCTTCTCTTTCCTTTTGAACTTCTTCTAGAGCCAGTTTCACTAAATCATTTTTCTTATACATTATTTGGATTGATGGCCAGACATCATTTATTGATTGAGTGATGTTGGCCCAAAGAATTTCTTTGATTTCTTTCAAAGGTTTCTCCAATGTGAGATCCCTTTCTAATGATTTCACCAATTTTTCTAATCTGTTAATCTCTCTTGTCTTTTCTGCAACACTTATCTTTGAGAGATCATACTTTTGTTCCAAGGAGGTAAATTGTACCTTTTTTTTCTGAAGTTTTGTCACTTGGAGTTTTAATTCCTCCATTTATTTTATTAATTCCTCAGTGCTTAAATTGGAAGTGTTGCTTCGTGTTAATCCTGCTGATTGACCTGTTGTTGTTGTACCTGTAATCACTTATGTTGTAGATGCTGAGATGTTTGGTGCTACTGTTGTCACGTTGGGAAGCTGAGAGGTCGAATCTCCTTGTTTGTCCTTTAATGCTTTTTCAAGTTCCTTTTCAGTTTCATTCAGTTGCTCATTAAGTTTCAAGAGAAAATCCATCAATTCTTCTTTAGAGTTTTGCTTTATTATCTCTGCAGTCTGTGGATTCCTTGAAGGTGGAAATTTTAACTGTTTCCTTAGTGCTGCAATATCATCATATTTATTTTTAATCAAGGCTTTTGTAGCCTTAATATCTTTAGGATTATGACCCAATCCAATAATTATTTCTTCCAATGTTTTTCTTCTATTGTTCTTAGCCTGGGAGGAAGATTTTTCAAGATGCAGTCGAACAGTTGTATTATCCAAGGAATTCTGTAATCTTTGTGCCATCATTGACTTACTAGTCAAGGTTGAATAAATCATCTCTCGAGTTTGCTTATGTAGTTCAATCTGATCCAGAGGATGAATATCCTTTTCCATGATTTCAAAATTGGTTCTGACATAATCTGCTACTGTTTGTGGCTACTACACTTTAGGCTTGAAATGGCTCATCACCATTTTACCTTCCTAGATGTCATAGGCTAACATCAATCTTTGTTGATTTTTGGGAGCCATCTTCAAATATTGATTATAAACTTGAAGTCTTAATGGATCATTTATATCTTTTATATTTATGAATGTCTTCTTAATGTCCCATGCATCCTTCGTTGGTGGTCTAAAATATGATACTTCTATACTTTGTTGTCTTTGTAGCTTTTTTCTATGTTAATTAGTGGATGTCCCAATGATTGTGAATGTTTGTTGGTTGTATAATTCTTCTTCTGAGAAAGGATTTAATATTTTCATTTTGATACCAGGTTGTTCTTAATGTCCACTGATAGGGGTAGTTGTTTCTGCATCTCTCTTTTTACTTTTTTCTTCATTGGGAGGAGTTTGCAAGATTGAAATTTCTACCACATTGATCTGAGTGGGAGAAGTCTGTATTTGGGCCTATTCCTTGGAAGTTTCAGGCCGCTCTAAAATTGTGAATTCCTTTGTGACCTATGTATCAGTCTCCTTTTCCTTCCATTTGGATGTTACTGTGGCTAGTGCACTGGTTTCTTGCAAATTTTGCTGATAGATTCCAGCAGAGGAAGGACCAATTCCTAGTGTTTGTACCTGCCCAAAAGAATCCAGGTCAAGTATTTTCTCAATATATTTCATAAAATTCTCAACATTGACCTATTCACTATCTTATCCTACTAAGGTCCCTTCCATCCATTCATCCATATTTTCAAATTGTTCAATCTCTGGAATCCTATGGTGAAGGTATGGTGACAATTTATTTTTCATTCTCCTATCACATATAAAGCTATTAGGATCATAAGGTACCTAGCAGAATTTTTTTTGCAATTAGAGATATTCTTCTAGAATTATTTCTGCTTCCTTCCTTGCATCCCTAGTATTACAGACAAAAGGGTGTAATTGGCTCTTGATTGTGACTTGAGCTTTCTTCTTGGCATTACAAAAATGGACTATGTCTGAATTTATCATTTTTCTAAAATATTCTAAGGAAAAGAGCCTCATTGGAACATACTTTGGTAGCTTGAAAGGACATAGCTCACACCCATATATTCTAATTTCTGTATGATTTTTGTATAGGTACCAATCACCTATCATGTATTGCTTGGAAAGATGGAGGATTTTCTTCATATCACTATTGACCCTAGGAGGGGAAACTCCTATTAATAAGGTGGTTGTAGGGTGCACAAATAGGTCAATGAACTCATTGTAAGAATAAGGAGACTCAAAGGAATTATGGAAGATTGCAGACCAAAAGATTACAGACCTTGGATTTCCTTTGGTGTCAAGTTTCTTGACAGGAAAGGGGAGATTCTCTTATTGATAATAAAGCATGAGATGGTATATAAAAGTGGAGTATTTGAAAACTCTTTCATCTTCTAGTCTCATGAACTAATCATGAATTTTATCAGAAATGTAGGAGGCAAAGCCATATTTGACAGCAGGGGGTTGTCCAGGAGTAAAAATTGACAACAACACTAGGGTTAACTTGTCAACATATTCACTAGTGTTAAAGCCCATTATAGAAGATATCATATTTAATATGAGTCTGCCCATATCTCTGAAAAAATTATATCCATAGGGAGGTGAGCCTTTGGGTTGATGTTATGGTAGCATGAAAGTCTGACAGAGGCGATTTAGCTCTTCTTGGGATAAATTTGTGGATTTTTCAAGTAAATCTCCCATGGAAAGGGGAGTCAGGGCTTGACCGAGATGAAATTATAACATTTCATTGATGGATTGAGAAGTTATTGGGAAAATAATGGTTTGACTTGGGGACATGACTGCTCGTTGATTAGGATCGTAATTGGCATGGCAGTGATAAATTATTTCAGGAAAAACATGAACTGAGGGTAAAAAATACATAGGAAGATTAGATTCCCATAGTCCAAGAATATCAAAGCCATTCAGGTAATTATCTCGGCATTGGCAAAAGATTCTAAGAGGATTTTCACTAAGGATGAGGTCTTTTATCTGGAAATCCCTATCCGCTAGAGGAAGATAGACTAAATCTTTATGAGGGGCATTCAGAGGCGCAACATTCAAAGCCATAGGTGTTTCCATTTCTGGTTCTTGTGGATTCAGAAAGGAATTTGGGTTTTTGATGGAAAAATAGGCACAATTACAAGTCTGGGAACTTATGGAGTGAAATAAAGACCAAATTGTACTGTTTTTTAGTCTCTTTCTGTGGAATTAGCGTAAAAAACCAAGACTTGCAAGGTTCGACGGGAATTTGATAAATACCTGTTTCCGGGAAGTGAATAGTGATGAAAACAGGTGTAGGAAACTCCTGACAAGTTCTGGACTGTTCGACTAAAAGTTTCTTAGCAAGGTGGTAGTTGAAAATCTTCGACAATTGGCTTTGACATTCTTTGCATGGGAACACTGGTCGCAGCACGGGACAATGAAAATGACACACGTTTGTTTGTTTTATTCACAAAGTCAAGGTTGGC
This sequence comes from Pinus albicaulis, assembly GCA_034641835.2. Lineage (NCBI taxonomy): Eukaryota > Viridiplantae > Streptophyta > Pinopsida > Pinales > Pinaceae > Pinus > Pinus albicaulis. Next base: position 32,302,976 of record MU968551.1, read on the forward strand.
GGGGTTTTTTATTTTTTGGGCAGATGACGTAAGAAGGAAAGGCTGTTTTGTCATAGGAGGAGAGCGGTAAGCGGTATCTATCGCACTGCTTTTGGGGATAGGTGGTTTTCAACCGAGAGCCAGCGATTCCATACATCTTGCGACGCGTGATGAGGCACTGTTTGGAAAATTGTTGTGCCATCGCACGTTAATGTGCAGCCGTGAGGGGTGCTGCGATATGGATGACAACCGTTGGATGTGGAGGGGTTGATCGGACAACTATCGGGGAGGCGAGATGACAGGGGTTTAACAGGGCGGGCCCAATACAATTTAATATTTTTTAATCATATCGAGAAGAGTATGATTAGTGGGATAAGTTATTAATTAACCATGAGGGTTAATTAATCCCTTTTTAATGCGGTGGGGAGTTGGAGCTCTTAATTAGTTGGAGATTTAACTAATTAATCCTAATTAACATAGTATTATGGTTATATTTCAACCAAGGGGTGGGATATATAATATTTTGGAGTTTTATATAGTTAAAGTAATACAGGAAATGGGTTGATCTACATAGGGAATTAAATAATAAAGTTAAGAGTTAATATGTGAAAATGAATGAAAAGCGCTAAGTATAAAAACATTAGGATTATGTGTTTAACTTATGCTTGAATGAAAAGGGTTTTTTTATGGAATAATGTGTAATTTTTCTAAGTAAAATAGGATTTTACTTAGGAAAAGAACTATTGAAGTAAAATGAATGATTTATGGATGGTTTTAAGTACTTCAGCTTTTTAAATTATTAGGCCAAGGGTCCAGTCCCTCCAAAAGTCAAGAAAATGCCTTGAGCCCCTCTAATTTTCAAATGCCTTAGTACTTAGGGGAAATTAGTGAAATTTTTAGGGAAAACTGAGAAGGGAAATTAATTATTTGGCCTTGTTTTGCTTGAAATCCTTCCAGTGTAATGTTTTCCTTGCACTTGTGATGAAAGTAAATATTAACACATTCAGAGTCATTATCCATCACATGTAATTCTGCAACATCATCTACCTACCCTACCTACTTTAACCTACCATTTTTTCTTCTTTATTAGGGTGCACTTAGACTGGCAAACCCTTATCACACTTTATTTTCTTTTACATGTAGAAATCTATCTAAGTCTAACCTTATTAGATCCAAGGGCTCAGATTAAACTGTTGAGCTCCTTTTATTTACTCTACCTATATACTTATCTTCCAAGATTAAACATTTTGGTCAGATTTTATTCTCTATCTCTAAAACATAAAATTCAAATATGAACAAACCAAGCTTAAATTGTTTGATTGTTAATCAATTGTGGCATAAAATACAAGTTGCACACAATTTGTTTATTTACATAAGAGCAAAAAGTAGTGGAATTTAGACTTTCACACTTTCCTTGGCCTTTCTTTTGGTGGGGTTCATTTTTTCACTTTTTTGGCCATTTTTATTTTTTTCACCCTTTGATTTTTCTTTTAGGGTATACCCTCTTTACATTTTTTTTAATTTTTTTTTTTTTTTTTTTTTTTTTAACAATATGGAAAACCTTTGCAACAAGAAAAAGGTATGAACATATTACATAGCCCATCAAGTCAATCATGATAAATGACACCTATTGGTATAGGAGCATAACACTGGCTCCAATTGGGGATGACTTTTCCTGGTGAAAAGTCAAGAACAACAAGTCAGTTTTCCTCAGAATGATTTTGACTGAACTATGGAATCTTCTTCTGCTTGTTGCTTTATTGTATGTATGACAGTAATACTTCTGAAGCTTATGCCCTTGTCTTCAGGATTCAACTCCAGCAAGTTACTATCCAATCAAAACTTGTAACATTACACAGGATATGGTATGTACATGTTAAAAAACAGGAAACATTAAAAAATAGGATCAAAGTAATGTTTCAACATTCGACCATTAACTGGCCCATCTTCAGTTTCTGTACCATCCAAATTTTTCAAAAAATAAGTATTGTTTCCTTGTAAGGCATGGATAATATAAGGTCCTTTCCACAGGAAGTCAAACTTCCCATGTTTTCCCTTATCCTCTCTTCTGGAATCCCATATTAACACTTTGTTTCCAAGTTGGAAATCTTCTGCCTTGGTTCTTTTATCAATTATCTTCTTTAGTTTCTCCTGGAATACTTGGGATCTCTGATATACTTCCTCTCTGGTCTACTGCAGATTGATGGTCTTATTTATCCTCCTTTGAATATCATTAGGTTCGACCTGAGCTTCTTGAAGTAATTTCATTACAAGAACTCCTAAAGATGAAGGAAATAAAACCTCCATGCCATAGACTAACTCATAAGGACTAGTCCCAATAGATTTTTTAGTGGTGAGTCTATCTGCCCATAGTGCATTTGTGAGTTTCTTATGCCAATTTTTCTTGTTTTCCTCCAATAATTTCTTAATAATATTAATGAGACTCTTGTTGGAGGACTCAGCTAGTCCATTACCTTGAGGGTAATAGGCTGTGGAATGTCTTAAGGTGATATGATATTTGTTACAAAAACTTATCATTTTCTTGGATTTAAAGGCAACAGCATTATCAGTTATGATTTTATCAAGATATCCAAATCTAGATAATATGTTGGTTTCTAAGAATCCTATTATTACGGTGTCATAGGCTTGTCTGGAAGGAATTGCTTCTATCCATTTGGTGAAATAATCCGTAGTAGTAAGGATCCATTTGTGTTGGCCAGAAGAGGGAGGATGGATTTCTCCAATGAAGTCCAGGCCCCATTGTTGGAAAGGTTTTTGAGTGGAAATTGGTTTCAGGGGTAAAGGTAATAGCTTTCTCTTGCCTTCAAAAATTTGACATTTATGGCAAGTAGTGACAAATTTCTTTACATTAGAGAACAAGGTTGGCCAATAAAATCCATCCCTTAGGATATTTTCTGCAGTTGACTTCCAGTAAAGGTGTCCACCACAGTCTCCTACATGAAATTCATGGAGAGTCTTGTTAGCTTCATCTTTTAATAAACAATTCAATAGAATAGCTTCATGATTTTTCCAAAAAAGAACATTATCTAAAATACAAAACTTTGAAGAAGTCATCTTTAAAAACCTTTTCTTTGTTCTGGATAACCCTAGAGGATCTTGCAGGTTTAACAGTACATAAATGATATCAGCATACCAAGGTGATTCTAAGAAGGCTTGACTGATTTGTGGAGTTGCCATCTCCTATTTGTTATCCAGTTCATTAATATCCAGGGCTTGACAATTTTTTTCTGTCATGATTTTGGCCAATCCCTGTCCTTTTACAATCTTTGCAGGTTTTATTTCAATATCATACTCTAATATGGTAGCAATCCATTTACCTCTTTTTCCCTCAATTCCATCATGAGTTAGGATGTCTTTGACAACAACATTTGGTACATAGGCTATCACATGGGAATACAATATGTAGATTCTAAAGTCTTTAATGGCTTTTACAAGTGAAAAAGCTTGTTTTTCCATGATGTTGTATTTTAATGATGCATCTCTTAATGCTTTACTAAAAAATGCTATAGGTTTCTCACATCCTTGATCATCCTTTTGTAATAAAACAGCTGCTACTGTGTGTTCTGATGCAAATGAAAATATTATGAAGTCTCTATCAAATTGTGGACTGGTAGGGACCGGTGTTTTGGTCAAAGCCATTTTAATTTCTTCAAATGCCTGTTTGGATTCTACTATCCATTTAATACTTGAATCCTTTTTTAACATGTTATTAAGAAATATAATTAGTTCAACTCAGCTAGATATGAATATTCTCAAAAAATTGATTTTTCCTAGGAAAGCTTGAAGTTCTTTAACATTTCTAGGGTGAGGTATCTGCAGTATAGCTTCTATTCTAGTAGGATCAATTCTTATGTCATCTTTGGAGATAATATGGCCCAAGAGTTTACCTTCTTCTAGACCAAACAAGGACTTCTTTGGATTTAAAGAGATACCATATTTTATACATTTTATGAATACTTGTGTGAGATGGTCTAAATGTTGTTGATCTGATTTAGAAAAAAAAAGTTAAATCATCCAGATATATAATAAGAAAATCATGAATTTCTTTTGTGAATGCGATGTCCATTGCTCTTTGGAAGGTTTCTCCAGCATTTTTAATTCCAAATGGAATTTTAATGTATTTGAATGTGCCCCATGGTGTTTTAAAAGTTTTTTTTTTCCTGGTCATCAGGATGAACTAGAATCTGGTTGTATCCTGAGAACCCATCTAGAAGTGAAATCCTCGAAGCACCTACTACCCTTTGTAAAATATGATCCATTTTGGGTAAAGGGTAATTATCCTTCAAAGAAACCTTATTTACATTTCTTAAATCAACACATAATCTGATCTCTCCAGTTTTCTTCCTAGTAGGTACTAAATTAGACACCCACTCCGAAACCTAGTGGGAGAAATTATTCCTACTTCATACATTCGTTTGATTTCTTTTTCAATTAAGGGCAGCAGTACAGGGTTAATTCTTCTAAGTTTCTGTTTGAATGGTTTCTAATTTTCTTTCAGAGGTATTTTATGCTGAATTATAGAGGTGTCATATGATTTCAAGTCTTTATAACTCCAGGCAAAGACATCCTGGAATTCTCTCACTAGTTCAACATATTTTAGTTTTTGGTCAGGAGGCAAAGATTTATATAACTTTATCATTTTAGGATTTTCTTCAGTCCCAAGTTATATTCCTCAATATCTACTTTTAATGGTTCCATATTGTGTTTCTTTGGAATATCGTTAGAATCAAAAATATCTTCCAGAGGAGTTAATCCTTTTGGCAAATGATTGTCTTTTAAATTAATGACCTCATATTCTCCTTCAATAATCTCATCAACATCCATTTGTTTAAGGTACTGCATTTCTTTTTTGTTGAACTTTGTTGGATGAAGCATTTGAATTGCATTTTCTTCTAAATTTTTTTCTTCTTGCTCATTTGTTTGATTAGATTCAATGACTGCATTTTCATCTATGTTATTGTTAGAAAATTCTTTCTCTAAAGTCAGGAAATTGTTAATCTACTCATCACTTGCAAACACTTGCCAGGACTTAAAATTGTCAGGTATGGCTGGTTTGTGTCTAATCTTAGCTGTGAACTGATGATTAGGTTCGAATGGTAATTTACAGGTGCTGGTAAACATTGCTAGACTATGTGCGTGCAAGTTTTGTTTTCTAGGGATTTTAGCAAGCTGAGCTTGTAGAAAAGTATTGAGTGTCTCTACAATTGTTCCTCTACATTCTCTTAGTCTGGGATCATTTGTTAGAAAGTGTCCTTTGATTTTTTGAATGATTAAATTAGAATATCCAATGATAGATACTCTAATTGCCCCTAATATTTTGACAAGTTTAAGACCTAGCAAAAGAGCTTCATATTCTGCCATATTATTGGTGCAATTAAAGTTTAGTCTGTAGGCATGGCCTTCAGCATGATCATTTTCAAGGTTGTGCACCCAAACTCCAGCTCCTGCTCCTAATTTGTTAATTGAAACATCAAATTTTAAATGCCAAATAATTTCATGTTCATAATTGGTATCAGGAGTTTCAGGAACTTTTTTAACAATGAGATTTGGTTTTTTACTTTCTTCTAGTTTCTCTTGGGTATCTAATGTTTCATTGTTCTCAGAGATTTCCTGGATTTGAACACTAGATTTTTCATTTGTAATTTCTTTTGGTTCTGCTGCTGGAACTTCTAACTCAGTGGGAGGATCAATTTCAGCATTATAAATAATAAATGAATCCATATCAGAGTGTACTGAGTAGATGGGGAAATTTTCAGGTTTCTCCTGACTACTGACTACATATTTCATTAAAGTTTCTCTGTATAGTTTCTTTGGATGTCCAAGTACTGAAATAGTAGTGTATGAAATTTCCAATTGAAGGGATCCTTGAAGCTTTGCACCCTAAGATCTGGACAATAACATGCCATATTTTGGAGGAATATCTGCTACTACTATGTCCATCAAGATTGTTTTTGCAGGGTATTGAACCAGTGAAACACATAAGTCTTTGATTAATCCTAAACATCTCACCTGATTTGAATCAAAAGAAAAGAGATCTTTGTATGGCCTGGTGATATCTAGGTTTAATTTCTCTATTACAGACTTGGGCATTAGATTTTGAGATTCCCCAGAATCAAGCATGGCATTACGAAGTATTTTATCATGTATGTTTAAACTCACATAGAATGGAGGAGTTCCTCCATTAACTGGTTTTCCATTTACTTCAGGGCCAAAGAGTAATTTATGTTGGTCATCAAAAAGGTTTACTGAGTCTTCACTTCCAGTGATCTTGAGTGATCTATTGATTTGACTTCGATAGAAATCATGTTTAGCTAATTCAGACAATGGAACAACTAATTTTAATTTTCCTACTTCAGCCTCCAGATTAAAAGGTTTTTCAGTCTGATTTCTTGTATTTCAGAAAGTTGAATTATCTTTATCTTCTGTGTTCTCGGTATTTTTCTCTTTCTCAGGAGTGGGGTTGTGGGCTGAAGTTGTTTCCGAATCAAATTCTGGAGGTTCCTCTACATTTTGTTTGGGAGGAAGAGTATTAGAAATTTGTCTGTTATTCAGTTTATTATCGGATACATCTTCAATAATTGGATTAGCAGGATTAGGATCTGATCTAGAAAGAATATGTACAGGGGTAGTATTGGTTTTACCTTTGAGGGGTTGTTTTGTAGCTTTTTGTTTATTTGTTTCAGGGACATCAATTCTTCTGCTCCTTAGATTATATTGCTTTTGGACTTCATAAATGGTTGTATCATATCCCTCCTTGAAGTCAAATGATTCTCCTGAATGAGTTTGGAATTGTTTGAGAATGTGAGCTTCTTGATCCTCTTGGGTCAAGAAAACTTCCTGTTCATTATTGTGTCTAGATAAGTTGTTTATTTGAGTATCTTCTGTCGTTTCATCAGAATTTGAGGCTTTAGCATAATTTTCCTGGAATGGGGGCCTAATGTTTTCGTCAGGACCAGTCTTTCCAGTGTTTTGGTTTTGGTTCTTCCTGAAATTTGGATTTCTCCCAATATTTCTCGGTTGACCATCCCAAGGAAATTTCCTTTCAATTGTTTCTACTCTATCTCCTAGCCTTTCCATCCCTTTAATAATAGCATCCAATTTTTGTTCAAAAGCTGAGGTGTCTTCCTTTAAAGGTATCCTCCTTTAACTTCTGACTTTAGCTCGTTTAGATATCAGGTTGGCTTCAACACTAACAACTATACTTTTCATATCCTCTAAAGTCCGAGGAGATATTTCCCTAAGCTGGTAAGCCATATCAGAATCAAATCCATCAGGGAATTTTATTAATGCTAATTCTGGAGGAGGTCTAAGGTTTTGGGGAATAGAATTGTAAACATTATTGAACCTAGTGTAGTAATCTTGCACATTTTCTTGCATTCCTCTCTTCAGGTTTTCATATTTTGATAAGATTTGGAGAGGATCTTTCTTCTTTTCCCATATGTTTAAAAATGTTCTATAAAGAGCTTCTGGGTTAGTGATACTGTTTGCAGGAAGGGATCTAAACCAAGTTCTAACTTCTCCAATAATAATTTGAACAAATATTCTCATTCTTAAATCATGAGCATCTATTTCATAAATTTCAAAATAATCGGTCATCTTTTTAGTATGCTCTTATGCAGTGTAGGTACCAGAACCATCAAAAGGAGTGATTTTAATTCGGTAGTCTTGGGGCATAGCCCCTAGATTTCCTGGTAATACCAAAGGAGCATATCTATTTTCCATTGTAGGAGGTAGTGATGAAATAACAATTGAGGTTGGTCTGGGAGTGATGGATGGAGGAGTAGAAGGGGTGGTTTTAGGTTGAGATGTTTGAGGAAATGTTGATGAACTTGGAGAGGCTGAAGTGATCACAGAAAGATTTGGTGTTCCTTCAGAGGAAAGCTCATATTGTATAGAGTTCCGCAAATGTTTTTCAAGATGTGAAGTAACAAATTCAAGTTGTAAATCTTCAATAAATACTAGGTCTTGAACCAAGTGGGACAACTCAAACTCAGAAAAATTTACAAATAAAGAGGTTTCAAATTTCTCATCAAAAGGTTCGTCCTCAAGGTAAATCCACTTCATAGGATAGGATATTGATCTATAGAGAGGCCGAGAACTACGAAAACTTTCTTGGCTCTCCTGTCTCCTAAGAATTCTAGGGATTAGATTAGGATTTTCAAACATAAGCGGTGGATTTGGATCAGGATTAGCCCTGGTGTAATGAGTCCTTTCTGAAGCCAAGTTTCTAGGTGATTTTTTTTTGGTTTTTTGTTTAAATGGAATGAAAAATAAAACTTCAAAAATTCCTTAAGAGGTTTTAGATATTGGATTTAGATTTTCTTAAATATTTATTTGACTAGAGGAACTGATCAAGTGTTTGAAACCGGATGTTCAGTTCATAAACTAGACCAGAGATAGACTGAAGCAGCATTTATTTACTTATGCAATTGCAGAGAAAGATAATTTCAAAGGCTACCTGGCTAACTTTAGGCTCCTTCTATATTTTATAAAATAAACAATAGTAACAAGAAAATTATTCAGGTCCACAGTGGAGTCGCCATTATGTTATCACTCAGATTTTCCTTGAAGTTGCTGGGAAGAGGAAAGAAGTCTGAGGTAACCACAAACCAACTTTTAGGTACAGAATCTAGCCAATATGTACCCATAGAGGGCTCTCTCTTTAAGTTTTAGCTTTGTTTTTGAAAGATATTAGGCTAGTTATGAAAGTATCGGGATTTTGATTGTGTTTGGGTGATGAAATTCAATAGCAGAAGGGTAGGACTGAGTAGTTTAAACCATTGGGCTAATGGAGTCAAAGAAGATAGCTTAATTGGATTTAGTTTCTTAACAAGGGATGGTTTCATAGGGCAAGGTAATCAAATAGGGAAAAATTAAAGATCTAAATGAATGGAATGGACTCAAAATGGGTGAAGGGAAATTAAGAATCCTTCAACATATTCGAAAGAGGGAACTTGAATGACTATTAATAAAGAGCAATTAAGAATTCTTTATCAAATAATCAAAATGAATAAACTAGAAAACAGGAGCAATTAAGAATTCACTGTTCATACTAGTTCAGAAGAAAACATTAAGAATAACAACGATTGAAAACAGATTGCACTTAAGCACTTACTGAATTATTCTTTTTCGTTTATCATTCAGATATGAAACATAGATGGTATAATAAACAAATATAAAACTTTAGAACAAATGAGATAGAAGACTTATTGATCCTTTGTCTAATTCAAGAATCCTGTGAAAAGTCCTTTGTATCAATTCTTTATCCAGCTAGCCATGAGAAATTTGTCCAACAACACTTTATTCCAAAATAATTAGTATTACAGCAATGTCTAAGAATCCACCCCTCAATACTCTAACTGAGGGAGTATTTATACAAAAAATTATCAAAAATATATCCTAACAGAGTGTGATATATTTTAGGATGACTCATGAATATGTTACTAGAAAAATAGAGACAGATGGTCTCGTAGATAAGAAAAAAGGTGACCGATGTTGTGTTGTTCCTATTTTTATGAATGTGATAGAGGCAGGCCCTATGATTTGGCTTGTTGCTGTCTTCTTTAATAACTCTGTGTTGGCTGCTCTATTTTTACTGATACTCTTTACGTGTACTGATACACTTTGACCTGTTTGATCTCTGTTTATCCTTTTTATCATTATTTACTGTAGTAAATAATCAAAATTTATCCAAGAATATTTTTACAAAATGTCTAACATCTCTTCCCACCATTGTGCTTTTGGTATTCTGGTTCTTTGAAGCTTCCTCAGGGTCTCATCAGTTTCTATATATCTGAAAAAAGTAGGCTGAATTGGAAATAAGTGATCTACCTCATGTTTAAGATAAAACAAAGTTTCCAGACTGTCATGAAGAATTTTGCCTGTAGGCAATGCTTTTGCTGCTAATGAACTTGTCGATGAACTGGCCTGGTTGTCTGCATATTTATTCAATTTCTCAACATAGCTTTGATGACTCATTAGTTTATCATGAGAAACTAAAGGACTCAGAAACCCTTTACTCTGCAAAATATCCAATCTCTTTGTAAAAGCATTGATTTCTTCCTGAATATCATGGCATCTTCTTTCTAAATTTTGCATGAGAGTTCTTTTAGTAAAAACCTTTTTTACCTCCAAAATTGTCCCTATTCTGTCTTGGATGCCCAACTCTTCAATTTGATATCTTTTCTTGGTATTTAAAAATTGTATAAGCTCGTTGGCTTCTTCAGGCATATTTCCTAATTCTTCTCTCGCCTTTTGAACTTCTTCTAGAGCCAGTTTCACTAAATCATTTTGCTCATACATTATTTGGATTGATGACCAAACATCATTTATTGATTAAGTGATGTTGGCCCAAAGAATTTCTTTGATTTCTTTCAAAGGTTTCTCCAATGTGAGATCCCTTTCTAATGATTTCACCAATTTTTCTAATATGTTAATCTCTCTTGTCTTTTCTGCAACACTTATCTTTGAGAGATCATACTTTTTTTCCAAGGAGGTAAATTGTACCTTTGTTTTCTGAAGTTCTGTCACTTGGAGTTTCAATTCCTCCATTGATTTTATTAATTCCTCAGTGCTTAAATTGGAAGTGTTGCTCTGTGTTAATCCTGCTGATTGACCTGTTGTTGTTGTACTTGTAATCACTTATGTTGTAGATGATGAGATGTTTGGTGATACTGTTGTCACGTTGGAAGCTGAGAGGTCGACTCTCCCTATTTTTCCTTTAATTCTTTTTCAAGTTCCTTTTCAGTTTCATTCAATTGCTCATTAAGTTTCAAGAGCAAATCCATAAATTCTTCTTCAGAGTTTTTCTTTATTATCTCTGCAGTTTGTGGATGCCTTGAAGGTGGAAATTTTAGTTGTTTCCTTAGTGCTGCAATATCATCATATTTATTTTTAATTAAGGCTTCTTTAGCCTTAATATCTTTAGGATTATGACCCAATCCAATAATTATTTCTTCCAATGTTTTTATTCTATTGTCCTTAGCCTGGGAGGAAGCTTTTTCAAGATGTAGTTGAGCAGTTGTATTATCCAAGGAATTCTGTAATATTTGGGCCATCATTGACTTACCAGTCAAGGTTGAATAAATCATCTCTCGAGTTTTCTTCTGTAGTTAAATCTGATCCAGAGGATGAATATCCTTTGCCATGATTTCAAAATTGGTTCTGACATAATCTGTTGTTGTTTGTGGCTACTGCACTTTAGGCTTGAAATGGCTCATCACCATTTTACCTTCCTGGATGTCATAGGCTGACATCAATCTTTGTTGATTTTTGGGAGACATCTTCAAATATTGATTATAAACTTGAAGTCTTAATGGATCATTTCTAGATTTTATATTTATGAATGTCTTCTTAATATCCCATGCATCCTTCGTTGGTGGTCTAAAAGATGATACTTCTGCACTTTGTTGTCTTTGTAGCTTTTTTCTCTGTGAATCAGTGGATGTCCCACTGATTGTGAATGTTTGTTGCCTGTCTAATTCTTCTTGTGAGAAAGGATTTAATATTTTCCTTTTGATACCAGGCTGTTCTGAAGGTCCACCGATAGGGGTAGCTGTTTCTGCATCTCTCTTTTTACTTTTTTCTTCATTGAGAGGAGTTTGCAAGATTGAAATTTCTACCACATTGATCTGAGTGGGAGAAGTCTGTATTTGGACCTGTTCCTTGGAAGTTTCAGGCCGCTCTGACATTGTGAATTCCTCTATGACATGTGTATCAGTCTCCTTTTCCTTCCCTTTGGATGTTACTGTGGCTGGTGCACTAGTTTCTTGAAAATTTTGCTGAGAGGTTCCAGCAGAGGAAGGACCAATTCCTAGTCTTTGTACCTACCCAAAAGAATCCAGGTCAAGTATTTTCTCAAGATCTTTCATAACATTCTCAACATTGACCTATTCACTATCTTGTCCTACTAAGGTCCCTTCCATCCATTCATCCATATTTGCAAATTTTTCAATCTTTGGAATCCTATGGTGAAGGTATGGTGACAATTTATTTTTCATTCTCCTATCACATATAAAGCTGTTAGGATCATAAGGTACCCAACAAAAACTTTTTTTCAATTTGAGATAGTCTTCTAGAATTATTTCTGCTTCCTTCCCTGCATCCCTAGTATTACATACAAAAGGGCCTAATTGGCTCTTGATTCTGAGTCGAGCTTTCTTCTTGGAATTACAAAAATGGACTATGTCTGAATTTATCATTTGTCTGAAATATTATAAGGTGAAAAGCCTCATTGGAACATACTTTGGTAGCTTGAAAGGATAGAGCTCACACCCATATATTCTAATTTCTATATGATTTTTGTATAGGTACCAATCACCTATCCTGTATTTCTTGGAAAGCTAAAGGATTTTCTTCATATCACTATTGACCCTAGGAGGGGAAACTCCTGCTAATAAGGTGGTTGCAGGGTGCAAAAATAGGTCAATGAACTCATTGTAAGAATAAGAAGACTCAAAGGAATTATGGAAGATTATAGACCTTGGATTTCTTTGGTGTCAAGTTTCTTGACAGGAAAGGGGAAATTGTCTAATTGATAATAAAGCATTAGATGGTATATAAAACTGGAGTATTTAAAAACTCTTTCATCTTCTAGTATCATGAACTGATCATGAATTTTATCAGCAATGTAGGAGGCAAAGTCATATTTGACAATAGGGGGTTGTCCAGGAGTAAAAATTGAAAACAACACTAGGTTTAACTTGTCAAGATATTCACTAATGTTGAAACCCATTACAGAAGATATCATATTTAATATGAGTCTTCCCATATCTATGAAAAAGGTATATCCATAGGGAGGTGGGCCTTTGGGTTGATGTTCTGGTAGCATGAAAGTCTGACAGAGGTGATTCAGCTCTTCTTGGGATAAATTTGTGTATTTTTCAAGTAAATCTCCCATGGAAATGGGAGTCAGGGCTTGACCGAGATGAAATTGTAACATTTCATTGATGGATTGAGTAGTTATTGGGAAAAGAATGGTTTGACTTGGGGACATGACTACTCGTTGATTAGGATCGTAATTGGCATGGCAGTGATAAATTATTTCAAGAAAAACATGAACTGAGGGTAAAAAATATATAGGAAGATTAGATTCCAACTGCCCAAGAATATCAAAGCCATTCAGGTAATTATCTCGGCATTGGCAAAAAATTCTAAGAGGATTTTCACTAAGGATGAGGTCTTTTATCTGGAAATCCCTAACCGCTAGAGGCAGGTAGTCTAAATATTTATGAGGGGCATTCGGAGGCATAACATTCAAAGCCACGGGGGTTTCCATTTCTAGTTCTTTTGGATTCAGAAAGAAATTTGGGTTTTTGATGGAAAAATGGGCACAATTACAAGTCTGGGAACTTATGGAGTGAAATAAAGACCAAATTGTACTGTTTTTTAGTCTTTTTCTATAGAATTAGAGTAAAAAACCAAGACTTGCAGGGTTCGACAAGAATTGGATAAATACCTATTTCCAGGAAGTGAATAGTGATGAAAACAGGTGTAGGCAACTGCTGACAAGTTCTAGATTGTTCGACTGCAAGTTTCTTAGCAAGGTGGTAGTTGAAAATCTTCAACAGTTGGCTTTGACGTTCTTTGCATGGGAACACTGGTCGCAGCACGGGATAATGAAAATGACGCATGTTTGTTTGTTTTATTCACAAAGTCAAGGTTGGCGGGGTTTTTTATTTTTTGGGCGGATGACGTAAGCAAGAAATTCTGTTTTGTCATAGGAGGAGAGCGGTAAGCGGTATCTATCGCACCACTTTTGGGGATAGGTGGTTTTCAACCGAGAGCCAACGATTCCATACATCTTGCGACGCGCGGCGAGACACTGTTTGGAAAATCTTTGTGCGATCACACGTTAATGTTCGGTTGTGAGGGGTGTTGCGATATGGATGAAAAACGTTGGATGTGGAGGGGTTGATCGGACGACTATCGGGGAGGCGAGATGACAGGGGATTAACAGGGCAGGCCCAATACAATTTAATATTTTTTAATCATATCGGGAGGAGTATGATTAGTGGGATAAGTTATTAATTAACCATGAGGGTTAATTAATCCTTTTTTAATGCGGTGGGGAGTTAGAGGTCTTAATTAGTTGGAGATTTAACTAATTAATCCCAATTAACACAGTATTATGGTTATATTTCAACCAAGGGGCGAGATATATAATATTTGCGAGTTTTATATAGTTAAAGTAATAAAGGAAACGAGATGATCTACATAGGGAATTAAATAATAAATTTAAGAGTTAATATGTGAAAATGAATGAAAAGCGCTAAGTATAAAAACATTAGGATTATGTGTTTAACTTATGCTTGAATGAAAAGGGTTTTTTTATGGAATAATGTGTAATTTTCCTAAGTAAAATAGGATTTTCCTTAGGAAAAGAATTATGGAAGTAAAATGAATTATTTATGGATGGTTTTAAGTACTTAGGCTTTTTAAATTATTGGGTCGAGGTTCCAGTCCCTCCAAAATTCAAGGAAATGCCTTGAGCTCCTCTAATTTTCAAATGCCTTAGTACTTAGGGGAAATTAGTGAAATTTTTAGGGAAAACTGAGAGGGGAAGTTAATTATTTGACCATGTTTTGCTTGAAATCCTTCCAGTGTAATGTCTGCCTTGCACTTGTGATGAAAGTAAATATTAACACATTCAAAGTCATTATCCATCACATGTAATTATGCAACATCATCTACCTACCCTACCTACTTTAACCTACCATTTTTTCTTCTTTATTAGGGTGCACTTAGACTGGAAAACCCTTATCACACTTTTTTTTCTTTTACATGTAGAAATCTATCTAAGTCTAACCTTATTACATCCAAGGGCTCAGATTAAACTGTTGAGCTCCATTTATTCACTCTACCTATCTACTTATCTGCCAAGATTAAACATTTTGGTCAGATTTTATTCTCTATCTCTAAAACATAAAATTCAAATATGAACAAGCTAAGCTTAAATTGTTTGACTGTTCATCAAATGTGGCATAAAATACAAGTTGCACACAATTTTTTTATTTACATAAGAGAAAAAAGTAGTGGCATTTATACTTGCACACTTTCCTTGGCCTTTCTTTTGGTGGGGTTCATTTTTTCACTTTTTTGGCCATTTTTATTTTTTTCGCCCTTTGATTTTTCTTTTAGGGTATACCCTCTTTACATTTTTTTAAATTTTTTTGATTTTTTTTTTTTTAATAATATGGAAAACCTTTGCAACAAGAAAAAAGTATGAACATATTACATAGCCCATCAAGTCAATCATGATAAATGACACCTATTGGTATAGGAGCATAACACACGGCATTAATTTCGGAAGTAGGAGTAGGATCAGATCTAGTAGTTGTGTGTTTGCAGTGCCTATCAAGCCGTCTCTGGCATGAGAGTCCTTTATTTGAGGAGGAACATTGAAATTAGATCTTGGCGCATTAGGAATTTTTTCGTAGAGCGTTCCAGACTGAGTATAAATCAAGTCTAAATATTGAGCATGAGCGATAACTTGCTCTTCTATGACAACACCACCTTTAGCCACATCCTCAATTATAGATGGTAATAGGGACTTAATGAAAAATTTAGCAAAGAGTTGATCGGGAACAAATGTCTTAACCATTCGTCGACAACGACACCACTCATGAATATGATCAGAAATTTGAGTAGCATTAGTCTGTTTGAAGCTGGTCAAGAGTTTCGTTCTAGTTTTGTATCTGATCGGTAACTAGAAATGGGTCAAAAATATAGTAGCTAAAGCAGTGAAATTGTCGAAATAAGCTCTAGGTAACTCAATGTACCATTTAGCAGCCGGACCTATGAGCGTATGTTGTAAAAGACGTAATCGAGCAGAATCATCATTCAAGGAATTTGATGAACACCATAAATGATAAGTCATAACATGAGTTAATGGATATTCTCCATGGTTTCCATTGAATTTAGGAATATTGGAGGGTAATTTATGAGGTATCACTGGCCACCAAGGAGCGTAATTGATAGGATCATTGGTTAACCAGTTTAAATCTAGTAATTCTAAGGTTGAAACAAAAGGAAACTTTCGATTAAGGTCAGGTTGAGCATAGCCAATATAAGATGGAATTGCTTGGGAAATAGGTCTTTGAGCACCAGCATATGGAATTTGATGCTGGTAACCCAGATAGGGGTTTTTTTGCATAGCAAACGCTTGAGAACTCTGTTGATGAAAACCTAGATTTGATACTTGTTGAAATGAAGTTTGAGGAATTTGCACTTGTGGCTGCCAAGGGGTCTATCTGCCAATGTTATAACCCAAATTAGTATAAGTTAGATTTGGTTGATATGTATAACTAGGTTGCATTCACATCCCATAAAATGGTACACCAACTTGTGAATAAATGATCCGTGATACAGGTTGTTGTAAATTAACCAAAGGATTTTGAGTCTGTGGACCCAACATGTGATGATATTGAGTCGAAGAACCTACCTGATAAGGTTGATGTACAAAATTTTGATTCTCTAACAGGTGTATAGATGTATTAACAAGTGGTAATGAAGTGGGTGTAACAGGTTGAACCATTTGATACGAGTGTACAACCGTTTGTGGTTGGATAGGCAGAGTGGGCTGCCATTGAAAAACATTCATGTCAACATTATTTTGACGAAAAATTGACTGAGTAATATCATATTGGGTGACCAAAGGTTTCCCCCCAGCATAAGGAGGATAATAAGATGGAAAATAATTTTCTCCACATGATGGGAGTCCATTTGATATGGTACTTAAAGGAATTGACCCAAAAGGACCGACTTGATATTGCCCTGAAGATGTATGTAATGAATCAATTCATTCAGTACTAACTATAGGACTACCAGTTAAAACATCAGATGATGACATTGGTAAAGACATTGGTCTTGAATATGTGCCAGAGAAAGTGCCAGATAATGATTTGTATCCTATTGGGACCAAAGCACCACCATGAAAATATGAATCTGGTGAGGTTGTGAACATCGACGGAGTAGCGAGGGTAGGAGATGACATAATTGGAATAGAAAACCTAACCAAATATGTTGGTTAAGACATGGTTGTATGACCAAATGTATACTCTCCAAAATCGACAGGAGATTGAATGGCAATAATATCAACAAAAGCATATGGAAATGATTGAGGAAAAGACTGGTACAGGTAAAGGTCTCCCCCAAAATGGGCTGGACTTAAAGGTGTATCGTCTTGTGGGATTTCTTCAATTGCAATTAAACCAGGAGGAAAAACTTCACCGTCAGGCCCAAAATATATTTTAGAAGGTTTACTGTGTGATATAGGAGTTTCAGTGGCTACAAAATTTGTGGAGTGACCAAGGTAGGAACAACTTTTGGTTGTTCGACTTCAAGATTCAGATTTTCTAGTGAAGAAGAGACAGGATCTGGATCAATTTGTGATTGAACAACGTCAGGTCCAGGAGGTATGATCTCAGCGATTGAATGGATAGTGAACATGGGTAGCTGTGAAGACTCTGTTTCAACAACAGTAAATGAACCGGGATGTGTGGAAACAATTTGAGCCAACTCTGGTTTAAAAGATGATGTTTCGCTAGAGGTACGAATTGTACTTGATTCAACAGATCGTGATCGCCTTTGCCTACCAGAAGTAACTTCTAGTGGTAAAGGTGGTTTTAAAGCTAATATACGTGAACGACGGGGGATAGGATTTTGTTCTTCCATGATTACTGATCTATTTTAACCAAAAAACAAAAAAACAAAAAGAGGGTAATGCTAGGAAAAAGGGTTTACCAAGAAATTGTGAACTACAGAATACCTCCTGGCAAACCAAGAAGTACGGGCAGGTAATCTCCTTGAATGTTGTGTTTGGTGTATCACAATTTCAAGGCAACTGACTTGGTTCACTATGGATGGATAGAACCTAAAATTTTTCCTCCCAAATATACCCGAAGGTACGTGGAGGCCCATGTTCGTATTAGCATTGTCTGATGCGAAACCGCACAGTGAGAGCACCCCTTTATACTTATCGTACTATAACACCGCCTGATATACCTAAAAGTATGTGGACGAGCTATGATATAATTATGTACATGGAGTGAGGTATAACACTCAGAATGTATCGCAAACAATTTAATGATAGCTACTATGTTTTACGACGTTGGAACACGTCTCTAGCCTAGACCTTCTAAATGTTATCATTATGGTTCCAATACATTGTTAAGTAAATTGAGATTTATTTTATGTTTATCTTGCTTAATAATTTTCCTTTCAAGTTCACCGCGATGATGTATATGAAATTCCTAAAATGAAAGCTAAGAATGATAAACAAACTTTCACTTTCAGCTTTTTCAATGAAGAACCTAGCTACTAAGGGAAGAGAGAAAATATTTTGTGAGTAAACAAATCAATGAACAAAAACAAAATCAATGAATCAAAAACTAAATGCAAATTTCTTAATGTTCCTTTTGCAAAACAAACACAATCCTACATGCAAATGCAAGTTTTTCTTTTCAGTTTCCTTAATGTTATGAATGCAGAAAAAAAAACTAGGTGCACTAGATCAATAATCCAAATTCTTTTCACTTTCGAGAAACGAAGAATACAAACAACAATTTCTCTTTTGAAGGAAAAATGAGGATTTCAACAACAATTTCTCGTATTAAGGAAATGAAGATTTTACGATAATTTCCTATTTCGAAAGGAAATGATTCTTAATGTGACCATAAAAAATACTTTGAAATCAACTTGTCAATGATAAAGAAAAACTTTTTTAAAACAACATTGAACAAATTTTCAGTCAAAGGAGGAAGAAGTATATAGATTCACTGGTCAATTGAGCATCAAACTTTTCAGAACAAAGAAAAAAAAAAAACTGAAGCAAGTTGCAAAGTCAAATTCAAGGGAATTTGGTCACTTTCAGGAGTCAACGCAGTCTCCAAGGGGAGACAGTGCTCTGCAACACAGGCTAGTAAGGGAGACAGTGCTCTGCAAAGCACTGTGTCTAGTCTAAGGGTGCATTGGGTGCAGTAAACAAGGAAAAATGCTCCTGTTTTACTCATTGTCTTTACAAATTAAGCTCTGAAAATGGTTAATATTTATGTGTAACAGCTACTGGGTGGATAAAAAAAGCAAATAAGAGGCTAAAACACCTAGAACTAAGAGAAATTCTCCCTAGTGGAGTCGCCAATTTGTTGGGCCAAAATTGTAATCTACAGATAAATTACGCTTCCCTAGATAGGTGCTAGTCTAGAACAATAGATGAAAGACTATACGACTATTTCTCCTAACTCAGAACAAATATATAGAGAGTATTGGAGGCTTACTTGTTCAATAGCTTCCAAATGGCTCCTTCTGTTGCTTCTTTTGCAACTTCAAATTCAAGCGGTTTGTGAGCTAAATGCTTCCTACAAGAAATAACACTGAAACAACAGAAGATGTAATAATATAGATATCTATTCAAGATAGTTAGCTAAATCAGTAAAGCAGAAACTACACTCATCAACCAAGATCTTACAATATAGAAAATGAAAGCCAATATAGATGCATGTAGGGAAAAATAACAAGTACTCTTTATTGATGATAGAAGGAGAGGTTACAACCTAGTGACTGATTTGAAGTGACCTTCCAGCATCGTTCCCAAGCCTCATCATAGTATAATCTCTCTAGCAACAACTTCACAAATCTATCTCTCAATTGAAAATCCTCCAGAATTTCTCTACTCAAATTCTTCCTTCTCAAACACTTAGATCTGTGTTCAATTTATAGATGAACTGTAGGTTGTTTTGCAATCAATAAATTTCCAAAAATAGGAAAGACATGTTTCCATTCATGTAGATGTCAAATGGACACTTGGATCTGAAGCTTCACACATGTGAACTCTTCTAGAAGGCACTGGCCAAGTGGAGATTTCGGAACAATGAGAATTTCGCTCCCAATGTGAGCAATGCACCTATGAATGTCGGGAAGTGCTTTGCAAAGCAGCCTTGCATGGGGCTACCTACATATGCAACACACTTAGGCACCTTGGAGCCTGCGTTGGTGAGCTCTCATATACTATATAATAAGCTTCAAACCATGGAAGCCTTTTCTTGATGAAAGTCATGCTTGATTTGTCTTGTTTCTTGTCTTAGGGCATGTAGCAACTGAAATGATAGGAAATGATAGACCCTTGATCATTGGTCCTAGAGATGATGCCCAGTTAACTAGGTCATTTGGAATGGTGCCCAAATTGAACTATAACACTGATTTTGAGCCATTTCCCAAGACCTATCAAAGAGGCCATAGGCATGTGTTTGCTTCACTTGGAGTGAAAGGGGCTATGCCTTCTTCATCAAGAAAATAGGTGGACAAGGGAAAAGAAAGAGGCAGAAAGGGCTAAAGCCTTGTTAGAGGAGACCTTGGAAAGATTTGCTGAGATTGATGATGAGGAGGATCAATCTCCAAGACAGAGACCAAAGACTAGAGGGCTGAAAAGTGCTCTAACCCTTGAGAGATAGAAAGAATCTAAGTTGGCAGAGCAGCTCACTCCAAGTGAGCCGCTTGCCATAGAGATTAGCAGGGATAGAGATTCATGGCTTGATAGAGCCCATTTTCATCTAGAGGGCTTGCTAGAGATGTTACAACATTTTTTGGTCATCTAACCTATTATCATTAGATGGACCCAAGTACACCATGTAAGACCAATTTTACCCTAAGTAAAATTGCTTTCACTATGTAAAATAACTTAATAAAACACATTTATTAGGTTGTTTATGGTCTAAACAGGAAACCCCAAGGGAAAATATTAAAAAAAACTATATTTGTTTGGTTTTCCTCGTGGAATAATTAATTAAATAGTAATTTAATTATTATTCCTGGTCATATTTAACCCAAGACATGGAAATTAATTAGATAAGTCCATATTTATCTTAATATTTTCTGGGAATAATTATTTAAACCTTATTTAAATGATATTCCTTGTCAAATATGACTAAATCATTTATAAATAATTAAATAAATCATTATTTATTTAATTATCATTCAACCACTTCTTTAAAATGATAAATAAATCATTTATTTATTAATTATTTACAAATAAAGGGATTTGACCCAAGTCAAATTCTTTTCCCCTCCAACAAATATAATAAAATATTCCATAAAAGGTGGATCTAGATTTGGTTAATATTATTTTAATCATGCACCAAGATCTAGAATGACCTAATATATTTTTATAAATAGAAGGTTTTTTCCTACCATTCTTCACCTTTTGTTGCTCTTAGATCACTCTGGATCTATACTCTTGGTCTGAGTTTGAGCCATTATCATTGTCATATTTTCTATTATTTTCTTTATGAGCTCCCTTTGAGTTCTACGTTTGTCTGGGTTTTCTACACCAACAAGAGAGAGAAATTCTAGATCTGAAGTGTTGAGGACTTCCAAGAACCCATCCCATTGAGGAGAATTGGAAACACCTTTCTCTTTTTCCTCCCAGGTGCCATTAATATAAAATTCTTCAAAAAATATTGTTCTTGTCTTGTCTATTGGATGCATGGAGCAAAACCTTATTTTTACTGCTTAATATCTTTTTATGCATAGATCTGGATTTTTGTAGCATTTGTCTTGATCAACTAACTGTAGATATGAAGATATTAGCAGCCATCTTTTGCTGTTAGGGCTGTTTGTTATGCACAACTAAAAGGGTATTTTTTCGTACACTTACACTAAGGATTCATCCTAACAACTGGCGACTCCACACGGGTTTTCAATTATGACTGCTATCGTTTTTCATATTCCTACATATCCAGCTGCTTCAAACCCTAGGGTTTCTCTACAACTTTTGTTTTTCTATTTTTATGTTGTTTTTCACCCATAAAACCCTTAAACATTAAAATTTCTAACATCCGTGTGTTTCTGGCCCTATTGCGCAGGTAACCGACCTCAGCTGCAACTAAGACAACAACTTTTTCTGAAATCTACCGCTGAGAGACCCAGAAGTGTAGGTCGTACTTTTCCACCCTAAACCTGCGACCTGGACTACAGGACGCACTTTTCAGCCTCAAAACTGCGACATGGACAGAAAACATGTCAGAACCTGCGACCTGCAATTTTTTATGCATATTTTCTGAAAGTTTTATGGGTTTGTCTGAAGCTTCTGTTAGGGTTTTCCAGCCTCCATATCCACCTGTTTAGACCTATTCTTGTTCTTTTTTACTCAACTAAGTGGGAATCTATCCCCCTAGGGCTTCAGTACCCTCCACTTTTTGTGGAAGATTTTTAGCTGTTGCAGGTGTCTAAATTTTCAGAGTTTCAGCCATTTCTTTTACAGATCTGATACCTCCTCTTTAGATCCCTTTTATATCAGCTATTTTTCCATCCAAATCACCTCATATAGTTTTGTTTGGGTTTTCCTTTAGGGTCACCTCCTTTTCCCTACTGCCTTTAGCTTTTTGCCTCCTCTTTCACAGCAACCTTGCCTATGTCTCTTTGTTGTTTTTTGCATCTATTTTCAACATATTTATCCTTTAGATCCCTATCCCTCCCAACCTTAGATCTATTGGATTATTTTCAGTGTGTTTTGACTAGATTTTTTCTCTCTGTTAGACTAGTTTTTGAGAGACCCGCCTCCTTGGGTTAGATTGGTGCATTGTTAGCTGTTAATTTTCTGTTATTTCAGTATTATATGATGTTCTCTATAGGCTTATTTTCAATTATGTAGCACACTTTTTCTTTTGCTCTAAAAACATTTCAGTTTAAAAATTAAAATTAGCACACACTACACACTCAGCCTAAGCGAAGAAGAGCCCGGTTAACACCGCTAGGAAAACACTTTAAAACATTGTAAAATCAATTGACACTACACCTCTCTGCCCTTGTTTCGACATTTTAATCACTTGATTCTACAACTCCTTGAAAATTTTGGTCATTCATCTTCCCTTTGTGCCGTGTTTGTGTTTTCATCATTGTGCCCCCAAGGTAAATATCCTGGAGACTTCTTGGTCTTCACCCTCAGTTTCTAGTTGGTCGAACTACTCCTTCCTGCCATCGTTGAGTTAGTCCTCCTTCGATTCCACACTTCGAATCTTCTTCTAATTCCTTGGGTTCTCCTTTTACTTCTAGTTTTCCCCTGTCACCTTCACTATGTCTGGTCCAGGGCCTAACGTTAGCGGTACTCCCAGCCCTAATGCTAGGAATGATATTAGCATAACTGCCACAGGAACTACCTATTGTCCCCTTCCTCCCTTACATGGCAGACCTCAGTCTCCCTGATTTCAATTAGTTGATCAATGACTCTATCCACCACGATGTTGGTTGGCCTACTATGCCAACCAAGCTCCCCTCTGACATTCCCAAGTTCAAAGGCCTTTCTGGAGAAGATCCCTCCAACCATATCTGATCTTTTCACATATGGTGTTCATCCAATTCCATTACCGATGATTCCATTCATCTTCGATTGTTCCAACGCACACTTATAGGTGAAGCTTCTAAGTGGTATGTTGATCAGACCTCCTCTTCCCATACCACCTTTGCGACCATTACCCGAGCCTTCTTATCTTATTTCCATCTCCCTCTCTGGTACGAAACTAGTACCGAACTCTTGACTTCTTTCTGTCAATCATCTGCGACCCACCTATCCGATCATGTTCAGGAATGGCGGAGAAGAAAGAGCCTATGTCGAGCTCCTACCTTTGAATATTGGGTGTACATGGACTGGTTTCTTAGATCTCTCTTACTCTCCATTGGAAAATATGTCGCATCGCATTTTCCTCAAACTGAAGAAGCCGCCCTCCAAATAGCCTTGAAATATGACCTGATCTATGCTCAGTCTGGTTATGTTTATACCGTCCTTCCTGACCTCCATAGACCCAGTGGCGCTAATGCCCTGGGGGCATCTCATTCTATCGACGGTATCATTGGAGCTCTTTCTCATCCATATTCTCAACCTCCTATGGGCTATGGTCTCCCTCTGGGAGGGGCCAACACCTCCAACACTTTTCTCCCATCGGGTAGCATTTATCCAGGATACGGCATGCCTCATCCTTTTTCCCAACCTCCTCCTTACCTCAATCTTTCCCAACCTAACCATTATCCTTATCCACAGCCTGGTGCCCCATCTCCTCCAGCATTTGCACCTCCACCTCCCTTGCCTTCTCAACCCCAGCAATAGCAACTACCACCCCCTCCGGGGAAAGTATTTGCACAGCAGGGCATGACTAATCCTCCTTCTTCTCAAAGGAAGAGGAAAGGTAATCAAAACCAATCTACCCCTGGTACTCGTGGACCCAATCCTCAAGGTATTAACTCTAACACTTCTAACCAACAACAGGGCACTCAGCCCAATCCGGACAGGCCTATTCATACAGATAAGCCTTTCTCATGTTGCGGTGTTTACGGTCATTACACTCATGATTTTCCCCTCTTACCACAGATGCGATAGATTTGGGAGTCTCAAGCCACATTACGATGACAACATGCCTCCCCTATTGCTCCCCCCAATCTGACCACTACTCAACTGACTGTGTTTACCAATCCTTTCCACCAGCAAGGATTCGTGGCTACCCAACCACCTAACGAACAAGCGCCCACTCAACCTTCCCCTTCTAGTTCCTCTGATTACCAGATCCTCATGATGAACTCTGATCAACCTCTAACCGTCGACCTTAACCTTCAAACTCGGTCGCGTCAATACCCCAAGCCTCTCGCTCTATCTATCCCCGAGTCACCCTCTTTAGGTTCTACAGAGCCTCTTTTGACATACAATGGTCCCTTGCATATCCCTCAGCCCAAAGTTGAGGTTCATCCCAAGATTCCTAAGGGACCATTACATCGAAATGTTGCTTCTGGTCGAGCTGCTCATTCGTATAGCATAGTAGATGATTTGGCACAATCTCCTGCTGCCATTTCAACACTAGAACTCCTCCAGTCATGCCCTTCTCAAAAGAAGGCTCTACTATTAGCCATGGGCACTGTAGATCCTTCTGATGACCAATTGATTTTTTTCGACGCCCATCAATCAGAACATCCTCCTCTTCCTACTTTTGTAGTTTTCCAAATCCCAGTCAAAATCTGGAATGCTAATGTTTCTCGGTGTATCATTAATGAGGGGGAATCCACCTGTGTGATGTCCTCTTTGGTTTGGAAACAACTCGGATCTCCTAAGTTGGCCCCTTCCACGATCACCCTTCGAGCGTGGTGTTGGGGTCCTGTGTTTTGATAGATTGGCTAACCAAAAGACAAGGCAACATTAGAACCAATATTTAGAGTTCTAGGATCTAGTCCTCCTATTCTCAGAGAGGGATCTCTCAAATTTGTTTGCAAAGATATCTCTTGTTTGCTTTTAAGTATTGATTTTAGACTAGTTATTAAGTCCAGGTGTTTGTTTGGTTTGTTTGTTCGATTGAAATGGCACAACAGAATATGAAAGGTTTAAGTAGTATAGATAGAAAGAAGAAGTATCAGGCTCATTGGGAAATGGAGTCAAGAAGAGGTTTATGAAAATCTCATCAATGGATATGGGATATCAAAGGGAAAATCTAACTTGGCCACAGAATCCTTTAGTTTTGTGAATGAGATGGAAATTAATGATTTGGAAAGAGAAATTGAATTCTCAACAAATGGAACTTAAAACATAATTTGAACAATAAAGAAGTATTTGATAGACAGGGCTAACCATGAATTCTACAAACCATTCTTTAAGCAAATGATGACTTCAGGAAAAATTTTAAAATTAAATCTAAGATTCGGGGAACGCCCTATTTCCTGAAAGACTTTATTTCAAAGGAATTAGAAAACATAAAAGATTCACTGATAATTGCAGTCATAGAAGAGGGAACACCTAACACATCCATGATTACAACTATAAAGACATTTAAAACAATTTTTCAAGAAGGGACAAAGGGTATGATCAAAACAGACCTCTTTTGCTAACAATAAACAATGGTACTTCAAAGGGAGACTTCAAAAACAGCTTTTAAGTGGTAGCAAACAAGCAAGGAAAACCATAAATCATGCTGGAACCAACTATTTGAACTATTTGAGAAATAAACAAGCATAAGGGTTCAAGAGAATGATTAAAGACTCTAAAATGCCTCAGCAGAAGAAAACATGAAACAATGAAGGATAAACATGTCTAAGGTGCTTCCAGGAGTCATTTCTTAGCCTAAACTTTTCGTCCTACTATAGTAATAATTTATGAAACCTAATGAAAATAGGAAAAAAACAAACCGTTCAGAATACATCACCAATAGCCAGGCTCAGGGATCCAATGATAGAGCCTTCTCAAGAACAAGCATGTCAAAACATAATCCAGCTTCCAAGACTTCAATTTCTTCTTCAGCTTTAGAAAAACTATGTATTATTTCAGAGATTTTTAGTGTTACAACTAGTGACCAACCAACCAAATTCTCATCTTCTTCAGAAGTATTTATAGAGGAAATGAGGAGGTGGAAGAGTTCTAGGGTTGAGTATCATTAATTCTATACTAAATGCAACTCCTACCCTTGAAAACCATGCAAGGCCTAAGGTAGGAATGCATTGAATTACAACTCTGTTTCATTTATTCTGTTTTCTACTTTCTAGGCTTAGTGGGTGAAAAAATTGACTTTAAGGCTCTTTTTATCTTTCACAGTAACTTTGCTGACAGTTTGAGATATTTGTCTTTGCTTGTAATAACTGTTCAACTGTCTTTGGCCTTAATGTTTCGGATTGAGATTTGATCTGGGTATTCCTTTGAGGCAGAGAGGCTGCAGGTGGCAATTTTGGTAGATGGGGATTCAATTAGCCACTGTGATGTGGCATTCAAGGTTTTATGGATCTGTCTTTATTTGTGGATTAGGCCTTTGATATTCAATTTGTGCCTTGATCCTTTCAAGCTTTGCTTAAAACCTTTAATCTTCTTATTACTCTTTGATATTCTGTCTTCAATGCTGATACTCTTTCATTAATTGAGGTTGATTATGTTTTGTTGTTTGCAGGTGCGCAAAGGGTTTGTTAAAGAATTTATTCAAAAAGCCGATGATCATGACTTATCCACCTTCTTAGAACATGTAATTAGCACTTCAAAACCCTTTAATTTGTATCAAAGGCCATGAAGATCATCATCCTTGGCCAATAATACTGTAATCATCTGCAGGAGGGTTTTATCTTTAATCTTCATTAAACCTGCATAAAAACAAACAAACATTACTTAAATGTCGCGAAATTTGGTTTAGAACTGCTTAGGAGGGTTTGTGGAAATGGTCGGAGATGTGAGGATGAATGGATGCAGTAGTGTAAGGAGAAAAACTGTGGAAAAAAATGAAACAAGGGTTTAAATTTGAATTAGGGCATGAATTGAGAAGAAGCGATTTCAGGAAAACCATTAATGGTTTTCGCGCAGCATTTGGGGGGGTAGGCAGTATTATCTTTTGGAACGCGATACGATTCAGTGATTGACACATGGATTTTTAATACTGCCGATTTCGCAAAAATTTTATGTGTTAAACCTCTGGTGCAAAGATTTTGCGATATTCCGCCACAACCATTAGATTGGAGGCTCCAGATCTAACGATGCGGAATGAGAGCAATATGAAAGGTGCACGAGTGGGGGTTCTGGTGGAAGACAAGTGGCAGTGCGTGAGTGGATAGGTGCTTTATGAGGTGGGAGGTAGGTCCCAAGGGAGTCGAGTTATCAGGTTAAGTCCTGATCGTACGATTTCTCAGATGGATGGTCAAGATTTAAAAGGAGGAGCAGATGGTGGAAGATCACATGATGGATGAGCGCGATGCGATGAAGTGCGAACCGTCAGATCTGGAGGAATGAACGGCTAGGGTTACATCACATCGGAGAGAAGAAAAGAGGCCAAAGCACTGGGGTTTTTGAGTTTGCGATGTGCGGTTAAGCACTGGCCGTAGGATCGGTATGAAATATCAATGGTCAGGATTAAATCGGTGGGTGTGATGACAAATGGCTATGGGTGGAGCATGAAACAATCGTAGCCATCAGTTCTTGTGGATTCGACGGCTGAGATTAAATCGGAAGATTTAATCGTATAAAGGGAGAACTAAGAAAAAGGAAAACTCCAATTGCAATGAGTGATGGGCTAGGGGCTGGTCACAGTGCCCAGTTGTATGCAAAAAGGGGCTGGGGCTTAAAGCGAATAAGGGGCCTAAGGCCTGAATGAAAAAGGTCAATAATAGGCTTAAAATGAAGGATTTTCAGAGGATTTTGAGGGTTCCGATAAGGGAGAAAAGGAGCTTTACAACCTCGCAAAGGGATTTTTAAGGTTTTGAAGGGGAATTTGAGGGAATGAGAGGTAAATGAAAGGGTTTATGGATGAAATGAAGAAGGAAATGGAGAAGTGTAATGATGAAAAATGGAGTAAAAAAATGGAGTTTTAAGCAGTCTTTCTAATAGCAACAAACTAAATTTGGACCCCTAAAGAGAGAAGGTCACTGTAGCCGTGGCTCTGTCAGCATTTCCCTTTTGTTTGCTTGTTCCTCCTCCACGTGGTGTTCTTATAATTTCTTCCTCGGAGGTTAGTTATCAAATTCGTGGAATTTGATAAATAACATTATCCACAACCTTTGCGAATTCAATTATATCTCCAAACCTTATATTAATAGCCTGACACTTTATAACCAACCGACGTTACAATCGACCTTCGGTCCGGCCCCACATATATATCAGCGGTCCAATAAAATTCACGCACCATACCTGGTTATCTTCTGCACATCTTCCTCATGCGATTACCGTCCGATGGCTCCCCTCCAGATCGACGTCATACCACGATATCACTCGGGTCCCTGGGTCGAATGTGAATTTGCGATGGCATGCTTTGAATGGCGGTTTTCTGTGGGTCCACCTCGTCATGTGTCGAACACTCTATGGAATCTCTCCCCAGCCAGGAAATACTGCTTACTCACCAAAAACGGTGCGATATGGGCAATCTGCCTTCATAAATCCACTCATGGGTTTTGAAAAGTGACTAACCAAGGTTCACGTCGAGTTGCATTCTTCTTCATATACTCTCCAATTGTTAACTCAGGTTCTAACCTCAGTTATGAATTTCCAATTAACAACGAACAACCGTAATTTTATTTATTAAGCGGGATTTCTATTACCATTTAACAGAGTTCAACGACCAGGGTTTACGCAGACTTCGTCTATGAGTGGAGATTCATTCGACAGAGCCTGTTCGAACAAATTTGAGGGAATCAATAGACAAGGGAATGCAGAATCTACATGATAGTTCAACACAGTAATTATATATGCACAGAATTCAATCGCTTCACAATTAAACAATCTCTTCACAGATAAAGGTTTGAGTCAATCCAATGGCAAATAGGCTTTGAAATAATTTAACTGGAAACAATTGTTAATAAATAGATTTTATTGCAGGAATCTCTCTCTTTCTCCTCTTTCTCCTCCTTAATGCATCCGAGGAATACAACTTATATACATCAATATATGACTGTCCAGTTCCTCTGAGAGGACCGTTCTAGAAATCAAAGGTCTAATTACAACTTATTCAAATAACTGAACTGACAGATGGATCGAATCCAACTATTCGACCTCTACCAATCCTAACTAATCTAAATAAAAACAGTCAGCTGAGGTATTGACACCTAGATGTTACAATTCAAGTATTTCGAACCCTCCTAGCCACAACATGTGGACAAACCTCCTACATTGCTGGCTAGTGTCTAATGCCCCTGCATCACTTTCTCTTGGTAAATCAGTAGGTACTTTAGGGCTAATAGTGAAACAACAGTGAATATTAACTCAAAGGGTAATAATCATCATAAAAATTTAAAATATGATAAGTTTTCCAAGGGAACTATTATTTCCTAAATCTACCTTAGGCTGAAGGAAGGCAGAGTTCAAGGTAACATCAAACCACGCTCAGTCTGGTAGCTAGCCCTACCAGAACAGGAGAGGGCTCTCTCCAGGTCAATCTCAGCAAAAATAATCAATAGGGCTTGAGATGACTTGAAATAAAAGATAATTTTAGGCTAGGTATATGAGTGAAGGAGTTCGATTTTGATTTTGGGGGTTTTTCGTTGGATCAAAGGGAAAGGCAATTTTGGGTGCGGGGATTAGGCCTAGTTTTTGCAGAGTTCTGATTGGGGCAAGGAAGGTAATTGTTTTGATGATTTATATTGAATGAATGGATGGATCAGACTGGTGAGGAGCTGAAGAGGGCAAGAGGGTCTCAATATTCCTCCTCAAACATATGAAAACATGTAAAATTAAACAAAACTGAAGGCAGAGCAAAGCAAGCTACTGAATTCCACCTTTAAACACTGATTTGTTTAATCTAAGAAGAAAGGAGAAGGAAAATGGTACACATAAACATCAATGAAATTACAATTACATAGAGAAAGACACCATCAAAACACAGAGCCAAATGGATCCCAAAGAGTGCTGCAAAACCTGGTCTATTCCTTTGCCAAAAGTGCAGAGATGAAATGTACAATGAAGTGCCAAGCAATCCCAAGTGTCCAGCCCTGAAAATGACTAAGAAAATACATCATATAGACAAGCCTAACCCATTCCCATGCCTCTAGGGGTAGAGCTCATCATTCTAGGAGCTGTTTCAACCATATCTAAACTAGGAACTAGAAAATAGGCAATGAAACAACTTGCCTCTATATGTTAGGAAACTGATCCATTCACTTACATTTCACCTTTTGGTGAATGAATATTTTAGAATGAGTAAAAATGTGCCAAACATACATTATGGTCATGAAATTACATCAAGGTACATCAAGAGTTACATGAAAAAGTGAAATTGGCCAAAACTAGGCAAAATTCTGAGCAGTTGAGTGAAAAATAGGCCAAATTCCTCTATGCGTCGCGCCTGGAATCTCTATGCATAGCACAAGTTTGGAGCTGATTTTCAAAGCCTTACTGAAGTCAAAATTGAGCATAGGATAGCTCGTTGGAAATCCCTGCCTGTCTACTTTCCAACCCGAGTGGAATTTCTGGATTTGGTTGCCATTTTCCCCTCCAAAAGTTCAATCTCCCAACACTGCTTCCTGTGTGTGCAAAAAGTGGCAGAAAGGCCACTTTTAGGGTGTTTTTGACCCTTTAGGCAACCCAGAACTTGATGAAATCCTTAGGTAATCCATGAGCATGCATAAATTTTGATAAAAAATCTAGAAATGCAAATTTTTCCCCCTGAAGAGCTGCCAATTATAAGCGCGCGCCAAGTGGCGCTACGCGTCGGGCAGGAAAACCTGTTTTGTGACGAAAAAATTTCAAAATTGACAAAATTTTTCCCAAATTTCTTGAAATTTGGGCTGAAGGTCCTTGATCAAGTGCTATGCTCAGCCAAATAATCCTGAGCCAAAATTTGGAGCCTATCATGCCTTTTGCGATGCTTCAGTGCCCTCCTTAGCCTTGCCTTCAGGATTTTAATCTTTGCTTTGCAAAAATGATTGCGCGCCCAATAGTGGTTCTTCATGTGCCTGAGCATGTTCTTCTCCTTTTTTTCCTTCTCCAATAGCTTCTCAAGATGAATTTTGACCCTCTCAAGCCAAGTCTCTCTATCGGCCTCAATCTCTCGCTCAATGGGTGTCATCTCGGTTGGGCTTCTTCGGGCAGCTTGCTGGTTCTCACGAATGTTTTGCAACTCCATGATCGTCTGCTGATCCTCTAACTATTTGTTGCGCTGCTCTAGATATTTTATGATACATTGAGCTCTCTACAACTTGTCGATCAATGTGTCGATATCGGCCTTCTGTTCCTGAATGATCTCTCTCAACTTTGAGCCTGTAGAGCTCAAATCCTCATCAATCAATACGAAATCAGTATCCTGGCCTCCTACGAAATCAGTACCCTGGCCTCCTGAAGGGCCCTCATCCTGCATGGGCCTCTTACCTTTGTCCTATACCTGTACCTATGCTACTGATGATGGCAATGAGACCCCTTCCACCCCGGGTGGAGATAGTACTCGTCGGGCTACTGCAAATAATACTCTCGTGCGTCTCTGATAAGTGACATACACTGGCACACTAATAGGCTCTGTCTCGTGACCTTCAAACTGATGTGAAGGTTCACCTGGTTCATGAAAAATCTCCAGAGGAGGCTGAGGGGCTGTGAAGAAGTCACGGGAAATGAAATCTTCCCATGCAATGCCCTGCAATCCAAGATAATGTACAACAACGATCTTGATGAGTGCATAGTGATAAATACTGTTGTACTGCTGCTCGGGAGTCTTATTTTGCACAAGAGTGGTCATTCTCTCGATGTTTCGGCACATGAAATACATAATTTTCATCATCCTCACTCTCGTGAAATGCATCAATAACCTGATGTGGTAGGCATAGAGGCGTGAGAACCGGCCCTCACAACTGAAGTATCGGATAATGAGTCTCATCAAAGGTGCATAGGATTCCTTCAGAAACCGGAATGGGAATACCCTGCTGAGCTGTCTCACATAGCTAGGCCTGATGTTTGGTTCATAATGCACTCTTTCCACCTATTGTCTCTTATTCCACTCTTCACCTACATTCGGTATTCTTGTTGCCTGAGAAATGGTTTCCGGTGTCAAGGTGAGATTTACACCAGCAAGAGTTACCTGACCATCATGCAAATGTAAAACAAATAACTAAGCCAACTCCTGATGATGCTGAATCCGAGCAATCATCTCACAGTACTGATAGCATGACTACTCTCGAAAACATGCCATGGAAATTGGGCAAGATTGCAACTGAGTCAATGAGGCGGGCTCTTCTCTCACATGTTTGCCACCTTTACAAGGCCTTCTTGGTGCATGTAGCTCAATGGTAGAATCATTGTCTTGTTCATATGATGAATCAGTGTCCGTTTCCATGGTGTTACAAGCCTATGCCAAGTGTATGTTGATTTTGTATGAGATGCAAATTTGGTGCCTTTGTCTTGATTTCCAAATGTGTCAAAGTCAAGTGAGGGACTATGGGAAATATGGACAATGGGAATGATGAAGTTTTGTCAAGTGAAATTAAAATGTAATAACAGTCACTTGACTGTGTTTGGGAATTTGGGATTAGGAATTTTTGTAAATGATATGGGGAAAGGAATAAGGATAAGGAATGAAAGGATTGAGGGATAGGTATAAATGGAAATAAGTGAGATGAGGGGTTTTGGGATATAAGGGAATAGGGGATTGAAAATGATGATAGGATTACGGTGGTGGGAAAGGGACCATAAGTGGGGAATGGGATTTGAAATACTTGGCACCAAAGTCAAATTTTAGCACTCAAATCCAAACCCTAAGGAGCAGTTTTTGACCAAATGAGAGGGTTTATAATTTCAATATTCAAACTTTTATATTCTTCCCTTCAAACCACACCAAACACCATTTCATAGAAATTGCAACGGCTCACAAACTTACTTGGATCATAGGAGGCTGAGTCGTTTTGAAATTTTATGGAGCAATGGAAAAATTTCGCTTGTCGGCCCTATGCACTGCGTACACAACCCAGTGCGCCGCGCCTTCCTTGTGCGCCACGCACGTTCAAATTGACACTGTGGAAAATGGTTGTATGCGCCGCAACTTGCCAATGCGTCGCAACCACCTCCCAACGCGCTGCGACTGTAAACTCACTAGCAGCTCAGCCTCCAACAATGGCTTTTGCTTCCTCCACACTTGACTTGGCTCTTTGATAAATTCTTGCATGCAAATGAATTGTTTGGACAAAAAAATATCTTATATTGCCATTAGACTTCAATTTTTGATTTCAAATAACCCACTTTCTTATGTTTAAACTTTGGCACTTTGCACTTTTTTAATATAAACTCTGTTTTGCTTGTTTCCTTTGATTTTTTGGACTGAATGACGAAACTTTTGTCTATTTTTTGTAGGGATGGATGGCATTGGATTTGGAAAAGAAGACCAGGGCTGCACCTGAAGATATTCATAACTGAAAAACTTTGAAAATTACATGACATTTATTGCAAAAGACAAAACTGATGATTTTTCTTCAAAACAAAGTTTTGAAGAAGAATCATGATCTAACATTATGACGATGAAATTTTTGAAATGAAAACCTATTTTGAACCTCCCTTATGTGCCTGCTAGCATTATTGGATACTTTGAAGACTAACTTTGTGAAACCCTAAACCTAATGAGATTGAAAAACCCTAAAAATACTCTTTGCCCACCAAAAGACCAAACAGGACTGTAAATGACTGTAAAATTATTTTGATGGACTTTGATGAACAGACCTTAGCCAGAAGGTACAAGACATGAGGGATATGAGAAAAAATACCCTACCATCAAATGATCCATGCTCCCAATGGAATGCAGCTGACTAGACTGAATGGGACACCTAGAATAAAATGCAACAAAAGAGATTTTGATCTCTGACAGAGGGATGAAGAGACCGACTCTAACAGGAACTATCTCTTAAAGGTTTAAAATACAAGCTTAGCCACCATTGAGTATGATAGAATTTATAGGTGGCTAAAAGTGGCTCCACTTAGGGAGGACAACTGGTTATTTACGTGTCCAGAACCTCAGCTATTGATCTCTGGCTTTTTAGTAAACCAATGCCTTCATCCATTCGATAGTAACTTTATTTTCTTTTAGTTGACCTTTCCTTGATTTGATAATCTCTGCAGCAATCTGAAACAATGGAATTCTGTCAAAACAACATCTCTACCTACCCATTCCTAATGATCCTAACATTTTTTCTTCTTTCAGAGTGCACTTGGACTATCAAACTCTCTTCATCAACATTTTATTCTTTTGAAAAACAGCAAACTAATTTATTTCTACTCTTATTTCACCATGAACTCGGTTTAAACAGTTGATTTCATAAATTCTCTACCTAACTACTATCTGTCAAGATTAGACTATCTGACATACCTTTATTCTCTAAATTCTAAAACAAGAAATTTAGAAGTAGCCAAGCCAGGATTAAACAATTTTACTTGCTTCAGATCTATGGCATAAAAACAAGCTACACATAGTCTTTATGAAAAGTAAAACAAAATTTGTGAAGGCTTAAGATCTGAAAACTAAAACATCCTTCATTATTTCTACAGCTCTATTTTGAATTTGTTTGAGATGTGTTTTCTCTCTCATCTGGTTCAAGTTTTGAGCATATTGGAACCAGTTTTTTTCTATCTTTGGCTCAATATTTAATCTAATTAGAGCCATTCTTCTTTTGAAATTCATAGGTTCATATTTTGAATTTGTTTTAACCTTTGTTTCCTCTATCATAATCTACCTTACTGATAAGCCAAGATTTGTGTTGTTTGGCTAATCTAATTCACTAACCTATTAGTAGTAAATTGAAAAGCTAATTAGTCATGATTAGGCTATATGAATAACTAGAAGTGTGTTTTTAGGAGTGGCATTTGAGCTTGCACACTTTCAAACTTCGTCTCTCTTTTTTGGTATGGGGCTGCACCTTTCTTGTTTTTATCTGCCCTCTTTTCTTTTCTATTGTTTTTGTATTTTCATTTTTCTAACTTTGAATGCAATGTTTAGACAATGATAATTTACAATGGAAAGTAAAATGCTTTGAAACTCATGTCTCTTGACAGAAATAATGTTTGAGCATCTTGCCATTGACATGACCTCCATATAGATCTTCTCCATTCAATTCTTTCAGGAAGAAAGCATTGTGACCCCTCTCAGCATGAATAATATAGGGTAATTTCCACAGGTTCTCAAACTTTCCATGTTTTCCCTTCTCTTCCCTTCTTGAATCCCATTTAAGAACCACATTTCCAACTTGGAAATTGTTTGCCTTAGTCCTTTTATCAAATATTTTCTTGATATTTTCTTGGAATAGTTGTGCTCTTTCATAGACTTCTTCTCTGGACTGTTGTAAATGAATTGTTTGGTTGATTCTTCTCTGCATATTATTTTCTTCAGTTTTCACTTCTTGAAGGAGTTTCATGAATGGAGCTCCTAATGATGTTGGGAAGACTGCATCCATGTCATCGACTAGCTGATAGGGGGACATATTTATTGACTTCTTTGTAGTTAATCTATCAGCCCATAAGGCATGAACCAGCTTACTGTGCCATGATTTCTGATTTTTCTCCAACACCTTTTTAATGATATTGATGAGGCTTTTGTTGGAGGATTCAACTAATCCATTCCCTTGGGGATAATACGCAGTAGAATGGCCTAAGGTGATGTGGTATTTGTAACATAAATCAAACATTCTTTTATATTTGAAGGCAATAGCATTATCTGTGATGATTTTTCTAGGACAACCAAATCTGGATAGGATGTTTCTTTCCAGGAACTTGATAATAACAAAGTCAGTAGCATTCCTAGAGGGTATGGCTTCTATCCACTTGGTAAAATAATCAGTGGCAGTGAGAATCCACTTATGCTGGGCTGATGAATATGGGTGAATTTCTCCAATGAAGTATAGGCCCCATTGTTGGAAGGGTGCCTCAACACTGATAGGATGTAAGGGTAAGGGAAGGAGTTTTATTTTGTCATAAAAAAATTTGACACTTATGGCAAGACAGGACTAAATTTTGAGTATTTGGGAAAAGGTTGGGCCAATATTAACCAGATCTAAGGATTTTGTTTGCTGTGGTCTTCCAGTAGTGGTGTCCTCCACATTCTCCTTCATGCAGCTCATGCATGATTTTTCCTGCATCATCCTCAAGTAAACATTTAAGCATAATTCTAGCAACATTTTTCCAATATAATACCCTATCTAATATGCAATAATTAAAAGCCTTCTGTTCCAAAAATCTACCTTTAGTTTTAGATAAAGAAGGAGGGGAATTTAGATATAAAAGCACATAAATGATGTCAACATACCAAGGAGAATTCAAAAATGTTTCTTCAATGAAAGGGGCAATGATTTCTTCTATTTCTTCTAACACCTCTACCATATTCATATCCAGTGCCTAGAAGTTTGACTCAGCCATGAGTTTTGCTAATCCCCGCCCTTTGATTAGTTTGGTAGGCCTGATTTCTAAGTCATATTCAAGAATAGTAGCAATCCATTTTCCCCTTTTACCATCAGGGTCTTGACTTAGAATATCCTTGACAACAGTATGTCGTACAAAAGCAATGATGTGAGAGTGTAAAATGTAGACTCTAAAGTCCTTTAATGCTTTAACCAATGCTAAGGCTTGTTTCTCCATGATTTTATATTTGAGAGGAGCATCTCTTAAGACCCTACTAAAAAAGGATATTGGTTTTTCTTGCCCCAAGTCATTCTTTTGAAGTAATACTGCAACTATTGTATGTTCAGATGCAAAAGAAAAGATATAAAAATCTTTGGTGAAATCTGGACTAATCAAGACTGGTGTTTGAGTGAGAGCTTGTTTAACAAGCTCAAATGATTGTTTGGCTTGTATTTTCCATTTAACACCTACCTCTTTCTTAAGCATGTTTGTAATGTTTCTTAATAGCTCAGCAAGGTTGGGGATAAACCTCCTCAAAAAATTAATCTTTCCAATGAAAGATTGTAATTCTTTGAGGCTTCTTGGATGGCTGATTTTCAATATGCCATCAATCCTTTTAGGGTCTACTCTGATTCCCTCTTCTGAAATTATGTGACCGAGAAGCTTGCCTTCTTGGAGACCAAAGAGTGTCTTCTTGGGATTCAAAGATAAGCGGAATTTCCTACATTTCTCAAAAACTTTTCTTATATGAATCAAGTGTTCTTCATCAGTTTTAGAGAAAATAGTTATGTCATCAAGGTAAATGATTATAAAATAGCCAATATCTTCTGAGAAGGCTATGTCCATGGCCCTTTAGAAGGTGGCCCCTACATTCATCAAACCAAATGGCATTTTGACATACGTAAAGGTGCCCTAAGGTGTAGTAAAAGAAGTTTTGTGTTGATCACTTGGGAGCACTAACACCTGATTGTAACCTAAGACCCATCCAATAGTGATATTCTTTTAGACCCAACTACCCTTTAGAGTATATGGTCCATCTTGGGCAAGGGGTAGTTGTCTTTCATGGAGGCTCTGTTTAGATTTCTAAAGTCAATGCAGAGCCTGATTTCCCCTGTCTTCTTCCTAACAGAAACTAGGTTTGACACCCATTCTGAATATCAAAGGGATACTATAATCCCAGAATCATACAATTTTTCAATTTCTTTCTTGACTAAAGGTAATAAAAAAGGGTTTATTCTGCTTAGTTTTTGTTTGAAAGGTTTCTGATTTTCCTTAAGAGGAATTTTGTGTTGAATGATGCTAGTGTCATAAGATTTCAGATGTTTGTATCCCCAAGCAAACACATCTCTAAATTATTTGAACAACTCTATGTATTGTAGTTTTATATGAGCTAGGAGTGTGCTAGATAGTTTGATCATCTTGGGTTCTGCTAGGCTACCTATGTTATGTTCTTCTACATCTGTTTCCATAGGCTCCATTCTTGGTTCTTTGGCTACATCATTAAAGTCAAAAAGGTGTTCTAAAGGTGTGAGACCTCTTGGAATTGTATCATTCTTGCATTGTAAAACTTCCAAGTCTTTCTGGTCTGCGTTGTCAATTAATTCTGCTTCAAAAATATTCTCACAGTGATTTATATCAGCAGAATATGTCATTTCTGTTTCTGGGATTTGTTGATTATCCAAACAGTTTTCTTCATGGATGGTTTCTAATGCTGGTATGGAAAAATCATTTTCTAATTTTAGGAAATCATCTATGTGTTTGTCAGTGTCAAACACTTGCCAGTGGTCCTCATTGTCAGGCACTGCAGGCCTGTTTTTGACCTTTATATTAATATGTTCATTTATCTAAGGTACTTTGCAATTTCTGGCATTGACGCAAGTTCATTTGCTAGATGATTTTGTGCTGTTGGAATGAAAATGAGTTCATATTTTTCAAAGTTCTTTAATAAATCGAGGAAAGCATTTCGATATTCTCTAAGTCTTGGGTTTTTAGCTGAATATTCTCCTTTGATTTGTCTACTGATGAGTTTAGAATCTCCTAGGACTGATATTTTCTGGGCTTCTAGTTGTTTAAGCAACTGCAAGCCAAGGAGCAAGGCTTCATATTCAGCAATGTTGTTGGTGCATGGAAAGTCTAATTTATATGAATAACCCTGATTTGTATTGTGAATCCATACACCTACCCCTGCAGTTGTCTTATTACAAGACCCATCAAATTTTATTATCCAAAGTATTTCTGTCTCATTTTCATTTTCTTGCTGCTGAGAATTGCTAATGTTTTGTATATGAGTTGAGGGCAGTTTTAACTTATCTGGTAAACTAATTTCTTCTTTGCTTTCCTTTTCTTGTTGAGTGATTTCGTCTTCATTGTACAAGATAAAGGAATCTAAACTTGACTGAATGGATTATATTGGAGATTTGTTTGGTTTATCTATGTTTCTCACCATGTATTTCATGTGGGATTCCCTGTATAATCTTTTGTTTTGGTTAAATACCAGGATGGTGGCATAAGACATGTCCATTTGAAGGCTCCCCTAAAGTTTGGCTCCCCATGATCTTGATAAAAGCATGCCATATTTTGGGGGAATGTCAGCTACCACTATGTCCATTACTAGACTCTTAGCAGGGATCTAAGATAAGTTTACACATAAATATTTGATTAAACCCAAGCATTTGACTCTGCTTGAATCAAAGGAATACAGATCCTTGTATGGTTTAGTAATTTCTAAGCCTAAGCTTTCCATTACTACTTTGGGCATAAGATTATGTGAAGCTCCAGAGTCTAACATGGCATTGTGTAATATCCTATCATGTATATTCAAACTGACATAGAAGGGAGGAACAAATCTTTCCTGTTATTTTCCTTCAACTTCTGGACCAAACAACAACTCAAGTTTGTCATCTGTCAAGTTTAACGTATCAGTGTCACTTCCTAAGTTCAAATATTTCAAAACTTGGTTTTTGTACACTTCTTGGGTTACTAGTTCAGCTAGAGGTATGGTAATTTTAATCCTTGCAATCTCTCCCTCAAGGCTGAAAGGAACTATTGATTTTTTCATATTTACATATGTTTTTCCAATTGAATTCCTTTCAGCAATTCTGATTTTCTGAACTTTGTTTGGATTTCTATTTGGGACAATTTTGTTAGGGCCACTAGCTGAAGTGCTAGGGCTGCTTTGTTCAACATTTGACTGGCTGCTTTCCTCTTTGTTTAAATCTATTTTCTTAGCCAAAACGTTCGGTTTCTCTACTGTTTTATTAGGTTAATTTTTTTCATTTTTCCTAATAGTAGTGCTAGTGTTTTTATCTTTTGAATTATCTAGGTTCCCTTTGCTTCTAAGATCATACTGTTTGTGTACCTCCATGATTGCATTCTCAAACCCCAACCTATAATCTTCAGAATCCTCATAAGTTTTTTCATTTTGTTTTGAGGAGAAGAAACCTTGTTCTTCCTCAGTGAGGAAGACATAATCCTCACTGTTTTATCCAATCAAGTTTACATGATTTTATCCCAATCTTTCAATCTTCGTTTCTTCCTCGTCTTGATCTACATAGTTTTGTTGGAAGGGAGGCCTAATTTGTTGGTCATTGTCCCTTTGTCTATCTTGATTGTTTTCTCTTCTATAATTTTGGTTCCTATTTTTGTTTTGGGGGTTGTTCTATTTGTCTCTTGGTTGTGCTCTCTCAAGTATGCTTATCTTTTTCATCATTTCTTCCATCATCCCTTCCATTTTTGGGCTAGATGTGGAGGGTGAAAATTCCTCCCTAAATGATAGTTTCTTTTCATTCCTCATCCTCGCTCTTTTCTCTATTAAATTTTCCTCCACACTCATCGCTCCCCTCTGCATATATTCTAAATTTGAGGGGTCTCTTTCTCTTAGCTGATGGGCCATTTCTGGGTCAAAGCCTTCTGGGAATTTAGCCAAGGCTAAGCCTAGTGGAGGTTTCATGTCTGGAGGAAGTGCATTGTACACACTATTGAATTTAGTGCAGTAATCATGGACACATTCCCCAGTATTTCTCTTGAGGTTAGTATACTCTGAAAGGATTTGGAGGGGGTTTTTTCTGATTTCCCATTTGTTTATGAATGTTTGATGCAAAGAAGGGAGATAATTGATGCTGTTAGGAGTTAAGTTTTTAAACCATTTTTTTACTTCTCCTGCTAAACTTTGGGCAACTATTCTCATTTAATGGTCTCATATTCTATTTCCATGTAATCAAAGGCATCATTAATTTTATCTACATGTTTTTGGGCAGTAACAGGTTCATTTCCAGTGAAATGAGGAATTTGGGATTGGTAATCATTTGGTAAGGGAACCATGGGTTGTGGTAACACTAGTGGAGCATACCATGCTGCCATGATCGGAAATAATGGGGGATTTAAAAGAGGGAAAGTGGGCTGAAATGGAGTGTTTTGAACAGTGGATGTGTGGATATGAGTGGAGGAAACACTTGGGCCAGCAAAATGATGATGGGAATATTTGTTACGGAAGAGGCTAAAGTGGTGAAAAAGCTGGGAACTAGGAGGGGTAGAAGGTGAGGCTTATCTACTAAAGCTCTGCTGCAAATCTGCAGTATCAAGATCAACTTGGTTTAAATCACTTTGAGACCTAGTTCTGAAGATGTTCTTTGTATGATGTAAGTCAAATTTTAAATCCTCCAAGACAGCAAGGTTTTCAGGGACATATTTTGTTCTTGGGATGTTCCTATCAGTGGCTAATTTTCCATATTTAGAAGTCTGCCACAGAATTCACTCTGGATTGTCAACTATTGAAGGAGGATTAGGGTCTGGATGAGATCTAGTGTTGATCCTATGTGAAGCCAGACTGCTTTTTCAAAAATGAGAGAGGCTGAAGTTTTTTAGGACTATTTTGAAAGTATTGCCTCTCACAATGTCTTATCTAGTATGGGAATAGGCTTATAAACTTCTTCAAGGCTGGTTAACATAATATTAAGGAAATATGGAGATCTAGATGGGTAATAGGCTTACGAGGGCTTGTGGAGTCGCCAGGTGGAAATTTTTTAGCCTTTTGTGAAGGTAAAATGTTTTATGGTTCCACCACCATGCTTATTATGAAGCCAATATGAAATATTTTTTGATTTTGTATATTTTTATGGTTATGAGAGTGTCCTATGTCTGATCTTACCACTTAGCTAAGGTGCTCAAACAAACAGATTCTACTCTATGGCTCACCAACTGATTTTCTTAGAGATTTGTAGGACTAAAGAGTTTATAATAGTTTTCTAGGCTATCATAAATTCAATAGGTCCAACCATGATCGCCATTATGTTTGGGTCCTGTCATTTGATAGATTGGATAACAAAAGGACAAGGCAACATCAGAACCAATCTTTAGAGTTCCAGGATCTAGTCCTCTTGTTCTCAAAGAGGGATCTCTCAAATTTTTTTGCAAAGATATGTCTTGTTTACTTTTAAGTATTGATTTTAGACTAGTTATTAAGTGCAGGTGTTTGTTTGGTTTGTTTGTTTA
Organism: Pinus albicaulis; assembly: GCA_034641835.2. Lineage (NCBI taxonomy): Eukaryota > Viridiplantae > Streptophyta > Pinopsida > Pinales > Pinaceae > Pinus > Pinus albicaulis. The sequence continues at coordinate 32,345,247 of MU968551.1, forward strand.
GTTGAATTGGCACTGCAGAATATGAAAGGTCTAAGTAGTATAGATAGAAAGAAGAAGTATCAGGTCCATTGGGCAATGGATTCAAGAATAGGTTTATGACAAGCTCATCAATGGATATGGGATATCAAAGGGCAAATATAACTTGGCCACAAGATACTTTAGTTTTGTGAATGAGATGGAAATTAATGATTTGGAAAGAGAAATTGAATTCTCAACAAAGGGAACTTAAAACATAATTTGAACAATAAAGAAGTATTTGATAGACAAGGCTAACCATGAATTCTACAAACCATACTTTAAGAAAATGATGACTTTAGGAAAACTTTTAAAATTAAATCTAAGATTCCAGGAATGCCCTATTTTTTGAAAGACTTTATTTCAAAGGAATTAGAAAACATAAAATATTCACTGATAATTGCAGTCATAGAAGATGGAACACCTAAAACATCCATGATTACAAGTACAATGACCTTTAAAACAATTTTTAAAGTAGGGACAAAGGGTATGATCTAAATAGACCTCCTTGGCTAACTATAAACAATGGTACTTCAAAGGGAGACTTCAAAAATAGCTTTCAAGTGGCAGCAGACAAGCAGGGAAAACCATAAATCATGCTGGAACCAACTATTTGAACTATTTGAGAAATAAACAAGCATAAGGGTTCAATAGAATGATTAAAGACTCTAAAATGTCTCAGAAGAAGAAAACATGAAACAAAGAAGGATAAACAGGTCTAAGGTGCTTCCAGGAGTCATTTCTTAGCCTAAAATTTTCATCCTACTATAGTAAGAATTTATGAAACATAATGAAAAAAGAAAAACCAACATACAGTTCAAAATACATCACAAATAGCCAGGCTCAGGGATCCAATGATAGAGCCTTCTCAAGAACAACCATGTCAAAACATAATCCAGCTTCCAAGACTTAAATTTCTTCCTCAACTTCAGACAGACTATGTATTATTTTAGAGAGTTTTAGTGTTACGACTAGTGACCAACGAACCAACTTCTCATCTTCTTCAGAAGTATTTATAGAAGAAATGAGGAGGTGGAAGAGCTCTAGGGTTGAGTATCATTAATTCTATACTAAATGCAACTCCTAGCCTTCAAAACCATGCAAGGCCTAAGGCAAGAATGCATTGAATTACAACTCTGTTTCATTTTTTTTGTTTTCTGCTTTCTAGGCTTAGAGGGTGAAAAGATTGACTTTAAGGCTCTTTTTATCTTTTACAATAAATTTGCTGACAGTTTGAGATATTTGTCTTCACTTGCAATAACTGTTCAGCTGTCTTTGGCCTTAATGTTTCGGACTGAGATTTGATCTGGGTATTCCTTTGAGGTAGAGAGGCTGTAGGTGGCAATTTTGGGAGTTGGGGATTCAATTTTCCCCTGTGATGTGGCATTCGAGGTTTTCTGGATTTGTCTTTATTTGTGGATTAGGCCTTTGATATTCAATTTGTGCTTTTATCCTTTCAAGCTTTGATTAAAACCTTTAATCTTCTGATTACGCTTTGATATTTTGTCTTCAATGCTGATGCTCTTTCATTAATTGCGGCTGATTGTTTTTTGTTGTTTGTAGGTGCGCAAAGGGTTTGTTAAAGAATTTGTTCAAAAAGCCGATGATCATGACTTATCAACCTTCTTAGAACATGTAATTAGAACTTCAAAACCCTTTAATTTGTATCAAATTCCATGAGGATCGTCATCCTTGGCCAATAATACTGTAATCATCTACGGGAGGGTTTTATCTTTAATCTTCATTAAACCTGCATAAAAAAAACAAACATTACTTAAATCCCGCGAAACTTGGTTTAGAACTGCTTAGGAGGGTTTATGGAAGCAGTCAGAGTTGTGAAGATGAATGGATGCAGCAGTGTAAGGAGAAAAACTGTGGAAAAAAACGAAACAGGGGTTTAAATTTGAATTAGGGCGCGAATTGAGAAGAAGCAGTTTTAAGAAAATCATTAATGGTTTTCGCACAGCATTTGGGGGGGTAGGTGGTATTAGCTTTTGGAATGCGATACGATTCAGTGATTGACACATGGATTTTCAATACCGCCGATTTCACAAAATTTTTATGTGTTAAACCTTTGGCGCAAATATTTTGCGATATGCCGCCACAACCATTGGATCGGAGGCTCCAAATCTAATGATGCAGAATGAGCGTGATATGAAAGGTGCGCGAGTGGGGGTTCTGGTGGAAGACAAGTGGTAGCGTGCAAGTGGAGAGGTGCTTTATGAGGTGGGAGGTAGGTCCCAAGGGAGTCATGCTATTAGGTTAAGTCCTGATCGTAGGATTTCTCAGATGGACGATCAAGATTGAAAAGGAGGAGTGGATGGTGGAGGATCATGTGATGGATGAGCGTGATGTGATGAAGCATGAACCATCGGATCTGGTGGAATGAATGATTGGGGTTACATCACATCGGAGAGAAGAAAAGAGGCCAAAGCACCAGGGTTTTTTAGTTTGTGATGTGCGATTAAGCGCTAGTCATAGGATCAGTATGAGAGATCAATGGTCAAGATTAAATTGGTGGGTGTGATGATGGAGGGCTATGGGCAGAGCGCAAAACGATCATAACCATCGGTTCTTGTGGATTCGACGATCGAGATTATATCAAAAGATTCAATCGTATAAATGGAGAACCAAGAAAAAAGAAAGCTCCGATTGTGATGAGCGATGGGCTAGGGGCTGGTCACAGTGCCCAGTCATATGCGAAAAGGGGCTGGGGCTTAAAGCCAATAAGGGGCCTAAGGCCTGAATGAAAAAGGTCAATAATAGGCTTAAAATGAAGGCTTCTCAGAGGATTTTAAGGGTTCTGATAAGGGATAAAAGGAGCTTTATAACCTCACAAAGGGATTTTTAAGGTTTTGAAGGAGAATTTGAGGGAACAAGAGGTAAATTAAAGGGTTTATGGATGAAATGAAGAAGGAAATGGAGAAGTGTAATGATGAAAAATGGAGTTAAAAAAAATGGAGTTTTAAGCAGTCTTTCTCTTGGTAAATCAGCAGGTACTTTAGGGCTAATAGTGAAACAACAGTGAAGATTAAGTCAAAGCGTAATAATCATCATAAAACTTCAAAAGATGATATGTTTTCCAAGGGAACTATTTCTTGAAGGTTTAAAAGACAATATTAGCCACCATTGAGTATGACAGAATTTATAGGTGGCTAACACGTGGGATGGCCACGCCTCCCAGCCCATTGCCCTATTCTATAATTGTCCTATCACTCTTGCGGGCAAGACTGTTTGTGTTGATGTTGAATTCATCGATGCCCTTCTTGAGTATAACATTCTTTTGGGGCGTAGCTACACCTATGCCATGTCTTCTATCCCATCCGCAGTTTTCTGCAAGATGTCTTTCCCTCATAATGGAAGGATAGTAACCATTGACCAGTTGACATATCATGAGCCCAAATCTTAGACCTCCCTTGAGAAGACCATATCTTCTGTAGCCAATAAGAAAACCATTGATTCTTTGACCAGTGTCTCTCCCGATGTCTACAAAGACTCTTCTTTGCTTGGAACCCTCCCTGGTCTGCCTCCTCCTCCTGTCTCTGATCCCAGCTTATTAAATGTTTGCATGATGCAATCATCTTAGGCTACTCTCAAGCGGCCAGCTTCAGCTAGTCAGCAACCTCACCCTCTGTTGCCTAATCCTAACGTTTCGTGTCAGCCTTCTGGACCTTTTTCTTCTGACCCTTCACCTACAGCTAGTATCCATGAGCCTATTTACCCTCCTAGATCGGTTCCTCCAGGCCTTAGCCACCTTGGATCCATTCTGCCTAGCCATTTCCCCTACGGTCAGATACCGTTATTCATTCCACCTCCTGGAGTGTACTCGGTACCTGTCATGGCTACCCTCTCTCTCCCTAACCTGACCCTGGGTATACCCGTCTGATACCTTAACCCTCCAGCTGCTACCTTACTTTGCTTTGACCCCGGTTCAACCGGTCCCCATCACTTCTCCTGATACCACAGTTCCTCACACACCTCACTAGGAGCCATCTCCTGTTGCGATGGTATCGAGAAAAGGGGGCAAAGCTCACACAAAAGAAACTAAGGAAAAAGCTTCCTTGACAAACCCTGCCCCTCCTCAGCCACGAAAGCATGCTATCTAGTGTTCCTTGTGCGATATTGTCGATCATGACAACCATACATCTCTTGAATTGCCGCATCTCAAGACCATGGTCAACGAGACGTTTCCAGAATCTGATATCCCTGAGGTCTATGTCATTGTTGAGCCCTAAAAATGTCTTTTATTTTCACCAAACTCCACTTCATTCCATTAATCCTCTATCATTTAAAGGCCTAAAATATTAAAAAGAATGATTAAAATCACTTTAAAGATACATGCAATGTCTGACTTATTACACTTTTGTGGTTTTGTTGTCTTAGTGATTTCTGAGCAGACTTAGCTACATAATGCAGTCATTTTGTAGCTAGTCATATGTTTCATAGCCATCTTGGTGTTTAAATAGGTTACAAGTGTCATCTGAGGGAAAGACATATATGGTTAGACTCCAAAACTCTCCTGCATCATTCTTTGTCATCCACGAGGACTGAGTAAAAATCTGGAAGTGATTATGCACGTGAACAAAGCTAAAAACTAAGAAGCAGACTTCTATAAGGATAAGGAATCTTGGTTTTACTTCAGCAAAACACAAGTCCTCAACAGGAGTTTTAGTTTGATTTTGATTATAAAAGACACCTATGCCTATTTTTACTCAATATCAGTTATGTAGTTGCTTATAAAAATAACTTGGTGAACCAAGAAAGGGAGTTGATGTTTTTAGTTTTCAAATACTGTGACACTCTGTTTCTGAGCATTTTTTTTAATTAAAGGATTATAACTTTGATGCATGATCTGAAGGCAACTTTAAGGAGTTAAATATTCATGTCCCAATCTGATAGTGGAGGGCCCCTACTATCTGAACAGGCTTTTTCATACTTTCTAGATAAGTAACCTTTAATTCTGTTTTGTTCTTAACTTAGGAAGTTTTCTGAGTTTATCCTTTTGCATCATGTTTTATGTCATTTACTTACGTCAAATATCCTCATAATATTACAGTCAATCTTGTTCTCATAATCTGTTCCAATATATCTCTAATACGTGAATGAGATCTATGTGTAGTACATTGAGTTAATTGCATTTTAGTTCTATTAATTGCATTTCAGTCCTGTTAGTTAGATTTAAAAGATTCTCATTATTTTATAAGCTACTCTTGTTCTCAAACTCTTCTAACACATCACTATTATATGAACGAGAATTAGTTATATTATTTTGAGTTATTGACATTTTCTATTCTACGATTAGGTCAGAGATTCTCATGATTCTACAAACAGTCTTTTTCTCAAGTTGTTCCAAGAAATCTCTAATTCCTGAATAAGACTTAATAGTAATATTGTGAGTTGCAGAATGAGCTAATTCTAGTGTCATAAGTTATTTTAGCATAGGGTTCCTTGCTATGTTACAGATGATCTTTTTCTCAAGTTTTTCCAACAGATCTCTAGCAATGAATAATATTTCTCTGTGATGTTTTAAGTTTTTATTTTCTAAGAGAACCTTATCACATCAGAACTAATCCTTTTCTCAGTTTGTTCCAATATATCTCTAATGAAATGAATTGGACTAAGTTTAATGTTATGAGTTACTTTCTTAGCAGCTTTACAATCTGTGGATTAGAATTCTCTTTTCTTTTTAGCATTCCTAGTTTAGAGTAGATCTTATTCTGTTTTAGTGAATTCAGTAACTTTTCTTTGCTATTAATTTAGTTTTTACCCTTAGCATAAAAACATAAAACCAAAAACACTAGAAAAACACTAAACACAATGAAGTAGGAAAATGATACTTAGGCACATATGGTGCACTTCACTTCAACAGTTTACTAGCCCTGATTGATAATTTATGATATCAATTTAGAAACACTAAATTGAATAGACAGTCACTATACCTGATTCAATCCCAAAACTCACAACCTTGCGCACAAATCACCCTCGTGCTTTGTGCGATTTACATGGCCACTATACTCACCTCTGTCCCCACCTTGAAGAGTACCGCTTATCTTTGAAAGCGGTTTGCCAATTCAAGGCCAAGCGCAATGAGTCCACCACTCCCTTATTTGCGTGTTTTGATTTGGCAAAACTAGAGGACACGAATGCTCCCATCAACATTCCCCCTCCTAATGTCAAGATGATGGAGCCTTGGTCCAACATTTGATACCTATCATCATCCATGAGACCCTCGGTGGAAGTCCCCTTGGAGGCTTCCCTTGATGTTTTGCTTGACCTCCCTTTAGTGATCACCTTAGGCTCAACATCGGTAGATCCTTTATCTGCTTACTCTTCTGTCACCCCTTGTGACGATGCGCATGTGAACCTCTCTTCTCATGATGATGAGTCAGGTAGCTTCGCCACGTTAGGTGGTATTTCTTCCACCAGCCTATCACGATCATGACATTATGGAAGAAATCACCACTCCTGAATTTATCTATTCCCCCTTACATCGAACCGATGCGTTCGAACAACATACACCTTGTGGCCATTACATTGAAACCCAATGTTTGGGTAAGGGGGCACCCATATTTGAGAGACAAGGAGAAGCAATTCTCCACAACTCTCCTAGTGTATCTGGTCGTGACGAATTTAGTACCATTATTCTTCCACATTTAGAAGAACCTCTAGAGTCCCATATCACTTTAGATAACTCTAGGGATGATACCCCTTATCGTTCCTTCATCTTACATCAACAACCCAGTCTCTTAGACATTGTTGTTGACCAAACTATGGGTGTTATAGGAGAGCATCAGCTCATTATCTCCAAATCCTCTCTTTGGGATAGTGACACCAAATATGCCAACTCGGAAACTTAAATTCCGTTTGATTCATATATGCAGTACTAAAAGAGATTGGTAATCCTCCATTTCCTTTCTCAAACTGCATAACCATAACGAAAACAAATGGCGCACCACATCATTAAAATGTGTTTAGATTCCCCTTTTTCTAAATATATTTTGGCATGACCACAACATGCTTGGGGGCACCTAAGCCCCTCAACCATAAAAATCCCAGATCTTAACCAAAAACAGCACTGAAACCCCCTTTCTCTGAAAGGTCACACTTTTCAGGTCATTTCCTGGGATAGGTTGCAGTTTTCTACTCAGTACCTGCTACCCAGGTCACAGAACAAACCCCAAAAAGTGAAACCTGGCCTGTTCATGACCTCTGGGTACCTAAACTGAACTTTTAATCCATTGAAATGAAAGAGAAGGATTACGCCTCTTACCTGCAACTGACGGATCTCACTTCCAACTGTCGGTTTGTCTGCTATGATCACCACATGATTTAGGGCCTTCTCTCCTCACTACATTCACCATAGCTCCACCTGCAAATGAGTGAATTTGGAGAGAAGATTCCTTATTAAAAGAAAACCCCTTATTTTTATTTCGCCTGCTGCGGCCAAACCACATCTCTGTTTGATGAATCGTTTGTACCGTTGGAAAGCTCTCACCGAGCCCTCAAATGGGTATCAGTTAGTTTTTAGTGCCTTAATACTTCACCATGACACATTCTATCCAGGAAACATCCCTTCCCCCCTCCTCAAAATCGAATTTCTTCACTTGCAACACTCATACTAGGGGCACCACTTGGCCTCCATACTTTTCCATGCTCGTGTTCATGTTCGTCGTGAGCTACCATCTTGTACTCATGTTTTGATGGTCCCCCATTGGACCTTTACTGTGTGGCAGCACCATCGAGTCACCCTTGTTTAGAACATCCGAGTTGAGTCATCATCGCATTCATGGAGTCTATCCCGAGTCGCTTTGTATCCTGCTATATTCCTCCATCCTTCATTGCTTCATCTCTCTCTCATGTCGCACATTATGGCCTTCAGTCCCACTGACCCCTATTCCTCATGATATTGTGTCAGTCGCTGCCAAGTCATCCATGCCCTTTATGATTTAACAATGGAAGTCATTCATTCGCTACTTAGTACCCCCCATTTCATCATCATCATTGGTGTCAGTCTGTCAGTCGCTCTACTATTTTCTCTTGTGCCTTAGTCGAGGATCCCTTATTGCCTCACCTATGGAAAACCTCCTTCTGTCGACATCAGCTCATTCATTCCAGAAGACAGGTCTAGAGGGCGATGTACCTTGGTTCCAGCTTCCACTCTTGTTCGGTGCCCCGGATCAGGCAAAGGGACTCCTTATTTCCCTGTGACTTAATTTTTTCTTAGCTCCAGTGCCTTTCAGCATGATCGGGATCCAAATACTTTATGGTTTAGTGATGTCGCAGCTGATATCGGTGATTCCTGGATGTATGTGAGATTTCCCAACCCTCATGAGGGGGTGGCCCTACAGGTAGCCCCCCACATACCCGGATGACTTATTCACTTTAGCCTTCGATGTAGCTCCATAGATTTGATGACGTTGGCCTTAGCCGCTTGCAGCGCCTCTTTGATTTGCATGTATCAGTCAAATTTTGCAATCCCTTCCCCATTTACAGGGGCATGGGGGTTGTATTTGTATCTCATGTACTCAGATATTATTGTATAAGTCCTGGATTTTATCCCAGGCACAACATGTATGTGGGATTCATCATTATATATTTTATCTAGCTCATGTTTATGCTAGCATGTACTTTACAGTTCGGTCCCTTGTTTACTAGACACACTATTATTTTGTACTTTGTCTCGGCAGTCATAGGTATGCCTCCCCCGCCGCCTTTAGCATAGGTACCGATTCATAAAAAGAGAGTTGTCGCACCTGTAAGTCTCATCTCCTTAGGGTCTAGTTCTTTAGCACATTAGTCTACCTTACATTCCTCTCTCTAACTTCCCTTTTGATGTCTGGTGATTGAGTTCTTACAGCGTACTTCAGTCATACGATTTTCTCCTAACACTCGCATGCTGGGGGACAATCTGTTACACCATTTTTTGGTCATCTAACCTATTATCATTAGATGGACCCAAGTACACCATGTAAGACCAATTTTACCGTAAGTAAAATTGCTTTCACTATGTAAAATAACTTAATAAAACACATTTATTAGGTTGTTTATGGTCTAAAAAGGAAACCCCAAGGGAAAATATTAAACAAATCTATATTTGTTTTGTTTTCCTCATGGAATAATTAATTAAACAGTAATTGAATTATTATTCCTGGTCATATTTAACCCAAAACAAGGAAATTAATTAGATAAATCCTTATTTATCTTATTATTTTCTAGGAATAATTATTTAAACCTTATTTAAATAATATTCCTTGTCAAATATGATAAATCATTTATAAATAATAAAATAAATCATTATTTATTTAATTATCATTCAACCACTTCTTTAAAATGATAAATCAATCATTTATTTATTTATTATTTACAAATAAAGGGATTTGACCCAAGTCAAATTCTTTTCCACTCCAACAAATATAATAAAATATTCCATAAAACGTGGATCTAGATTTGGTTAATATTATTTTAACCATGCACCAAGATCTAGAATGACCTAATATTTTGCTATAAATAGAAGGGTTTTTCCTACCATTCTTCACCTTTTGTTGCCTCTTAGATCACTCTATATCTATACTCTTGGTCTGACCTTGAGCCATTATCATTGTCATATTTTCTATTATTTTCTTTGTGAGCTCCCTTTGAGTTCTATGTTTGTCTGGGTTTTCTACACCAACAAGACAGAGAAATTCTAGATATGAAGTGCCGAGGACTTCCAAGAACCCATCCCATTGAGGAGAATTGGAAACATCTTACTTGTTTTCCTCCCAGGTGCCATTAATATAAAATTATTCAAAAAATATTGTTCTTGTCTTGTCTATTGGATGCATGGAGAAAATCCTTATTTTTACTGCTTAATATATTTTTATGCATAGATCTGGATTTTTGTAGCATGTGTCTCGATCAACTAACTACAAATATGAAGATATTAGCAGCCATCTTTTGCTGTTAGGGTTGTTTTTTATGCACAGCTAAAAGGGTATTTTTTTGTACACTTACACTAAGGATTCATCCTAACAAGAGAAGGCCAAAAAATACAATGATATTCAAAGGAAAATGGAAAAGCACGATGCCATGAGAAATAAAATTGCAAGGGCCAAGCTCAAACGAGCCCATGCAAAAATTCAACTTTGATTGAGAAAAAGGAGAACGAGAGGTTAAACATACTTTTTGAGGTGTCACTTCATGCCTCAAGCCCTTGATCAGCAAGTTACGTCACAATTTTGGTAATTTTTGGCACATTTGGCACCTTAGTGCATTTTTTGGTTTCTTGGGCAATTTTGACATAGAAAAATTTCCAAAAACGCAGCACCCTTGGCGCTGCGCTTTTTCTTGGATCCTCCAATGAAAAAATGGTCACTAGAATCATGTTCAAAATGATGATGACATCAACCCCAGAAAGTTTCATAAATTTTCAAGGAGAACTGGTCCCTCAAAAGTGCAAAAACCCACCAATTTTTTTATGTTTCTGCCCCTTTTTTCACCTTGGCATTGCGCTAATAGCAGTCTTGAGAAAAGTGGTGTTTGACAGGGAAGATGGGAACCATTTTAGAAACTAGAGGCATATTTAGAAACTAGACTCAGAAAGATTTTCAATGAGCTATCATGGAGCTGATTTTGACACCAGGAAGGCCTCCAAAAATTGCTTGCATGAGAGGCTATATTTTCTGTCATGGCGTTGTGCTTTTGCCAGGAAAATGTCATTTTCATCATCTTCAACAAATTTTGAATTTTTGGCTTTTTATCTTGGGAAATGATAAATTGTTGAGGTAAAAGGTTAAGATTAATTTAAATTTCATTTTTTTATTATTATATAGGGTATATACATGAGATAAGTCCTCTAGAGGTCAAATGAATTAGTTTCCTCTCTTTTAGAGGAAAATTTTTGAGTTTACCTAGTCTTCAAATTCTTGTTTGGTAGTAGGTGAAACTGATCCCTATCTCATGGATTAGACTCCCTGAGGCTAGTAAGAGTGGTTTTGAGTTATATATGATGTATTTTATCAATCATTGTAAGGGTTGGACTCACTTGGAGCTTTGGCATCTCAAGGACACAATTTTGTATCAGTTTGGCCTAGACATTAATAATAAATTTGCAGCTATTTCTTTGGGATCAATGTGGTATGATTTTTTTGGCATATTTTCTTCCTTGTGATCATTTGTATGAATTTATTGTAAGATCATAAACTATTTCCATTTCTATGATATGCTTAATTTCAAGTTGAAAGGAAGAATTCATGTTTTCATGCTCTATTTTGGGGAATTTTGCATAATTTGTTTATTTTCTTTAGTTTAGGGAGAATTCATCTTATATGCTCTTCCTAAATCATCACCAGCCTATTCACCTCACCATAATCATCCTTTAAATGTAAAACACTCTACCTACCTTGCCCCTTAGAACACCCTACGAATTTTGACCTAATTTCCTTGCCCTAGCTATTTGACTCCTCCTGATCTAGCAAAACCCTACACAAATCAAAAATCAAAACCCTAAGCTACTATACCTAGCCTGGAATATTATTTCCTCAGTCATTTTGACTATGATCCATAGAGAGAGAGACCTCTCCTGGCCTAGTAGGGTTAGCTACTTGGCTAAGCATGGTTTGAGGTTACCTCGGAATTGCCTTTCTCAGCCTGAGGTTCAATCCGAGTGATAACAGAAGGATTGCACAATTTTTTATAAAAATAGGGTCTGAATGGTTGGGGAAACTATGCACTACCTATTCCCAATAGTTAGTATCAAAATTTATGGCTTGAAACTGTGCAATGCGCAGTTCAGCCTGGGAAGTGAGCATGGAGCAACTATGCATTATGAATTACTAGTGTCCAAGTTTGTTGGTTGAGGCTTGAAATTACTCAATGTGCAATGAGGATAGCTATTATTGCACATTGTGTGGTTCTAGAGGCCAATCTTGAAGCTTGAGCCTCCATATTGCGTAATGCACAACTGGGAAAAGTGAGTTATGTCCAAGGGAAAGCCAGATCCACCCAACGGAAGTGTGAAAAATGAGAAAATCTAAGAGATGGTGAAGGCACGATTGCATATATGACTAAATTTTGATGAAACAAGACAAAAAATTGCAAAAATGGAACAAACAAGAAGTGAATGAGACTGGTGAGGAGAGTCGTTGCAATGGCGACCATCAGTGGAAAAATGAAAAAACCAAAGGGACACTTGTGAAAGGAAAACGAAAACTTGAAACAACACTTATACATGCTAAATAATGTTAGAATTCCAACATGCGTGCAAAGAAATAAGAAAAGAAACACTAATGTAAGTTAAATAGAAAAAAGCAATAGAAAAAGAAACTAAAAGCGATAAATGCAAAACTCACCTAGAAAAGTGAAGATGATTATGTCAAAGGTTCCTTGATCTCCTCGAGAATGATAAAAATCCAAGATAGAATTTTATAATGAGGTATAGGGGTTTTGATTAAATATATTTGAGAAATTAGGGTTTATGATGTGCATGACACAAATCAAGGGAAAAGTGACACTTGGCGGAAGTTTCAAAAAATAGCAAGTGTTCTTCCTTCGAGTTACTAAAAATAGATCCCTAGATTTTAGGGATGCTTCTTCACTTTTTTATTTTCTATTTTTTCTAGTAAAAATTTCCATGCATCTCATTGGGAGTGATTGTGTAGTTTATGGGAACTAGTAGTTCGTGACTTAGTGCACTGTGCAGTTTCTGAGCTTAGTGAGTGATTGTGGAGCTTTTGGGCTCATTTTTGGGCTTCCTGTCATTATTTCATTTTTCTCGAGCTCAAGGTTTAGCTACTAGTAATGAATACATGATTATGGACATCAAGGAAAAGACTGCATTCATGAATTATGTAGTTTCTAGAGGCAAGCTTAGAATTCTTGTGCAAGACTTGGACAGGAGGTCACCCTATGACTTAGAAAAAATTTTAAGTGGAAAAGAAAATAAACACAAGAAAAATTTAAAGATAAACATCAATCAAAGAATATATCCTTTATAGGAGAGCAGGGTATGATATTGTAAAGGGAATCTAGGCTCTAAAATCTAAGAAATGGAAAATTTTTGGAGGGCGGTTGTAGGCACTACAACATTGGCGACACACTAGTATAACTCCAGATCTCTGAATGAATATTGTCTTCATGTAAAACCAGGTCTCACCCTTTTGGAAGTATTTTACAATTCATTGATTATCACAACTCCCTCACTTAGTTTGAGTTAAATACATAACCCCTTCCATCCTCTTCATCAGTGGAATACTAACCAAGCCAAGTCACGTTAATTTTTTTCGATTGGGGATTAGGAGTATTTACATGCACAAGTAAAAGAAATTTGTAGAGTATTTATTCTCAACTCTAGTGTTTCTATACTTCCAGCAGGCTTGGATGGTACCTTGATGGAGTCACTTCAAAAAAACAATCATTTCTCCTCTGGAAACGAGCCTAGAAGGTACCCCTGTGGAGTTGCTTGCTTCACCTCTCTGCACAGGTAGCCTTTCTCTTCTTTCTCCCTTTATTTCATTTATTCATTTTTGCATTTTTTCAAAGAATGGTGAATAGGCACTTATTTATTTCATGGGGAAGAAGAGGGATCATAACTTATTGAGATAAAAATATTTTGTTTCTTCAAAGAAGTATTTTTATGTACACCTCTCACATACGTTTTAAGGTTTTCCTCCACTCCTTACTCTACTATACTAGAGTGACAAGGATTAACTGAATATATAGAACCGATTAGAGTATGCAGAACCAACTAAAACTCAAACATCATGATTTTACCATGAATCTCTCTAATAAGGGATATATTTTCAATATGGGTATCATCAACCAAAATAAAACAACAAGATTCATGAAAAGAGAGGGAAAATCTAGATAACCAAGTGTTGATAGAAGAACATGTAATATTCCAAAATGGAAAAGATAGGAATATAGAACAAAATATTGGAAATAGCAATGATAAATCAACACATAAAATGTAAGAAAATCATGTAGCCATTATATTGATATCCTAGAAGCAAAATGTGTACAATATCTTGACAGAAAAGTCACTCAAGTTAGGAAAAACAAGCCTCAAGAGAACAAGTACATGAAATATGAAGAACACTGATACATAATAATGCCAGAGGCTAAGACATCACAATTTTAGCTAGTTTTAATACTTCTGGAACATGTAAATACATATATCTTATGTTATATATCTCAAATAGTGTCGAAGATAGATATCTACGCTCCTGAGCACATTTCCAAGACAACCCAGAAAGGGCTTCCGGAAATACCCAAAATGCAAAACTATTAGAATGCAGCCCTAGGTCTGAATAGTAGATGAAAATGAATAATTAGAAGGAGGTGGCTGAAATTTATATGGAAATGTATAGATCTCCCCCAATATATCCTCCAAGTGAAAGGTTTATCCCCTCACTAAAAGTCTAACCCTCCAACTAAAGCACTGAAACCTCCACTACAAATGGTCAATAAAATAACACAGTCTATGAGGGAAAATGAGCTATAGAAGGTGCTAATAGCTTGGCTTGGTGCCAAATGATGAGATATAGCCCAAGGAGCTTGTTTTCTAGCCTCCCAATGGATAGGCTACATCTCCACTGAAAAACCAACTCAGAAAATGGCCCTAACAATCCTCCACTCCTTCCTCCCTACAGCACAACAAAATTCTGAAATAAATTGCATTGTAGTTGAAGAATGAATCTTGGCCTGATGTAGGAATGTGGATGTGCAACTCACAATAACCTCTCTTGAATGGGAACTCTAAGTCCCCCGAGGATGAGTGCGGTATTCCCGCTCGGGAACACCCTTGTGCTAAAAAGCACAGAAGACTCCGCTAAACATCCGAAGAGTGCAAGAAGTCATACAGACCACAAAATCAATAATCAACAACATGCCCTCTATGGCTTCCCTAATATTCCTTATATTCACTGTGAGCCTTCTCACCTTGGATCCCAGTCATTAAATCCACTACTATCATGGAGACTTCCTCCCGCTAACTCTGCGTTATCTCTCATTGATGATCCACACTCTCCATACCAGCGATATTGATTTGGTCAACACTGACCTTGTCCACATGCTTTAGCCCTTGTTCAAACATGAGGGTGATTAATCCAGCTATTAAGATGATATCCTTTCACATTAGGAGTGAATTTGTTCCTACTAAATAGATTTATGGGTCTCCCTACCCACTTATTCATCTATCTAAATGATAAAAGAAAAAATTAATATTCCAATTAGCTACAAGCTAATTTTGGAATATTATAGTCCTCCCCTCACAAATGTTGCTTGTCCTCAAGAAACTGAAAGGATAGAACTGAAAAGCCTCCTCCCCTCCTCCTATAACATCCTCATATGATAAGATTCTCCATTGAACAAGATGCTCTCTCATCAATATGTCCCCTATTTTCTCCTCCCAAGTGTACAAGTTAGCCTTTGGTGATAAACCCAAATGGTTCTCATCATGAAGAAGTGGGATATCCATGGAGGCAAATATATGTTGTCTAGAGGCTTTCTTAAGGCGTGTAATATGAAAAATGTGGGGAACCTTCATTCCCATGTGAAAGTCCAATCCCCAAGCTATTATCCACACAAAATGGGTCACCCTCCAAAGTGGTAACTCATAGAAAAACATCTCCATCTCTTGCTCCTACATTGTAGATGGGCTATATGAATGAACATGATAGACCAAATTGTATATCCCACATTTTCTCTCTCTCCACTTATGATATGTGTAGAGATGATGCTGATTTTGGGCTACAATAATGTTGCCCTCAAGAGGCAAGAAGGAAATTGGATTCTCAAAGACCCACTCTTTGGTTCTATGAACCTTGTTTGCCCAATTTATCCCACATATACTAAATAGTACATCATCACAACATGGCATCAAGATGATAAATATAATGAGTTTTTTGTGAGATGTTAGATGCTACTAAGATTTTCCCAAGTGGTTACAACGTAGTTTAGCTACTTATTGCCTCTGATCATAGTGTGTCAAGTTGTCTCCCAACCAATTGGTAGTTTTGCATGTTTTCTCATATACTGGAAAGTAGTAAATGGAATTGTGTATCAACTTAGCATACCAAGAATAGAACAATACATGCCTAAAGCCATACAAGAAATGGTTATCTCCATCATAAATTTTGGTCTTATAAAGATAATGAAGTCCAAATAGAGGCTTACCCTCTTGTGGAGTAATGCACTGTATATAAATGGAAAGAGAATGCAAATATTTTGTTAGATGATCAATAAGTGAAAAAACACAACTCTTACCATGTGCTGAGAGTATGCTGATAATGATTTCCATGGATGATCTCTCCCATGAGAATTTTCCCATAGTGGTCTAAAATGTGAAGTGATACATACTCCCCTTGGAACACTCCATCAATAACATACTCCCAAGTGATAGTGTTGTTGGCCTTTGTGGAAAGGCTCCCGTCATCTCATAATTTCACTCTTTGGCATGAAAAATGCCAAAGTCACATACCATAGTACTGCTACATATGGGAGACTCCTTCCTATGTGGAAGTACAACTTGATCCTCCAAAGCTAATGAGTAGCCCCTTTGCACCATGACTGTGCCACCCTCTACTCTTGAAACATCATGCAAGGTATGGGATAAAATCAGCCCATACTCTCCCAAGAGTAACCAAAGCAACAATAACCTTTGTTACCTCCTCATATCATCATCATACAAGTCATGGAGTAACATCATGATAGTTTACTTGTGGAATGCCCCATACAACCACATCTTATGCTGCCATATCATATGGGTGCCATGCAATGCCCCAAACCATAACACACCCTTTGATATGTTAGGTCCATATATTACTCGTTTAGTCCCTTATTGTTATTAGTGTAGCCCCCTTATTGTTACTATTGTACCCCTGTAACACCAATATTGTTATTATTGTGCCCTTACATTGTTATTGTTAGGTCGGCTAGGATTATATTGTGGGCCCATGGACTCCTATATATAGAAGGGGGTTTTAGTCATTTGTAGCATCCAAGAATTGT
This sequence comes from Pinus albicaulis, assembly GCA_034641835.2. Lineage (NCBI taxonomy): Eukaryota > Viridiplantae > Streptophyta > Pinopsida > Pinales > Pinaceae > Pinus > Pinus albicaulis. The sequence continues at coordinate 32,362,248 of MU968551.1, forward strand.
TCATTTATTTTAATGTATTGGAGGTTTACCCCTTGTAGTGGATGATTTCTAAGGCATTTATCTCTCTTTTCTTCTATTTTTGGAGCTGTTTTCATAACATTTGGTATCAGAGATTTGGATTCTAGGGTTTCACTGCTCCAAACAGGTCATTGTGGAATTTTCACTATAACTTTTTTTTTATAAAAATTTTTAGAAGATAAAATATTTACAGTGCGAAGCCAAAATCCTGAGAAACATTGTCGAAAAATTTCAGAGCTTGGTTAGCAATATTTTCAAAGATATGATCTGTGGAAGTTAGGGCTTTTTGCAGGCTCCTGAATTTAACCTAAACAGGTCATTGTGAAATTTTCACTATAAATATTTTTCTACTAGGTTTCAGAAGTTGAAATTTTCACAGATGAAGCCTAAATCCCAAAGCACCTCCTATAAAAAATTTTGATCTCGGTTCACACAATTTTTGGAGATATGATCTGTGGAAGTTAGGATTTTTTCAGGTTCCCGAATTTCATCTCAAAGATGTGACTGTGGGAAAAACATCATAACTCTCTCTCTGAGCATCTGATTGAGATTATGTAAGAAGTGATTGCACATACATGGATTGTAGTTTCCTGTCTATAACGTTTAGATCTGAAGGAGGAAACAATGACACGTGGCAAGTCATACAAGTTCACTCTGCGGAACCAGTCCATAATTAGGTCATTGTGGGAGATTGGACATAACTTTGCCTTGAAGAGTCCAAATTAGGTCAGACCTGTGGAATTCGAAAGAGGATTCAGAGGGCTACCTCAGGGCCAATTTTAGATATTTAAGATCTGAAATCACAGAGATAATTTAGTTTCAATATCGAGCTCCTCAAAAGTAAGAAAAAGGTGTCTATTTTTTTTCAAATTGCATAAGTCTCATTTGAAAACAAATTAGTTTGAATTTATTCCAAGGGCATATTGAAGAATAGATATTAGTATTGGGTTCTAAAATTCCCCATAAAAATAATTCAACACCCGTTAAGCCCTCATAAGGCTCTACTATGACTCATGAAGATGAAGAAATGCAACATGAGATGTCAAAATTACAAGAGAAAGTGCACCTATCGCAAAGAGCAACAAAAAATGAAATGGAAGTTTTGAAGAAAGGCATGGAAAATAAGATGGATGGTTTGAAGAAAGGAATGTAAGCTAAGATGGAGGCCATGGAAGTTGGCATGGAAGCTAAGATATATGACATGGAAGCTAAGATCGATGAAAAAATGGAAAACATGAAGAATGATCTAAAAGTAGACATCAAAGGTTTGGCAAAGTTGATACAATAAATGTTTCCTAATGGTGAAAAGATAGTAGAGGAAAATCATGATGAGAAAAAAATAAATGTTAATAAACACTAATGTTGAATGGAAGAACCACCATATTCAAAATATGGATATGAAGAATTTTGATGGCAAGGAACCCGTAACATGGATGCTATAGATGGAGCAATATGTTGATCTCAATAATGTGCAAAACACACAAAAGGTACGCATTGCAACTTTACATTTAGATCAAAATAAATTTGTATGGTATTGATGGCTTTGCTCCCGTAAAAAAATTGTCACTTGGTCAATTTTTACGGAGGAAATGATAGCACATTATGAGGATACAAAGAGCAACACCTTCTTTAGCCAATTGATAAATCTCAAACAAAGGGGTTTAGTGGGGCAGCACATTGAGGACTTCCAAAAATTGAATATAAGGGTAACTGATATTCCAGAGGAACACAGGATTGATCTCTTCATAGGCACTTTAAAGGATAACATCCAACATGAAGTTTGAGTTTTGGAACCTGATTCATTGGAGAAGGCATTTAGATTGGCAAGAAAAGTTGAATGTAAAATTATGGCGACAAGGAAGCCTACCACTCAATTCTATAAAGAAGGAAGTGTTGCTACGCCTAGATTTCCACAACCTACAAGGTTGACACAACAAAAATTGGAAGAAAAAAGAGCAAAAGGGCTTTGCTACAGTTGTGATAGCAAATACACTAAAGGTCATAAGTGTGCTGAGAAGAAATTATTTTACATAGATTGTGAAGAGGAAGAAGAAAATGAACAAGAAGAGGATATACACGAGGAACCAACCCCAGAAGAGGAAGAAATGAATCCAACCATGTCGTGTAATGCACTGGCAGGAATTACCACTCCTCAAACTCTCAAGATAAAAGGACAAATCAAGAAGAGAAAGGTAATAGTGTTGATTGATTCAGGTAGCACCCATAATTTTATTCATTGTAAGGTAGCCAAGGAATTAAATTGTTTACTATACCCAGCACCAGAATGTCAAGTGATGGTTGCAAATGGAGGAACTATAAATTGCTCTGGAAAATGCCATAATATCAAGCTAACCATGGGGGAATATGTGTTGACTAGTCCAATGCTTTCCATTCCTATGGGAGGTGCTGATGTTGTACTAGGAGTACAATGGTTACAATCTTTGGGGACGGTAGCTTTTAAGTTTCAAGAACTTTTCTTGAATTTTTTTTCAGAAGGAAAGGAAGTCGAATTACGGGGTATTGAAGGGAAGCCAGGAAGGATAATAAGCTCTAATGTCATGACAAAGCTTCTAAAGAAAGAACAACGAGGCGTAATTGCACAATTATGCTCACTAGAAGTCCCAACATCAAAATCATCTATTTCTGCAGATCTCCAACAAGTCTTGGACAATCATTCCATGGTGTTTGAAACTCCCAAAGGACTCCCACCTATTCGTGATCATGATCATGCTATTCATTTGATTCCAGGAAGTGTTCCTCCAAACATCGGGCCTTATAGATATCCTTACTTCCAAAAGAGCGAAATTGAACGTATGATTGCAGAAATGTTAGAGGCGGGTATAATTCAACCCAGTCAAAGTTATTTCTCTTCTCCTGTAGTATTGGTACACAAGAAGGATGGATCATGGCGAATGTGTCCGGATTATAGGGAGCTCAATAAGCTCACCATTAAAGACAAATTTCCCATTCCTGTGATTGATGAATTATTGGATGAATTACATGGAGCAATTTATTTTACCAAGTTGGATCTTCATTCATAATATCATCAAATTAGAATGAAGACTGAAGATATTCCAAAAACAACATTTTGAACTCATGAGGGTCATTATGAATTTTTGGTCATGCCTTTTGGCCTTACAATTGCACCTTCTACATTTCAAGGGTTGATGAATTCCATTTTCAAACCCTTCCTTAGAAAATTTGTGCTAGTATTTTTTGATGATATACTAATCTACAACAGGTCTTGGAAGGATCATGTTTAACATGTTGACAGGGTGCTCAAACTATTGCAGGAGAAACAATTATATGCAAAAAAATCCAAATGTTTCTTTGGAGTACAAGAGGTGGAATATCTGGGTCATATTGTATCTCACGAGGGTGTTAAAGTAGACCCTAACAAAATTAAAGCCATTAAGGGATGGAAAGTCCCCACAACCATAAAGCAGTTGCGAGGATTTCTCGGGTTAACAGGGTATTATCGCAAGTTTGTTAAGAATTATGGGAGAATAGTAGCACCTCTAACAACATTATTGAAGAAAGATGCATTTTCATGGACTCCTGAAGCAGCTAAGGCCTTTGAACATCTTAAAGAGGCAATGTGCCTAGCACCAGTCTTAGCTATGCCAGACTTCACAAAAACTTTTATTGTGGAATGTGATGCCTCAGGAAATGGAATTGGTGCAGTTTTAATGCAGGAAGGAAGACCCATTGCTTTTGAAAGTCGTCCAATCAAAGGAAAGTATTTACAGAAACCTATTTATGAGAAGTAAATGTTAGCAATACTACATGCACTAAAGAAATGGCGAACTTACCTAATGGGAAGACACTTCAAGGTAAAAACTGATCATGATAGTCTTAAACACTTTTTGGAAAAAATACTATCTTCAGAAGAGCAGCAAAAATGGGTCACAAAGATGTTGGGTTATAACTTTGAAATAATCTACAAAAAAGGAAAGCTTAATGTTGTTGCAGATGCACTCTCAAGAAAGAATGAAGAGGTGGAAGCATTGCTTTGTGCCATTTCTATTATCCAACCAGATTGGATAACTGAAGCAAGAGATGAATGGAAGAAGGACAAAGATGTATGGATACTCATTCAAAAGTTGCAGCAAGATCCTAGTACATCTGATACATTTACTTGGAAAAATGATTCCTTATGGTACAAAGATCGCTTATATCTTTGTAAGAATTCCCAACTAAAACAAAATATTCTTTTGGAATTGCACACTTCTCCTTTAGGAGGACACTCAGGATTTTTAAAAACTTACCACAGGGTGAAGAAAACATTTTTTTTGGGATGGCCCTAAATCTGATATTCAAAAGTTTGTGGCAGAATTTTTTATTTTCAAATAGAATAAAGTTGATATAATTAAGACCTCGGGTCTTCTACAACCTTTATCCATTCCAAGTTAATGTTGGGAGGAGATTTCAATGGATTTTATCACAGGTTTACCTAAGTCCGAAGGAAAGAGTGTCATCATGGTGGTAGTTGATAGACTTACCAAGTATGCACACTTTTGTGCATTATCTCATCCATTTAAAGCAAGTACAGTTGCTACTACATTTATAGACACAATTCAAAAGCTACATGGAAACCCAAGGGTTATTGTGAGCGACAGAGATCCCATTTTTACTGGAAATTTTTGGACGGAGTTATTTTCTTGTTTGGGTACTCAATTAGCTCATAGCTCATCTTATCATCCTCAATCTGATGGTCAAACTGAGATAGTAAATAAAATTTTGGAAGGATATCTTCGTTGTTTTGTATCTGATAAACAAACACAATGGGTCAAGTGGTTACCTCTCGCTGAATGGTGGTATAACACTTCCTTCCATACTGCAGCAAAAATGACCCCATTTATGGCACTTTATGGATATCATCCAACATCGATTACATCATCTTTAAGGGAAAATTCGAAGGTTCAAGCAGTCGAAGATCACATCGAGCATCAGCAAGAAGTTCTCCAACTCTTAAAGGATAACCTGAATTTGGCACAAAATCGAATGAAACAACAGGCAGATCAACATCGCAGCGAGAGAAGTTTTGATGTAGGAGATTGGGTATTTTTACGGGTACAACCATACAAACAAATGTCCCTCAAGCAAGCTAAGAAGGATAATAAATTATCGCCAAAGTAATATGGTCCTTATAAGGTGTTGCAAAAGATTTGTACTATGGCATACAAATTGGAGCTTCCTGCTTCTTCGCGAGTGCATCTAGTTTTCCATGTTTCATGCTTAAAGAAGGTTATAGGTGAAAATATTCCAGTTCAAACAAAATTGCCAGAACTTGATGAGGAAGGAAAATTCATATTGGAACCTAAAGAGGTCACGGAAACAAGAACTCGAAAAATACGAAATCGATCAATTTCAGAGTATCTCATCAAGTGGAAGAACTTACCCACTGAAGATTCTTCATGGGAGGATGAGAATTTTATACAAAAGCACCCAGAGCTACTCAAGCATTGAGGACAACACTTTTTTGAAGGAGAGGGGCATGTTAGGTCCCTATATTACTAGTTTAGTCCCTTATTGTTATTAGTGTAGCCCCCTTACTGTTACTGTTATACCCCTGTAACCCCAATATTGTTATTATTGTGTCCTTACATTGTTATTGTTAGGTCGACTAGGATTATATTGTGGGCCCATGGACTCCTATATATAGAAGGAGGTTTTGGTCATTTGTAGCATCCAAGAATTTTTCATTTATGTAATGTATTGGAGGTTTCCCCCTTGAAGTGGTTGATTTCTAAGGTGTTGATCTCTCTTTTCTTCTATTTTTGGAGTTGGTTTCATAACATGATATAGGATATGTCACATTATTGTCAAACTCTTTCAAGAGTAGCCAACACAGCCATGCGTCCTGCTGCCCTATGTCATAGATCTGCAAATGGCTCACCAACCCATTGCTCATCATCATCACCCATCCATCAAAATGTGGGTGTATCCTACCATGCTCCAAATTGGTATCCACCTCATGGAGAATACAATCCTCCCAAATCTGATCACTAGCTTTGCACTTCATGAGATGTTGAAGTGAAACCTCCTAGAGATCTCCATATAAATACCACTCATCAATGACCAAGTTGAACCCATAAGGTTCCAAACATGTTGTAGGCAAAAGCTTCTCATTAAGCTATGAATTCCTCATCAAGAAGGATCTATCATAATATTGGGAGATTTTATCGATCATAATATGTCTCTCATCAACCATATACCTATCCAATGCTACACAAGTATAATGATCATCATAATATCCCAATAATAGTTGACCCCCCAACTCGTCACTGCTGCTCAATGACAGTACTATAGATCTCCATGATGGTGCATCTGTTGTCTCATGATCATGAACAATGATGAACACACAGTTATGCATTGGATTGATTAGGATTATGCTCATCCTATCCTCTGAAACTCTACACTCCAACCCAAATTGTTGTGTGCAGCTCAACAATGAGATACCAAGATGGCTATACATATCCTCCTTGAACCAGTCAAGGGTCCTCTGTACAGTGATAGTTTTCTTCTCCAAATAAACAGTGTGCTTTGACCCTGGGTCATGTAATTTCACTGATGGCATGTCCCCACAACTCTCCATATGATGTGCTGAAATAAAAAGAAGTGGAAATGTTTTCATATCTTGGTTAATTTGATCCTTGGGAATATCATATAAAACTACAAGGGTTGCTCCTACCGATGTGATGACTCCTCCAAATTTTGGTGATGATGATGGTTGCTCCTCTTCTACTGCACCAGCGCTGGTATAAGTCTCCTCCTCCTCATGCATCTCCCTAATAATTCATGGGACTCTAAATGTCAAGAGATCAAGACCACTTTGCAAGGATGAAAGTGTTCCTTCTCCTAATGCAAGTACTCCTACAACAAGTGGTGGTGGAAGTTGTTCTTCTTCGGGAATGAGAACATTGACATATTCCCTTGGCTCCTCATGTGCTCTATCATCAATGTTGGAAAATGTCTCAATAGGAATTTCCTCCGGTTTTATTCTATCAAATTTCTTGATCAGACTTTGATTAAAATATGCATAAGAAGTCACTCTTGCATGTTTCAAATGGCTGAACCACCAAATATTTGCTTCACCCTCAAGGTGCAGCACTAAAATCTCAACAAATTATCTTTATACTACTAGATGTAGTAGGAATAATGCATCTAACTTCCTTCTCCAATCCCTTGTTGTGCATGTGGATGATCCATCAAATGTAGACAATAGAAATCTGTAATGTTCCCAATTTTTAGCCTCAAGCTAAAAGGAACATTATAGTTTGCATATTTTCATTTTGTTAAATAAAATGGGTAAGGAGACACCTTAACCCCTTTTGATGGAGAAATAACACTCCTTGTGTGAAAGGAGGAATAATAAGGCAGTTGAATTAAGCCCCACATGGTCTAAACAGGATTGGATCATGCTTGATCTAGTCATTTTGACCAAGTCAACTAAAACTGTCTAGATGCATTGAACCTACTTGGACAATGCAGCTTTTGTGGAGGCTTCACTTGCTTGAGCTAGAAGCAAGTACGAATGGGACCCATGGTGAGAAAGGTTCCTTTGCTTTATAAGGAGGAGATGGCAGCCCATTTTCATTATGCATTGGCTTATTATTTTCATAGGGTTTGTAAAGACTTGCATCCCCAGGTTGTTTAGCAGGGTTTGTAGTGTTCTTCACCCAAGGGTGTTCCCGGTCGGGAATCCCTACCTCATCCTCAAGGAAGGAGAGGGTTTGAGCTACATTTCCTCATTTCGTAATTTGGCCTAGCTTATCCCTTCAGCTACAGCATTATTTCTGCAGTAGAAAACGTTGTGTTTCTGGGTGCAGTAATAGAGGAACTCATAGAGTCATTCTTTGGCTTGTTCTTCAGTGGAGAGCTTGTCTATTATTTGAAGGAGCAGCAGAGGAGACTCCCAGACATCATTTTAGATATTTGGCACTAGGCCAAACACTCACCATCTCTCACAGTGCAGTCTAGAGAAGAAACTGCGTTATTCTCAGAGGAAGTTGCTGGGAGAGCCATTTGTGCTTAGCAAGAGGAGTGCTTTCGAGTGAAAGGGATCATCCCGTTGCTTGAGAACATGATCATAGGAGGGCATGAGTATTTAAAATATTCCATAGCCTCATTCTTATTTTTATTTAGTTCTAGTGACAAGTTGTTTGTCACATTGTACATTTTCCGGCATTTCTAGCAATCTCTCCTAGATTGGCTAGAAATCTTGTATTGGATCCCATTCTTCTGTTTTGGGAATTTATTTATATATTTCAGCCATATTTCATGTATATGTATCTATTTTAGCAGCTACCATGATATATACAGTGCTGTCACTGCTTTCCGGCACTTTGTTCAGTTGCAACTCATGTATTTCATAGTTTGATCACTGGAGATTGTTTCCAATAGCTTGAGTGGCTTGTCCCTCAAGATATTTCTGTCTATTGTAGCTGATATATTAATGAAAATTATGGATGTATTATATTTCATATTATGTTTTATTCATATTTTTAGAGTTTCATGATTGTGTTCATGTATTGCTGTAAGCTCTCTCATTGAGCATTTGCTGAGAGATCTAGTTTCGGAAGATATGTATAAACCCTCTAGGCTTATTTATTTGAGCTCAACTTCTGGAAGAGAAGTGTTTAGTGAGTTAACAAGGGGATCCAAGCCCCCTTTCAGCTTATTTTTACACTGCCTCTCTTATACAGTGTCCTTGAGGACCACATTTCAGAAATTCCTGAAAAAGGAACATTACACTGGTATAAAAGCATGATATTTGGCTCAGCCTGTGGCTTCAAGCCAAAGTGTTGAATCCATGAAGGAGGAAGATCTCAAACTCTATAGATAGAGTACAGATGGCTAGGTAACCTCTAGATCTCATCCTTTGCTCAAAGATGACATATCTAGTAAATGCCCTTGCATTCAATCTCTGGGATAGAATTTTGATATTCCTAAGAAGGGAACTTTACAGCTGTGCAACCCAAGATAAAATTCCATTAGAAGGAGAAGCTCTTCATTTAGAAGAGGAGATGTACAGAAAAAGAGGAATGACAGAAGAGGAGGTTTCCCTTCTTCTTTTCCATACCCCGGAGGGTATCATTGAAGATCTTGAGGAGAAATAAAGGGAAAATTGGAAAGATTTTCTAAGAGGGTTTGTGGATGAATCAAGCCCTAGTTATGACCACGTTGGGTGTGAGCATTCAGCCACACATGTAGATCCATAGTGCAGTTCATTGCCCACTTACACTGCCAGAAGGGTGGAGGAAGGAGATGAGGCCATTGGAGCAGCAGTGCTACAACCCAAAGGTATGGCTCATGATTGTTGGTTTGAAAATTTTGTTTCACATAGTTATGCAAATATAAAAAATGTGATGGAGACACTAAGGGTTTGATGAGAAAATTTGACGAAATTCACTATGAGTCTCTTTGTATCAAAACATCAAACACTTTGCATGCAATGGGTGAAACCATAAACCCAACTCCATTCTTTACTACCGAAGAAGATGAGCATAGGAGATCTAACAGCACTGTCCCATTGGGAGGAGATCCATCACCACATGGAGGTGAAAGAGGAGCCTTTGCTTCTATTAGAGGAGCCTTTGTATCTTTACAAGGAGTTCCAAGTATCTTGACATGTGGGAACCATGGCACAATTCTGGAATCATATGTAGCAGCTTTTGGGGATTGTGAGATGTATGAGGAAGAGAAGGATCAGCATCAAGGGTTGATACATCCTTATCTATTCCAGAGTCTTTTCACATGGGAGAGAGACTGTACAACGCAGTGAAGAGAGGGACAAATCAGTCCTCTTATACATATAGTCTACTTCTAATCTTGATGTCTCACTATATGGAGGCATTCCACTTGGAAGGCCACATGATCTTGAGTTGATGAGAGGCATCTTGTCATTTGGTTCACCACTCTTGGATTCCGGAGAGGTGAAAATTTTTAAGGAGTCCAGCACAGCGCATATATTTTGGGATAGACCCAAGGAGGAGAGAGACACTCTCTCATTTTCAGCATCACTCACTCTCATCAGTCATACTGCACTGACAGAGTTTGTTGCAGGGATGGAGGATTGCATCTTTATGATGCAGGATGACTGCTCCACATATTTGATGAGGAGGAGGATACTTCCTTTGAGGAAGGACTCTTTCACACATGGGAGTAGATGGAGGTTACTCATGCTTACATTGACTAGGATCGGGAGATTCCTTTTGGATAACAGCTTCTCAAGGGAGGCTAGCTTCTCAGGATCACCATTACTATTTGAGCATGAGTAGCTTCATGATGGGCATGGAAGCATTTTTGAGGATGGATTTGGCATGGGGGATGTCAAATTAGCAGGAAACATCATGAGGGGAGCACTACATTGCAGATTACCAGCGCTGCCTATGAGGAGGATGGATCCAGACTGGAGGACTCAACTCTTGGTAGAGTACTCCCAGGATCTTGGTGCATGCATGATTCTTGATGACCCACAGGGAGATGACAGATACATGGTGGATGATATGGTCATCTATTGTTATGGTAGAATCTTCTTAGCTAGAGTTTCTAGTCTCAAGAAGAAACTATTACGTGTAGCACATGAGGACTTCCTAGCTATGCACCTTGATGCATACTTCACTTTGCTAGAGGAGTTCATTTGGGAGGGAAATTAGCATGATCTATATCATCATATGGATAGATGCATAGCCCAGATGATTTTGAAGAGGTCGGCACAACCATTTCCTTAGTCATTGGAGGGGAGGGAGAGCATTCAGATGAGCCATTTCAGCTCAAGGACCGGAGTACATGGTAAATGAGGTATATGTTTACATTTTGGTTTACCTTTCTTTACTTTCTATGAGCAGCTTGATGAGCTAAGAATGATCACATCTCCTTATGCTCCTTATTATGATGTACTTGTGGCCCATTGCAGCAATGGGAGTGGCTATTTTTATGATGGTTTGTGGGGGAATCCACATACTTCTTGGTGTGCACCATTGACACCCATTTGTACTTTCATATTTTAATCTTATGAGATGTTTGTGGCAGCAAACAAGTGGCTGGAAAAGCACTTATTTTTTTTAGTTTTGATGTAGGAAAGAGGTGCACTGCGTTGGTCTCATGAATGGAGCAGTGACCCACTCTCTAGTTGTCTTCTGATAGCTTGTTTTCATTGCATGTTGCCTCCTTGTATTGCTGATGTTTACACATTCACAAGGAGCACTATTGTGAGAGTGTTGTATATTTTGGGACAGCCCATTGGGAGCATGATTCTCCCCATTGTACATGCTTTATATTGTAGGAGACACCATGGGAAAACCATGATTGCCTCATTGCTATTTTTCTCTTCATGTGGGAAAAACCACTTGGAGGACTTGAGGGGTCATTTCATGGCTGTTTTTCTTTGTGGGGAGGTTTGGGCCAATTGTGAGGGCCATGAAATTTCAGCCCAATATCAGCAACCACCCCATACTTATCATAAATGGAGGGAGAAAATACTTGGATGGAAAAATTTCAGCTCTCCATTCAACCCCAACATGTTGCATAGTTTCGAGGTTGAGGAATACTTTGTTGAGCTACATAGGATGGCTCATTTAATTGGATGATTGCATGGGTGAAGGAGTCACTCATTGGGAATAATACTTCCCATGTTTTCCATCACTCCTACCTTGAGGAGGCCATTGAATCACAAGGAGATTTCGACTTGCATCTTCTAATATCTCATGATGTATACTTTGGTTTTACATACTTGGAGGGATACATGGAGGACAGATTTATTGCATCATATCTTGAGCAGTGGTGGAGCTTTTTGATGAGGAGGCCACAAGAGAAGAGGGGGAGGAATTTTGTTCTCTCTATGCAGTTGCTTGAGGACAAGCAACATGTGGGAGGGGAGGACTGTAATGTTCCCAATTTTTAGCCTCAAGCTAAAAGGAACATTATAGTTTTCATATTTTCATTTTGTTAAATAAAATGGGTAAGGAGACACCTTAACCCCTTTTGATGGAGAAATAACACTCCTTCTGTGAAAGGAGGAATAATAAAGCAGCTGAATTAAGCCCCACGTGGTGTGAATAGGATTGGATCATGCTTGATCTCGTCATTTTGACCAAGTCAACTAAAACTGTCTAGATGCATTGAACCTACTTGGACAGCGCAGTTTTAGTGGAGGCTTCACTTGCTTGAGCTAGAAGCAAGTATGAATGGGACCCATGGTCAGAAAGGTTCCTTTGCTTTATAAGGAGGAGATGGCAGCCCATTTTCATTATGCATTGGCTTATTATTTTCGTAGGTTCTGTAAAGACTTGCATCCCCAGGCTGTTTAGCAGGGTTTGTAGTGTTCTTCATCCAAGGGTGTTCCCGGTCAGGAATCCCTACCTCATCCTTAAGGAAGGAGATGGTTTGAGCTACATTTCCTCATTCCGGCATTTGGCCAAGCTTATCCCTTCAACTACAACGTTATTTCTGTAGCAGAAAACGTTGTGTTGTTGGGTGCAGCAATAGAGGAACTCATAGATTCATTCTTTGGCTTGTTCTTCAGTGGAGAGCTTGTCTATTCTTTGGAGGAGTAGCAGAGGAGACTCCTGGGAAATTTTTTAGATCTTTGGCACCAAGCTAAACACTCACCATCTCTCACAATGCAGTTTAGAGCAGAAACTACGTTATTCTCAGAGGTAATTGCTGGGAGAGCCATTTGTGCTTAGCAGGAGGAGTGTTTTTGAGTGAAAGGGATCAGCCCTTTTCTTGAGAAAATTATTAAAGGAGGGCATGAGTCTTTCAAATCTGCCATAGCCTCATTCTTATTTTTATTCAGTTGCAGTGACAAGTTGTTTGTCACATTGTACATTTTCTAGCATTTCTAGCAATCTCTCCTAAATTGGCTAAAAATATTGTATTGGAGCCCATTCCTCCATTTTGGGCATTTCTTTATATAGTTCAGCCATATTTCATGTATATGTATCTATTGCAGCATCTACCATGACATAGACATCGCTGTCACTGCTTTCTGGAATTTTGTGCATTTGCAGCAACTCATGTATTTCATAGTTTGATCATTGGAGATTGTTTTCAGTAGCTTGAGTGGCTTGTCCCTCAAGATATTTCTATATATTGTAGCTGATATCCTAATGAAAATGATGGCTGTATTATATTTCATCTTATGTTGTATTCAGATTTGTAGAGTTTCATGATTGTGTTCATGTATTACTATAAGCTCTCTCATTCAGCATTTGCCGAGAGATCTAGTTTGGGAAGATCTATATAAACTCTCTAGGCTTATTTATTTGAGCTCAACTTCTGGAAGAGAAGTGTTTAATGAGTTAAAAAAGGGATCCAAGCCCCCTTTCAGCTTATTTTTACATCTCCTCTCTTATACAATGTCCTTGAGGACCACATTTCAGAAATTCCCGAGAAAGGAACATTACAAAATCTATTGTGTCTTTTCCTTCTATTGCTGCAATGTCTCCCCTCTTCCTTGATCTGAATAAACTATTGGAGAGTTAGATTCTCCTTGAAAGCCCTTGATTGATACTTTTACTCTACAAGATTTTGAACCCTTGGTTAAACTCAGAGGGGGGGTGAATCAGTGTAATGCAGTCATGGTCTTGTAAAACTTTCTTTTCTCTTATTTACATCTTCATTTTGTGATCAACTTAATATACAACGGAACAACAATATTAATAAGTGAGTAGTAGGTATTAGGAAGATTAAATACAGAATATCAACATATAATCATCATTCACATACTTAACAGATATAAGTGGAAACACATAAGGAAGAAAACCACATCTTATTATTGTTGTGATGCAAAGGAAACCTCCAACTCCCTCTCACCACTGATTTTCTATAGGGTCCAACCTACAGGAGGCTACTACCTCAATTCTGCAAGCTACAACTTGGAAGGAAGCTCCAACTCCCATCTATTTTCTGCAAGCTACAACCTACAGGAGGCTCTTACCTCAACTGGCTACAACTGGACATCTATCAAGCTACAACTTGATATGGAAGCACCAACTTCCTCACTATACAATAAAATCATGTGTTGATTTACCTAGATATCAGCTCTTTTTCTCTCCTTCTTTAATGTTGTCCTTCTAGACTTCAAACATGCTTTACATCATCTCTGCATCTTCACAACTCCTCTCTCTACTCCTTCTTCTTCTTACATTCTCTCACCTCTTTCTCCATTCTCTCTTTTTATATGCATATGCTGGTAACATTATTTATAGAGATCATCTCATAACTATTTGCATTCCACAGGGAATTCTAAATGAACATATATGACTCTTTGCCTTCCCCCTTCTCATTTTCTTGTCCAACACATTCTGAATAATATAACAGAATGTATACATTCGTGTATTATAGTGGAGTTTTTCTTTGCCTACAAAGACTTGCCTTTGCATTACCAACAATATAAATTCAATAATACATTTACAGTTACAATCAAACACTTACTCAGCACTTTTAGTTTCTTAGCTTTTCTGAGCATTTGTCCTCTTCTGCTTGCTATCCTTTTATCTTTTCTGTTATGCCGTTATATTCCAGCTCTACCACATAACTGCCCTTTTTCTTCCATTACATGTGTCTTTTATGTTGCGTTCACCCTTTTCCTCTGCCCGTGCTACCACATCACTATCTTGCACGAGTTCCTATTATGCGTTCATTCCATTCCTTTGTGACCTATAGAGTATGGCCCACATACTATTTCCTTTATGCCTGCGACGGATTACAAATCTGAGCTGTAGTCATCATACATACGTTTAAAATGATCAATAGTGTAAACATTATACTATGGCACATTTACCATATATGAAACAAGGGCTTATAGGGTCCCACACCAGACTTCAATTCCTTTATATTTTAGCTCTGAACTATATCGCATCCACTTTCTATTGCATTTCGGTATTTCAATTATCACATGTGACTTCGTCCATCTGATCTCCTGATATGCGATATGTGACAAGTCCCACTTTACTATATTGCTACTTCACATCGCAACTTCTATAACTTGCGAATTCTTATCACATAAGCATCGCCGATTATGATATGAGATATGTGGGCCAGGTCCATGTGAGTTGCCATGTCACTTTCCATGTCATAGCCTACGTTATTGTCACGTCACTGCCACATCATCATATTGCACTTCACATTTTCTGTGACTTCTAAGTTTGTACGATATCTCTCCTGCCCCGATTGCGATATGCGATCGCATCGTATTGCATCTATCCATCACATCACAAATTTTTTCATCTATCTAATGGCTATCACATTCGCTTGCGATGTCTGATATGTGATTGCATCACATCGCATCGCATCCTTCACATCGCATTTTTCCATCACATCGCAAATTTGTTCATCCATCTAGCGGCTATCACATTTTCTTGCAATGTCCAATATGTGATCGCATCACATCACATTGCATCCATCGCATCACATCTTTCCATCGCATTCTGTCTCTCAATCCGACGGTCCTCCATCCATCACAAATTCTCAAGGTTTATTACCCAACTTAACATAGGTCATAAAGACAATATAACTTGCCCTTCCATACGTTGGTTTAAACATAAGATATCCACATTACAATATATCCAGGCCCACATATTTCCTGACAGTTAATCTCACTTTTCAAAAAAAAATATGGTTATAAACCATGATAAACCTGATCTCCCTTAACCTTATATGTGGAACTTATTCCTCTTCATAAATATTTATTTGTGTTTACAAACCATATAAAATATCCTCTCTATATAATTTGAATTATACTTTGGTTAAAAATAATTACCAACGTATATATGTTGGGTCCCACAACTTTCGTTAACCTCTGCACAACTTCTGATGCGAACACCGTTAGATATTTGCCTCCTTTGATCGGACGGTTATCGCATAAAATTAAGCCCAACAACTTATCCTTCCAAACTAATGTGAAATAGGTGCTATTTCTTTGTGACGTGTCACCCTCTTAACGCTATCGTGTTCATTTAACCTTTACTTCTTACCCTCGTAAAAGTGGTGCGATAAAAACATTGTTGTTTTGTGAAACCGCTTCACTGTTCCATCTTCGCTATTGGCTCACAGTTCCACTCTTCAAATTTATCATTCTATTGCGCCTTCTCTTCTCGTTTCCATGCCATCTCAGTTCTTGGTTCCACTTTACTCTTGCGCGTTCTCCATTATTTTATCAATTCACGGTTCCATCACTTCTGGTTCACCATTCATTCATTAGCTTAGTTATAAATCATTCAACTTCCTGTTGCTTAATTCGACCAGGAACTCGGTCTCTACATTGTGCACAATTGACATCAATTTGAATGGATAAATTTCTCTTTAAAGGCATTGATCCATTCTGTGATCGATGCTCAATTATATGTTATCCATCCAGAATTCAATTTCAAGTTGAATGTTCAAATATTTAAAATCACAATTTTGGAATTCCTTTAAATATGTCTGATTCATATATTGTGCCAAACCCTGAATTTCACACAAGTTAACGTTGAATCAAGCATTCAATGTATATGAATTTGGAACATGTATCTGTATTAACAGTAAACATTTACATAAGAGTTCTTTTCTGGCCTAATATTCTAATCAGTGGCCTTTCTGTCTAATTTTCTCATAGGCTTACAAAACAAAACCCTAACTGTTCAAAAAAAACTTCTTCCTATCTAAACCCTCCTCTTGTAGCCTCTGCCACTCTACTTTATTTCTCTGCAACAATTCCATCTGAATATGATCTTCTCCCTTGTCTTGGTGTGCTACTTTCTACTCCTTTTCCATCAATGACAATATTTCCAACAGTCTCCCCTTTCGGCATTGATGGCAATACTCCAATGCTTCCTCCAAGACTTCCTCTTCTTGCTTCTCAGAAGACCCTTTCTTCTTTTGCTTGCTTTTCCTCCCCCTTTGACATCACTGAAAAAGGGTTGCACATTTCCCAATGTAGTTTCGATATTTCAATTTCCTCTGATCTTGAGGACTTGTTCCATGCACTGATCCATTTTTCTGGCTCTTTTATTACAATTTATTGACTTCTCTCCCCCTTGAATGATGCTTTCTTGTCTGATATTGACTATCACTTGTCTTCTGCACTTATCCTATTTCTTGTATGCAACCCTTATTATTAATATTTTTTTTTTTCAATCCTATCAGAGAGTAACATCTGCAGACACTACCCCTAGCTTGTCTCTTAGATATTCAAATGGTTCTTTAGCAAGAGGTTTTGTGAATATGGCTGTTGTTTGTTCCTTAGTTGGTACATATTCCAATGTCACTAATTTATGTGCTACTTGTTCTCTGAGGAAGTGGTACTTTATTGGGATGTGCTTTGTTTTTGAATGAAGTACAAGATTTTTTGATATACTTATTGCACTTGTATTGTCACATTTGATAGAAATGGGTTCATCAATGCTTACCTTCATTTCTTGGAGAGTTTGTTTCATCCACATTACTTGTGTGCAACATGCAGCTATTGCTATGTATTCTGCTTCTGCTATAGATAGAGAGATACAAGTTTGCTTCTTGCTTATCCATGCCACCAGACTTTTTCCCAAATAAAATACACCTCCACTTGTGCTTTTCCTGTCATCCAGATAACTGGCCCAATCTGCATCTGTGTATGCTGTCAATGTGAAGATTTTTCCTTTTGGATACCATAGGCCATAATGTGAAGTTCCTTGTAGATATCTAAATATTCTCTTGATTGCAAGTAAATGATTTTTTTTTGTTGCTACTTGATATCTTGCCACAAGTCCTACTAGCAACATAATGTCTGGTCTAGAAGAAGTTAGGTATAGCAGACTTCCTATCATGGATCTGTAAAGTTTTTTATCTACATCTGTTGATCCATCATTACCACATAGTTTGCATCCAGTGATCATGGGAGTTGACACAGGTTTGCAGTATTCCATTTGAAACCTTTACAACATTTCTCTTAATTATTTTTCTTGCGAAATGAATATTCCTATGTTCTTTTGTTGAATTTGAAGTCTTAAATAGAAGGTGAGATCTCCAGTCATTGATATCTCAAAATCTGATTTCATTTCTTTAGCAAATCCTTTTGCTAACTCATATTTTTTGCTACCAAACATGATGTCATCTACATACACTACTACAATTAAGAGTTCATTTTCATTAGCCTTTATGTACAAATTGTTGTCTACTCCTCCTTTCTTAAAACCTTGTTTTTGCAAGTATTTTTCCAGCCTTGAATACCATGCACGAGGAGCATTTTTATGACCATATAAGGCTTTCTTTAATCTGCACACATAGTCATGTTTATCTGTTAATGAGAATCCTTCAGGTTGTTCCATGTAGACTTCTTCCTCTAGATCTCCATTCAGGAAGGAAGACTTCACATCCATTTTATATACCTTGAAATAATGATGGCATGCAAAGGCCAAAAAAATTTTGATTTCTTCCATTCTGGCTACAGGGGAAAAGGTTTCATCATAATCAAGACCTTCGATTTGAGAGTATCCCTTGCATACAAGTCTGGCTTTATTTCTAATTACCTGACATTGTTCATTCATCTTATTCTTGAATATCCATTTTGTGCCAATGACATTTTTCCCAGTGGGTCTTCGAATTAATTCCCAGGTATTGTTCTTCTCAATTTGGTTTAGTTTTTCATTCATAGCATTTACCCAGTTTTTGTCTTTGCTGGCTTCTTTGAACTTCTTAGGCTCTATTTGAGATAGCATGGCTAGGTATACTTATTCTGTCTGTTCAGTAAGTTTTCTTCTTGTATGGACTCCCACACTCTTGTCCCCAATGATTTGATCTTCTGGACGGTTCTTTTGAGTGTGTCTTGAGGGACATTTTGAGTTTAATTTATTATCTTCTGTTGTCTTGGTATGTTCATCATTATCTTGGTTCTCAGCTTCATGATCATCTGGAGAATTGGCGCAAATTGTGCTTCTTGTTCTGTTTGGTAGACCTTCATCAAATCTTACATCAATTCTTTCCACAATTTTGTGTAGTTTTTTGTTGTAGCACCTGTAACCCTTACTCTTGGATGCATATCCTAAAAATATTCATTCATCAGCTCTTGCATCAAACTTCCCCAGTTTTTCATCATTATTTTTTATGAACCACTTGCTTCCAAAGACTCTAAAGTGCTTGATTGATGTTGGTTTACCATGCCATAATTCGTAAGGATTCTTGTCACAATTTGGTCTTAGATGAGCTTTGTTGAGAATGTGAACAACTGTGTGTACTGCTTCTGCCTAGTAGGTTTGGGGAATGTTACTTTCTTACATCATAGCTCTGGCAATCTGTTGTACTAACTTGTTTTTCCTCTCTACCACTCCATTTTTTTGAGGTGTACCTGCAATTTTAAACTGTTTTTTTATCCCATGCTCATTGCATAGGTCTGCAAAATCATAGTCTGTGAATTCAACTCCTCTGTCTGATCTAATGCACTTTAGCTTGCATCATATGTGATTTTCTGCCAATGCCTTGAATATATTGAATTTCGCAAGTGCTTCAGATTTATATTTGAGAAATGCTACCCATGTCAATCTAGAAAAATCATCTATTATCAGCATGAAATAAGATTCTCCGCTTGGTGCTTTAGTTCTTGAAGGTCCACACAGGTCCATGTGTACAAGCTAAAGAGGCTGACTTGTAAATAATATCTCTTTGGTCTTGAAAGATATGCGGGTCTGCTTGCCCAGTTGGCAGGATTTACATATGGTATTTGAAGGCTTCTTTATTGCTGGCATATCTCTGACTACATTCTTCTTTCTCAACTAATGTTGTGGTCAAATTTTAGGTGTCCCAATATTCTATTCCATAACCATGATTCATCAAGTTTGCTTATGTGTCATGCTTCATTCTCTTCTTTCACTCTATAGACATTAATTTCTATTTGAACATCTTTGATCAAGGTCTTTCCTATGGTGCTCAATCTTACTTCATAGCCTTGGGCTCTAAAAAGGACCTCACAGCCTTTATCACACATTTGACTGATGCTTATTAGATTAGCTTTCAGCCCATCCACAAATAATACATCTTGAGATTTTCCTCTTCCATTATTCAGACTGATTGAGCCTTTTCCTTTGATTTTCCCTGCTTTATCATTACCGAATGTTACATTCCCAAATTTCTTTTCATCAAGGGTTACAAACTTGATTCGATCTCCAGTCATATTCTTTGAAAATCCACTGTCCAAATACCATTGAATTTTCTGATCTTGGGCTATTAGATCCAGGTCACACTTATTCAACTTATTTTTCCACTACAAGTAGCTATTTGTTTGGCACCTTTTCTGAGAAGATGGACCACATTTTTTGAGAGGACATTTGGAAGACATGTGTCCGATTTGATGGCATACAAAGCATTTTATTATATTTTTAAATGGATTATGAGTATGAGTGAACTCTGCATTGTTCATAAATATCCTCGGGGTTTTAAGCATTAGTCTTTGTCCATACATTTTGCACTCCATGGCTTTATGGCCGAACCCCTTAGAACAAAAACAATACCCATGGAAATGATTAGTGTACCTAGTGTAGGGTTGTCCTCTCGATTTGTTTGCTTGAGGTAGTCTTTTCAATTTCTGCATCTTTTGCTGGTTGAAATTGATTATCTTTGTCTAAAAGTATGCAACAATATGTCCCAGTTTGTGGCAGGAAAAACAAGTGACATTTCTCATAGGAGGAAAGAACCTCCTTTGAGATCTTCTGAACTTGTTCAATTGATCTTCAGAAACAATTGATCTTTCTGCAACTGCTTGCTTCTTCCTCTCATTCTTTGTCTCTTGATGTTGCTGCTTGTTTCTATTTGTTTCATCACACATCAAGTTCTTGCTGGATTCTACTTCTGTGGTTCCTTTTTGAGCTGTTTCATTATCCTTTACAGCTTTTACAAAATTGATATTCTTGTTATCTTCTACCTTGGACTTACTGGTTTCTCCTTCATATCCTATCCTAGCCTTTATGAGAGGAGACCTTTGAGCATTTAGAATCTTGTCCAACTATTCAGTGCTTGTCATTCGAGGAGTGTTCATTGACAATTCCCTTTGGGTGTTTTCTAGTTTCTTTCTCAGGCATACCACTTCTTCCAATTTCTCTTGCTCCTGGTGTTTATCTTTAATTTTCTTTAGCAGAATGTCTTCCACCTTCTTAGCTTCTTCAAGTTCTACTTTCAATTGAATGAAGTCTTCTGAATTTGGTACCTCTTTTATATATTTGAGGAGAATGTCTTTCTGTTTTTTGCACTTGAGTTTAAGTCTGTCTATTTCATCCAGGGAACTTTTTAGCTCCCACTCAAGATCTACCTCACCTTCTTCCTCATCTTCTAGAAGGAATCCTTCAGACTCTTCCTTGGGCACCAACACAAATTCAGAGGTTCCTTCTCATTTGAGGATTCATCTAAGTTTTCA
Organism: Pinus albicaulis; assembly: GCA_034641835.2. Taxonomy (NCBI): domain Eukaryota; kingdom Viridiplantae; phylum Streptophyta; class Pinopsida; order Pinales; family Pinaceae; genus Pinus; species Pinus albicaulis. Next base: position 32,383,633 of record MU968551.1, read on the forward strand.
TATGCACTGCTATCTTGCTGAGCATAAAGTGATCTTCTGTTGAATCTCTTCCCTTTCTGCCAGTTATTTGTTTTGGTTTTCTCTGTCTCTTGAGTCTAATTCTTTGTTTTCTTGTAAGGAAACTTTGATGCATATTTCTCAACTCTTCCACAGTTAAATAATTTAAATGGAAGCTTACCTTTATATGTACATGAGCCTCTATCCAATATTCTGACAAATTTGGCCTCTTCTTCAGCATAGAAGGAGCATGTATCTTCCTTTTCTTCTTTGCTCTTCTCATCCTTAAAGGCTACCTCCCTCACATTTGACTTCCTCTGTGGAAGTCTCACCTCATAGGCTGTTAGGTTTCCAGGTAATTGGTTCATGGTCAAAGTTTCCCAATCAGTTGTTTCTTCTATGGCAGAAACCTTGGGATTAAAACTGGATGTTAAAGATCTCAATATCTTTTGAACAATTACACATTATATAATGGTTTCTCCTAGAGCTTTCATATTATTCACAATTTCTGCAACCTTTAAGAAGAATCTGGCAACATCTTCTTCTTCATTCATTTTTATATTTTCAAGTTGAGATCGATAGAGTTGTAGTTTGGCCATCTTCACCTTTTTATCTCCCTCATGGATACTTCCTAATGTATCCCATATTTCTTTGGGAGTCTTTTTGTGCATTACTTTGTTAAATTATTCCTCACACAGACCACTTAAGAGAGCATTCATGGCTTTGGCATTAGCTATAAAATCTTGTTTGTCTTCTTTCTTTGTGTCAGAATCTTTTGCGGCATATCCCAAATCCACAACAACCCAAACTTCTATTCCTAGAGACATTATGTACGTCCTCATTATTATTTTCCAGAAGGCATAATTTTTGCCAGTAAACAAAGGGGCTTTATTTGTTGAGCATCCTTCTAGACTAGCCATCTTGGGGACCTAGGATCTTCCTTCCATTTGTTAAACTGATATAGAAGGAACCTGCTCTGATACCAATTGTTGAACCCTCGGTTAAACTAAGAGGGGGGGTGAATCAGTTTAATGTAGTCATGGTCTTGTAAATTTTTATTTTTCTCTTATTTACATCTTCATTTCGTGATCAACTTAATATACAATGGAATGAAAATATTAATAAGTGAGCAACAAGTATTAAGCATATTAAATATAGAATATCAACATATAATCATCATGCACATAGAAAACAGATATAAGTAGAAACCCATAAGGGAGAAAACCACATATTATTATTCTTGTGATGCAAAGGCAAGCTCCAACTCCCTCTCACCACTGATTTTCTATAGGCTCCAACCTACAGGAGGCTACTACCTCAATTCTACAAGCTAAAACTTGCAAGGAAGCTCCAAATCCCATCTATTTTCTGCAGGCTACAACCTACATGAGGCTCCTACCTCAGCTAGCTACAACTGGACATCTATCAAGCTACAACTTGATATGGAAGCACCAAATTCCTCACTGAACAATAAAATCATATGCTAATTTACCTGGATATCAGCTCTGTTTCTCTCCTTCTTTACTGTTATCCCTCCAGCCTTCAAATATGCTTTAAATCATCTTTGGATCTTTAGAACTCCTCTCTCTTATCCTTCTTATTACATTCTCTCACCTATTTCTCCATTATCTCTTTTTCTATACATATGCTGGTAACATTATTTATAGATATCACCTCATAATTGTTTGCATTCCATAGGGAATTCGAAATGAACAGGTATGACTCTTTGCCTTCCCCCTTCTCATTTTCTTGTCCAGCACATTCTGAATAATATAACAGAATGTATACATTTGTGTATTACATTGGAATTTTTCTTTGCATATGGAGACTTGCCTTTGCATCACCAACAATATAAATTAAATAATACATTTACAGTTACAATCAAACATTTACTCAGCACTTTTAGTTTCTTAGCTTTGTTGAGCGTTCACCCTCTTCTGCTCGCTATTGTTTTGTCTTTTCTGTTATGTCGTTATATTCTAGCTCTACTACATAACTACCCTATTTCTTCCGTTGCCTGTGTCTTTTGTGCTGTGTTCACCCTTTTCCTCTGCCCGTGCTACTGCACCACTGTCTTGCACGAGTTCCTGTTATTCATTCATTCCATTTCTTTATGACCTGTAGAGTATGGCCCACATACTATTTCCTTTATGCTCGCGATGGATTACAAATCCAAGCTTTAGTCATCATACATACGTTTAAAACGATCAGTAGTGTAACATTATACTATGGCACATTTACCATATACGAAACAAGGGCTTACAAGGTCCCACACAAGACTTCAATTCCTTTAGATTTTAGCTTTGAACTATATCGCGTCCACTTTCTATCACATTTGGTATTTCAATTATTCCATGTGCCTTCGTCCATCTGATCTTCTGATATGCGATATGCGACGGGTCCCACTTGACTTTATCGCTACTTCACATCACAACTTCTATAACTTGTGAATTCTTATCACATAAGCATTGCCGATTGCGATATGTAATATGCAGGCCAGGTCCAAGTCAGTTGCCACGTCACTTTCCATGTCACTGCTTACGTCATTGTCACGTCACTGCCACGTCATCATATTTCACTTCACATTTTTTGTGACTTCCAAGTTTTTGTGATATCTCTCCTACCTCGATTGTGATATGTGATCGCATCACATCGCATGCATCGCATCACATCTATCCATCACAACGTAACTTTTTTCATCCATCCAGTAGCTATCGCATTCACTTGCGATGTCTGAAATGTGATTGCATCGCATCGCATCGCATCCATCACATCACATCGCAACTTTGTTCATCCATCCAGCGGCTATCTCATTCACTTGCGATGTCCGATATGCGATCACATCGCATAGCATCGCATCCATTACATCCATTGCATCGCATCTGTCCATCGCATTCCGTATCTCAATCCGACGGTCCTCCATCCATCACAAATTCTCAAGCTTTATTACAAGACTTAACATAAGTCATAAATACAATATAACTTTCCCTTCCATACTTTGGTTTAAACATAAGATATCCACATTACAATATATCCGGGCCCACAGATTTCCTGACGGTTAATCTCACTTTAAAAAAAAAAAATGGTTATAAACCATGATAATGATAAACCCAATCTCCCTTAACCTTATATGTGGAACTTATTCCTCTTCATAAATATTTATTTGCGTTTACAAACCATATAAAATATCCTCTCTATATAATTTGAATTTTAATTTGGTTAAAAATAATTACCAAAGTATATATGTTGGGTCCCACAACTTTCGTTAACCTCTGTACAACTTTTGATGCGAACACCGTCAGATATTTTCCTCCTTTGATCGGATGGCTATCACATAAAATTAAGCCTGGAAACTTATCCTTCCAAACTAACATGAAATAGGTGGTATTTCTTTGCGAAGTGTCACCCTCTTAACGCTATCACATTCATTTAACCTTTACCGCTTACCCTCCTAAAATCGGTGTGATAAAAACATTATCATTTTGTGAAACTACTTCACTGTTCCATCTTCTCTATTGGCTCACAGTTCCACTCTTCAAATTTATCATTCTACCGTGCCTTCTCTTCCCGTTTCCATGCCATCTCAGTTCTTGGTTCCACTTTAATCTTGTGTGTTCTCCACTATTTTATCAATTCACGGTTCCATCACTTCCAATTCACCATTCATTCATTAGGTTAGTTACAAATCATTCAACTTCCTGTTGCTTAATTCGACCAGGAAATCGGTCTCTACACTATGCGCAATTGACATCAATTTGAACGGCTAAATTTCTCTTTAAAGGCATCGATCCATTCTGTGATCGATGCTCAATCATATTTTATCCATCTAGAATTCAATTTCAAGTTGAATGTTCAAATATTTGAACTCAGAGTCTCGGAATTCATTTAAATATGTCTGATTCATCTGCACACATATATTGTGCCAAACCCTAAATTTCACACAAGTTAACGCTGAATCAAGCATTCAATGTATATGAATTTGGAACCTGTTCTCTATATTAACAGTAAATATTTACATAGGAGTTCTTTTCTAGCTTGATATTCTAGTCAGTGGCCTTTCTGTCTAATTTCCTTGTATGATTACAAAACAAAACCCTAACTGTTCAAAAAAAACTTCTTCCTATCTAAACCCTCCTCTTGTAGCCTCTGCCACTCTACTTTCTTTCTCTGCAACAATTCCATCTGAATCTGATCTGCTCCCTTGTCTTGGTGCTGCTACTTTGTGCTCCTTTGCCATCAATGAAAATATTTCCAACACAAAATAATCACTTAGAGTCTCATGATATAATTTTCCTCCATCTCCATGTCTTTCACCTTCCTCTTCAAAGAAAGTGGACATAATGTTTTTCTTTGGAGCTCTATGCAATACCAATTTTCTTTGTTGCTGATAGGAAGTGCATGGACCTTCCTCATATTGAAACCCTCTTGAGCTTTCATTGTATCTCTCCATTCTCATTTGCTTGACCTCCTTGGAGAGGTCCTTCATAGATCTGAAAATATATGAGACAAAAATCATTCCTTCCATTAATGTATATCTCTTCTTATTCTTATGCTTCTTCTTCTTATTCTTCTGATAGCAGATTGGCTGAAATTGACAGGCTGAGCCAATATTATGCTTGGATACTGATAGTGTCGGTATCTTCATCCCTCCGTTGGTGATCAAATCCTCTTGTTGCATTGCATATTAGGTGTCTCATTCAGTCAACTGCATTCCATTAGGAGCATGGATCATCTAGCGGTAGTGACTTGTTGCTCATGTCGCTCATGTCCTTTACCTGTTGGTCTATTTCTGTCCATTAAGATCATTTGTAGTCACAAAGAGTCATTTTTAGTTCGCAAAGAGTCATGTTTAGGGTTTTAGTGTCATTAGGTCTAGGGTTTCATTAATAAGGTTTTCAAAATCCCCAATAATGGTCAGCAGGCACATCAGGAGTTTGAAATAAGGATTCAGTACTAAAAATTTCATCATCATATGCTTAATAATGTATTTTTCTTCAAAACTCTATTTTGAAGAAAAATAGGGTATTTCATCTTTTTATGTACAAATGTAATGTAATTTCAAGTTTTTTTAGTTGTAACAATATTTTCACTGGAAAACCTGGTCACATTTGTCAAGCTCCAGCCATCCATTCCCTGCAAGACAAACAGAAAGCACATCATTCAGTCAAAAAGCCAAAATGAAGCAAAACAGAGTTTTTTTTAAAAAACTGTCTTGAAAATATGAAACATTACAAAGTGGGTTTTCTTGAAATGAAGAATTAAAATCCTTGGTATATAAAACATTTTTATGTTTCAAGATTTCATTTGTATGCCAAGAGGACAGAGTGAGCCAAGGAGAAATCGTGGGGAGCGAAGGAAGAAATTTGAAGGCAAAATTGTGCAAGTTCAGCTGCGCAACGCATTGGCTGGGCGACGCGACGCATTGGGTCAGCCCCCACTATGTTGAAATTGCTCCTACATGACACATTGGAGGCACGCGACGCGTTGGGTTTACTGCACGACGCATAGGGCCGCAAAGTTTTTTGAACAACAATTGTATTCAATCTTCAAATTTGCTCGGTTCCTTTTGGTCCAAGTAAGTCAAGTAACCCCTCCACTGCCAATGAACATGTGCCTTGTGTTGTTTATGAGGATTTAATACAAGAAAATTCAAACCCTATTAGCTTGTTCAAAGAATGCTTTTTTAGGGTTTTTAATTTGGTTTTTTGCCTATCATTTCCACTTCCCCACATTGCTATTCCCTCATCACTGTTATTCTAGTCCCACTAGCACATTTCCATATCCAAAAACCACTCATTCCCTATTCCATATTCCCATTCCCTATTCCATTATCCCATCCTAATTACAAATTTTCCAAATCCCAAATGCTATCCCAAAAAACCTAGTGACTGCCCCTAAACTCTTCAATTGACAAATTTCAATTGGCAATATCCCATCATTCCTCCTACCCTCTCCCTCCATAGTCCCCCACATATTATCACACCATTTGGAAATAAAAACCAAAGACACCAAACTCCTCATATTCACCTAAGGAAACATAGACTTTGGAAAGCATGGAGACAGATTCTTCTTATGACCGAGACAATGACTCCACAACTAAATTGCATGCACCTAGGAGGCCTCATAAGAGTGTCAGACATGTGAGGGAGGAGCCTACTTCATTGGTTGAGCTGCAGGCTTGTCCTCTTCTTGTTTCATGTTTTTAACAACAGTCTTGTTATCAATTTTGTGAAATGGTTGCTAGAGTTCACAATCATCATGAGCTAGCCCTATTGTTTGTGTTGCATTTACATAATGGCCAAGTCACTCTTGCAGGTGTGACATTCACTTTAACACCCGAAACTACCTCTCAAGTAACCGGAATTCCAAATGTTGGAGAGTAATGGAACAAAACGCAGCAGGTTGACACGGAACACTATGAGCCATATATCAAGCCTAGTTTTTTGAGACAACTCAGTAGAGTTTTTCCCTTTCGATTTCTAAAAGATTCATATGCTCCTTTGATGAAACTCATCATCAAATATTTCAGTTGTGAGGGTCGGTTTTCACGTCTCTATGCCTATCATATCAGGTTGTTGATGCATTTTACCAGGGTGAGAATGATGAACCTCCCTTACTTCATATGTCGAAATATTGAGAAGATGACCACTCTCGTGCAAATGAAAATTTTTGAGTAGCAGTATAACAGTATCTATCACTTTGCACTCATCAAAATTTTGGTTATGCATCAGCTCGTCTTGCAGGATATTTCATGGGAAGATTTCATTTCTAATGATTTCTTCACAACTTCTCAGGTACCTTCGCAGGCTTTTCATGAGGTAGGTGAACCTTCATATCAGCATGAAGGTCATGAGACACAGACCGCTAGTGTGCCGGTTTTTTTCACTTATCAGAGGGGCACTAGAGGTTTGTTTGCAGCAGCCAGACGAGTATTATCTCCACCTGGGGTGGAAGGGGTCTCGCTTCCTTCATCAGCGGTACTGGTACAGGACAAGGGTAAGAGGCCAATACATGATAAGGGGCCTTCAGGAGGCCAGGATACAAATTTCATACTCATTGATGATGAGTTGGGCTCTCCTATCTCAAAGCTGAGAGAGGTTGTTCAGGAGCCGAAGGCGGAAATAAAAACTTTGTCCGTCAAGTTGCAAAGAGCTGAATGGATAATAAACTACCTTGAGCAGAGAAACAAATAGTTGGAAGATCAACAAACTATCATGGATTTGCAAAATATACATGAGAACCGGTAAGCTGCCCAAAGGAGCCAAAGTGAGATGACATCCATTGAGCAAGAGATTGAGGTTGATCGTGAAACTTGGCTTGAAAGGGTAAATATTCATTTGGAAAAGCTGTTGAAGAATGCCAACAAGGAAAATAACCTATTGAGGCACACAGTGAATCATTATTGGTCAAGAAATCATGTTTGCACGGCACGAATCAAGATCCTGAAAGCTAAGTTGAAGAGGGCCTCAAAGCGTCGGAAAAGGAAAGATAGACTTTAGATTTTGGCTGAGGCTTCCTTGGCCCAGAATAGTACATGATGGAGTACATTCAGCCCAAATTTCAAGAAATTTGGGACACATTTTGCAAATTTTGTTTTCTTTGGCCTAAACACAGATTTTTCAGCTCTATGCGTTGCGCCACGTGGCGCGCACTTATAATTGGGAGCTCCTTTGGGGTAAAACTTTATATTTTTATATTTTTAATGAAAATTTATGCATGCCTACCCATGGACAAGAGATTTTTATAGGTTTTGGGCTTCCAGAAGGGTCAAAAACACCCTAAAAATGACCTTTCTGCCCCTTTTTGGACACACAGGAAGCAGTGTTCAGAGAACTCGTTTTTGGAGGGGAAAATGAAGAGAAAATTCAGAAATTCCACTTGTGTTGGAAATTAGACAGGAAGACCTTTCCAACAAGCCCACTTGGAGAAAATTTGTATCACGGGAAGGCCTCCCAAATCAGCTCCAAACTGGCACGACACATAGAGAAATCAGGCACGGCGCATTGGGGATTTTTGCTCATTTTGGACTCAATAACTCTGTTTTTCGCCTAGTTTTTGACATTTTGAATTTCTTGTTTCCAAATGGTAAAATCATGATGTAATTTGATTTAATTTGATGGATATTGATGTAATTTTGTTAAATTTTTACTCATGGAGGTAGATTCATCCATCAAAAGGTGAATTGCAATTGAATGAATCAGTTTCCTATCTTATAGAGGCAAGCTGTTCCACTGCCTATTTTCCAGTTCTCAGTTTAGATATTGTTGAAACAGCTCCTAAACTTGTGAGATCGACCCCCAGAGGCTGGGGATGAGTTATGTTTGTCTATATCTTGTATTTTTTCAGTCATTTTCCTGGTTGGACACTTTGGATTGCTTTGAGCATCATTGTACATTCATCTCTGCAGTTTGGCAAAGGAATAGACCAGGGTTTGCAGCACTCCTTGTGATTCATGTGGCTCTTTGTTTTGATGATGTGTTTCTATTTGTTAATTTAAGTTTACTGGTGTTTCATGTGTATCATTTTCCCCTCTTTTTTCTTCTTAAGTTAAACAAATAAGGATAAAGGTAGAATCCATTAAAATTTGCAGTGCTCTACCTAGGATTTGTTTAATTTTTCATGTTTTCAACTGTTTGAAGAGGATCCTTGAATATATCTTGCCCTATTCAACTCCTCACCGGTCTGAGCTATCCATTTCATTCAAATTTGAAGTGTCAAAACACTTTCCTACCTTGCCGCATTCAGATCTCTGCAAAAACTAGGCCTCATTCCCCAGACCCAAAATCTACCCTTCCCTTTGATCCAACAAACACCCTCAAAATAAAATCAAACTCTTTTACACATATACCTAGCCTAAAATTAGCGTTCATTCAATTCATCTCAAGCCTCATGGATCATTTTTTTCTGAGATTGACTAGGAGAGAGCCCTCTCCCGATCTGGTAGGGCTAGCTACCAGGTTAAGTGTCGTTTGATATTACCCTAGATTCTGCCTTTCTTAGCTTGAGGTAGATTTAGGCCTTAACATAGTGGCGACCATACTGGGGATGCACAAGATTGTTTGCTTGTTAGTTTTATTCATTTTATAAGCTACAGAATAAGCCTGAAGTTATGCCAGGTAGCCTTCGAAAGGCTCTTGCTTTGCATTAGCGAAAGTAGATAAACACTGCTTCAGTCAATCTCCGGTCTAGTTTTATATACATAACATCTGACTTGTAAATTGACCCAGTATATCAGATAATTCTAGGCTTTTGCATGATGAGTTTAGAATTTGATAGGCTGAACAAGTTGTTTTTTCCGTCTAATTTTTGGGAATAATTCAACACACTGGTTTCCAGACGACATACCAGAGAAAATCCAGATCCCGATCCACCTCCTGTGTATGAAAATCCCAATCTTATTTCGAGAATCCTTCATTAAGAAAGTCCTGTGATTCCTGAGTTCAAATCTCATTCATGTCCTGTTGTTTTCGAGTATCTTGAAGATCTTGAGTTTGATGAACAATTTGAGTTGTCATTGTTTGAGACTAAATTTGAAAGTGATATTGATTCTACTATCCTAAATCTAGAGTTTGTCAAAGATATTTAAATTGAAAAATCTAATAGATCCATTGACAGTTATATCTTGAATATTCAGAATTCCATTGTGGAAACGAACATTCCAGAATTCATAAAATCTGCATCTGCAACTCTTGGGTCATCCACAATTACATCTAGTTCACAAATTCCTACCGATCCTCCTTTTATTCCCACCATTCCCATGCAACCTTCTATCTCTGATCAACAATCTGTAGTAGTATCACCTCCCTCCACACCACATACACCTCATACATAAGCTGCTCCGACTCCTCCTATATCCCCAAACCCGGTTGTAAATCCACCTAGAGCAATGGCTACCCGATTTGCACCCCTTGTGTTGCCTCAAAACCTGGATGACATGCCCGCTGATTATCAAAGAAAAATTCCATTATTTGATGGCACTCCTCAAAGTGTTTTCACTCAGCAACATGTGGATAGGATGGCAGATTTCTTTGAACTTCATGAGATTGATGCGGAAAATGTGACAATGAGACTGTTTGTACAAACCTTCGGAGGTGAAGTAAGGAAGTGGTTTAGAGATTTTTCGGCTAGAAGTATTAATACATTTCCTAATCTTCAGAGACAATTCTTGGATCGATGGGAAGTCAAGAAAGACCCTCTTTCGATCCTTTCCGAGTATGACAATATCAAGCACAACGTTGGTGAGTCTATTCAAGATTATTGTATTAGATTCAATTCTGTTTACAATGCAATTCTTGCTGATATAAAGCCACCTAGGGGGTCGGCATTAATTAAGTTTCCGGATGGTTTCGATCCTAACATGGCCTATTAATTAAGAGAAAGAGATCCAGGCACTTTAGAAGACATGCAGAAAATTGCAGTCAACGTTGAAGCTAATTTGAATGCTAGGAGAGCTGGAATGAAAGCTGAAAAGAAAGTAGCAATAAAGGAAGAGGTTTCCACTTCAGATCAAGTGCTCCGTAAGATGGAAAAGATGTTTTAAAGATTAACAATTGATAAGTCTGAACCGCATATCATAAATCCTAACTTCTGTGGCCAGCAGCAACCACAATTTAGAATCAAGAGAAGAGAGCAGTGAGCACAAGAACCAGCAGTACAACAACAAGTGAAGACACCTTTATAGAAGAATTTTCTACATGGTCCAGAATATGAGGATGAGGAGGATGTAGTTGGAGAAGAAAATCATTTCTTTACACCTGATGATATGCCAATTTTTATCATTGAAGATTAGGAGTATTCTGAAAACTCAGCTGTACAAAAGGACGAGAATTTCATCTTGGAAAATGAGACAGCTCTTGAAGAAGAGTCTGGTGAATATCAAAGGGGATACATGAATGCCTTGACCACCCAGCAATGAAAATATTCACTCAGAGGTAGAGATGTGCCCATTAATCCAATTCAAAAGAGAAAGGAAGCTTCATCACCAAAGAATGATTCCCCTGTTGTGTCGAAGAAGGGGACAGAGACAGCTGATCCCACTACTAGAAAATCACCAGCAGCAAATGAAGGATCCAATCAGCCAAATGTATCAAAGGAGAAAACTGAAAAAAAGGATTTTCCAGCTAAAGAGGTAGAGAAAACTTCAGTCTTTAACTTAGAAAATGAAATTTCTAAGTTAAAATTATCCATTCCTTTGACTGAATTGATGAAGAATAGCAGCTATAAGGGTTAGGTGTCTAAGATTTTGAGTTTATATCCATTGTCTGATATGGTAAACGTGGAAGATGATCAACCTGAGTTGTTTTTTTGTCAAGCATTGGATGGTGAGTCTCCAGATAGTGATGTACCTCCTTTTTATATCAGCCTTAGATTGCACGACTATGTATTACATAATGCTATGTTTGATTCCGGTGCCTCTCATAATCTCATGCCTAGGGCAGTCATGGAGAAATTGGGATTGGATATCACTAGAAAGTATCATGACATTTATTCTTTCGATTCTAGTAGAGTAAAATGCATTGGGCTTATCAAAGATTTGGTGGTCAGTTTGGATCAGATTCCGACTAAAAATGTTTTGATGGATGTGGTCGTGGCAGATATTCCTCCAAGATTTGGCATGCTTCTTTCTAGATCTTGGGGAGTGAAACTTAAAGGGACATTGAAGCTTGATTTCTCCTATGCTACTATTCCTGTGTTCAGTCAGATGAGGAAATTATACTAGGAGCAAAAGATGAAGTATATGATTACTAGAAAGGAGAAACCGGTAAATCATCCAATCAACTATGTACATACTAATTTAGAATCCTTTGTTTTATATTCAAATAGCTTTAATGATGTAAATATCCAATTAGTTGAAGTATACGACATTCCGTAAATCACTGAAAATTTCAGAAAGGTCTTAAAGAAAGAGAGACAAAGAATTGATAGTACCACTGAGCAATCAGCCTTCCAACAGCAGCAAAATGTTGATGGACAACAAGCAGAAGTAACAAAGCAAACAAAATTTCAGCATTTGAAAGAGGATGAAGATGGTTTGTGGACCATGGATTTTGATGGTGCGGTAGGAAATGATGGTCTAGAATTGGAATTTGGGTACACATCCCTTTTTCTTCCCCAAAAAAAGTGCCAAGTAATGTAAGGGTATGTTATTATAAATTGGCTTTTGATTGTTCAAATAATGAGACTGAATACGAAGCTTTAATTGCTGGTCTGAAAATTCTTAGAAAGTTAAATGCCAAAAGGATTGCAGTGTATGGCGACTCTGAGTTAGTTATTAAGCAAGTGAAAGGTGAATATCAAGCTAAGAATCCTCGAATGCGGGCCTATCGCAATGCGGTATTAGATATCTTGAGATTTTTTTCAGATTATACTTTGACATGTGTTCCTTGTATTCAGAATGGCATTGTAGATGCACTTGCAAAAGCAGCAAGTAATTTGAAAATTCTAATGAACTCAAGAAACAAATTTGAAATTCATGTGAAGCATCGTTCGACTGTCCCTGACAATCAAAGGTATTGGCAAGTGTTTCAAGATGACAAAGAAATTGATGAATTTTTTCAAAATGAAGGTAAATTCAAAGACACTTCTATTGATGGGAAGCATGATGATGGTGAGGCAGATGTGCAAGTCAATCAGATGGAAGTTTTGCAGTTGAAGGATAATGTCATTCCTAAAGGTATCATACCTTTAGAGGAGCTTTTCGACCAAGATGATGTAGCTCGGAAACTAACCTTGCGGCCAACAGAGAAAGGAGCTGAGGATGTGAACATTGGATCAACAGAAAATCCTAAAATGGTGAAATTGTCTAGGGCATTACCTCCACAGGTAAAATCAAATTAAATCAGTTTATTATCTTCCTTTGTTGATGTATTTTATTGGGACTATTCAGATTTGAAGACATATGACACAAACATAATTCAACATACCATTCCGATCAAGCCAAATCAAAAGCCCTTTCGGAAAAAATTGAGGAGAATAAATCCAAAGTTTTTGCCCTCAATAGAGAAGGAATTGAATCAATTGTACAAAGCTGGTATCATCATCCCCATAAGATTTTCAGATTGGATTTCAAATTTGGTGCCCATGCACAAGAAAACAGGTGAGATTCGCTTATGCATTGATTTTCGGAATCTGAATAAAGTATCTTTGAAAGATAACTATCCATTGCCCAAAATGGATCACATACTTCAGTGAGTAGTTGGAGCATCCCGCATGTCACTACTCGATGGTTATTCCGGTTATAACCAAATTCTGGTCCATGAGGATGATAGAGACAAAATAGCGTTCACCACTCCGTGGGGAATTTTCCGTTATGCTAAAATGTCTTTCGGTTTGAAGAATGCTGGTGCGACCTTTCAGCAAGCAATGGATATGGAATTTGCAAATGAAAAGGATGTTTTTCTAGTTGTGTATCTTGACGATTTGACAGTTTTTTCTAATTCAGATGAAGAGCACCTTTATCATTTGAAGATTGTATTTCAGCGGTGTAGAAAATATGGTGTATCTCTCAATCTAAAGAAGATTTTGTTTTCCATGGACGAAGGCAAGCTACTTGGTCATATTATATCAAAATATGGAATTCACGTTGATCCAGCTCGAGTAGAAGCTATTCAGAAAATTGATCTTCCCCGAAATAAAAAGGAGATCCAATCATTCAATGGTAAGATGAATTTCTTATGTCGCTTTGTGCCCAATCTTGCAGAACATTTAAGGGAAATCACAAACATTATCAAGAAAGATAGTGTGGTGAAATGGACTGAGGAAGCAGTAAAGTATTTCAATTTAGTAAAATTGGCTCTTTCTTCAGCTCCAGTTTTGATCAGCCCGGATTATACTCAGGATTTTATTTTGTTTTCATTTGCCTCGGATCATACTATGGCAGCAGTCTTGATGCAGAAAAGAGATCAGCTTGAGAAACCAATTTCTTTTCTCAGCCGAACCATAATAGATGCAACCTTAAAATATAATATTATTGAAAAGCAAGCTCTTGCCTTATTAAAAGCGTTGAAATATTTCCAAGTATATATTTTTCATTCTCACATTCTCGCTTATGTTCCTAATGCTGCTGTTAAAGATGTCTTAGTGCAAACAGATCCAGAGGGGAGACGAGGCAAATGGATTGCAGCCTTGTTGGAATATGACGTGGAGATAAAACCTACAAAGCTTATCAAAGGACAGGGGCTAGCTAAGCTAATGGCTGAGTCAAATTTGCATGCCTTGGACATTAATCTCATTGCTGCTATGTCCGAGGAAAATGAAGAAAATTCGCTTGTTCAGGTATCAGAAATCTTTGTTCTTTCTCCTTGGTACTCAGATATTGTTTATGTGCTCCAAAATCTATCACCATCACCAGGAATGGCTAAAAACAAAAGTAGGACACTGAAATTAAAGGCTGCCAAGTTTTGTATCATGAATAATGCATTTTATTGGAAAGATCCCAGTGGTGTCTTGCTAAATTGTTTGGTTGAAGAAGAGGCAAAACAGGTTATGGAAGATTTTCATAAGGGAGATTGCGGAGGTCACCTTTTCTAGAAAACAACATCCAAAAAAATTTTGAGAGCAGGATATTATTGGCCGACTCTCTTTGCTGATGTGTACAAAACTATTAAAAGCTGCCATGAATGTCAGATTTTTGAAGGGAGGAAAAAATTGCAGCCTTTGCTGCTCAAGCCCATTGAAGTAAGTGCTCCTTTTCAACAGTGGGGTTTGGATTTCATTGGTGAAATCCATCCTGCTTCTTCAGTGCAACATATATGGATCCTTACAGTGACGTACTATTTTACTAAATGGATTGAGGCGGTTCCCACCAGGCAGGCCACAGATTCGGTAATAATTTCATTTCTTGAACACAATATTTTGTCTCGTTTTGGTTGTCCAAACAAGCTGATTACTAATAATGCAGCAACCTTCAAATCTAAAATAATGATTGACTTTTGTGATAATTATCAAATTATTTTGGGGCACTCAACCACATATCATCCACAAGGCAACAGATTGGCCGAATCCTCAAATAAATCCTTGGTCAATATTATCAAAAAGCTGCTGGAAATAAACAGGAAAAGTTGGCATAAGAAATTGGTTAATGCACTTTGGGCAGATAGAGTGAGTCAAAAGAAATCTATAGACATGTCTCCTTTTGAGCTCGTGTATGGTGTTGACACGGTATTCCCGACCTCTCTCGCAGTTCCAGTGGTTAAACTTCTGCAGGAAGTTGGCAGTGAATATGATAATATGCAATGGAGAATCAATCAAATGATCCATTTATAGCAGACTAGAGACGAGGTTTTTCAGAACACTTTCAAGATGCAAGAGAGAATCAAGAAGATATATGATAGAAAGGCAAAGGCGGACAAGTTTCAATTAGAAGAAGTGGTGCTGAAATGGGATGCAAGAAACGAAGATAAAGGTAAGCATGGCAAGTTCGAGAATATTTGGAAAGGACCTTTCAGAATTGTTGCATATCGAGGCCAAAATGCTTTCCTTTTGAAAGAAATGAATGGAGAAGATTGTCAAGGAGGGCCGGTCAATGGTCGGCTACTCAAACGGTACTATTTTTGAAGTGTTTCCTGTTGTCATACATGTCACTGTACATATCGGTTTGTTTAAGTTTCATTGCAAGTGTGTGCTGTCATCATTCTTTCAGTTTGGGGCCCAAAGTGAAGGCTATAAAATGGAAGGTTGATTTCAGTTTTGGTTTGGTTTGTTGATTCAGGTATTTCAGTCATTTTTGGTTTCAAAATTGAGTCAGTTTTGAGTCAGTTTTCAATTCTGAAAATAAGTCAAGAGTCTTGTTTTCATTTGTCGAAGTTATTGACTCCATAGCCTAATGGAAAAAGGCACTGCCTGATTTCCTAGAGATCTGTAGTTCTTGGCATCTCCAAGGAGCTACCATCCCCATTGGAGCCAATGTTAGTGTCGGTATCTTCATCCCTCCATCAGTGATCAAATCCTCTTGTTGCATTGCATATTATGTGTCTCATTCAGTCAGCTGCATTCCATTAGGAGCATGGATCATCTGGCGGTAGTGGCTTGTTGCTCATGTCCCTCATGTCCTTTACCTGCTGGCCTATTTCTGTCCATTAAGATCATTTGTAGTCACAAAGAGTCATTTTTAGTTCGCAAAGAGTCATGTTTAGGGTTTTAGTGTCATTAGGTCTAGGGTTTCATTAATAAGGTTTTCAAAATCCCCAATAGTGGTTAGAAGGTACATGAGGAGTTTGAAATAAGGATTCAATACTAAAAATTGCATCATCATATGCTTAATAATGTATTTTTCTTCAAAACTCTGTTTTGAAGAAAAATAGGGTATTTCATCTTTTTATGTACAAATGTAATGTAATTTCAAGTTTTCTCAGTTGTAACAATATTTTCACTGGAAACCCTAGTCACCTTTGTCAAGCTCCAGCCATCCATTCCCTACATGACAAACATAAAGCACATCATTCAGTCAAAAATCCAAAATGAAGCAAAACATAGCTTTTTAAAAAAAAGTGTCAAAATCCAAAACAATACAAAGTGGGTTTTTTTGAAATGGAGAATTAAAATCCTTTGTATATAAATCATTTTTATGTTTCAAGAGTTCATTTGTATTTAAAGAGGACAGAGTGAGCCAAGGAGAAATCATGGGGAGCAAAGGAAGAAATTTGAAGGTGAAATTGTGCAAGTTCAGTTGCGCGACGCATTGGCTGGGCGACACGATGCATTGGGTCGACCCCCACTGTGTTGAAATTTCTCCTGCGCAACGCATTAGAGGCACGCGATGCGTTCGGTTTGTTGCGCGACGCATAGGCCCGCAAAGTGTTTTGAACCACAATTGTAGTTAATCTTCAAATTTTCTCGGTTCCTTTTGGTCCAAGTAAGTCAAGTAACCCCTCCACTGCCAATGAACATGTGCCTTGTGTTGTTTATGAGGATTTAATACAAGAAAATTAAAACCCTACTATCTTGTTCAAAGAATGCTTCTTTAGGGTTTTTAATTTGGTTTTGTGCCTATCATTTCCACTTCCCCACATTTCTATTCCCTCATCACTGTTATTCTAGTCCCACTAGCACATTTCCCTATCCATAAATCACTCATTCCCTATTCCCTATTCCCATTCCCTATTCCATTATCCCATCCTAATTACAAATTTTCCAAATCCCAAATGCTATCCCAAAAAACCTAGTGACTGCCCCTAAACTCTTCAATTGACAAATTTCAATTAGAAATATCCCATCATTCCTCCTACCCTCTCCCTCCATAGTCCCCCACATATTATCACACCATTTGGAAATAAAAACCAACGACACCAAACTCCTCATATTAACCTAAGGCAACATAGACTTTGGCAATCATGGAGATAGATTCTTCTTATGACCGAGACAGTGACTCCACAACTGAATTGCATGCACCTAGGAGGCCTCATAAGAGTGGCAAACATGTGAGGGAGGAGCCTACTTCATTGGTTAAGCTGCAGGCTTGTCCTCTTGTTGTTTCATGTTTTCAACAACAGTCTTGTTATCAATTTTGTGAAATGGTTGCTAGAGTTCACCATCATCATGAGCTAGCCTGATTATTTGTGTTGCATTTACATAATGGCCAAGTCACTCTTGCAGGTGTGACATTCACTTTAACACCTGAAACTATCTCTCAAGCAACCGGAATTCCAAATTTTGGAGAGAAATGGAACAAAAGGTAGTAGGTTGACAAGGAACACTATGAGCCATATATCAAGCCTAGTTTTTTGAGACAACTCAGTAGATTTTTTCCCCTTCGGTTTCTAAAAGATTCATATGCTCCTTTGATGAAACTCATCATCAAATATTTCAGTTGTGAGGGCCGGTTTTCACGTCTCTATGCCTATCATATTAGGTTGCTGATGCATTTTACCAGGGTGAGAATGATGAACCTCCCTTACTTCATATGCCGGAATATTGAGAAGATGACCACTCTCGTGCAAAGGAAAACTCCTAAGCAGCTCTATAGCAGTATCTATCACTTTGCACTCATCAAAATTGTGGTTATGCATTAGCTCGGCTTGCAGGATATTTCATGGGAAGATTTCATTTCTAATGATTTCTTCACATCTTCTCAGGTACCTTCGGAGGCTTTTCATGAGGTAGGTGAACCTTCATATCAGCATGAAGGTCATGAGACACAGACCGCTAGTGTGCCAGTGTTTTCACTTATCAGAGGGGCACTAGAGGTTTGTTTGCAGTAGCCAGGTGAGTATTATCTCTACCAGGGGTGGAAGGTGTCTCGCTTCCTTCATCAGCGGTACAGGTACAGGAAAAGGGTAAGAGGCCAATACATGATGAGGGGCCTTCAGGAGGCAAGTATATAAATTTCATACCCATTTATGATGAGTTTGGCTCTCCTAGCTCAAAGCTGAGAGAGGTTGTTCAGGAGCAGAAGCCGGAAATAAACACTTTGTTCATCAAGTTGCAAAGAACCCAATGGATAATCAACTACCTTGAGTAGAGAAACAAATAGTTGGAAGATCAGCAAACTATCATGGAGTTGCAAAATATACGTGAGAACCAGCAAGCTGCCAAAAGGAGCCAAAGTGACATGACATCCATTGAGCAAGAGATTGAGGCTGATTGCGAAAATTGGCTAGAAAGGGTAAATATTCATTTGGAAAAGCTATTGAAGAAGGCTGACAAGGAAATGAACCTATTGAGGCACATGGCGAATCATTATTGGGCAAGAAATCATGTTTGCAAGGCATGAATCAAGATCCTAAAAGCTAAGTTGAAGAGGGCCTCAAAGCGACGGAAAAGGCAAGATAGAATTCAAATTTTGGTTGAGGCTTCCTTGGCCTAGCATAGTACATGATGGAGGACATTCAGCCAAAATTTCAAGAAATTTGGGACAGATTTTGCAAATTTTGTTTTTCTTCGCCAAAACACAGATTTTTCAGCTCTATGCGTCGCGCCACGTGGCACGCGCTTATAATTGGGAGCTCCTCTGTGGTAAAACTTTATATTTTTGGACTTTTCATGAAAATTTATGCATGCCTACCCATGGCCAAGAGATTTTGACATGTTTTTGGCTTCCAGAAGGGTCAAAAACACCCTCAAAATGACCTTTCTGCCCCTTTTTGGACACACAGGAAGCAGTGTTGGGTGAACTCATTTTTGGAGGGGAAAATGAAGAGAAAATTCAGAAATTCCACTTTTGTTGGAAAGTCTATAGGCATACCTTTCCCAAAAGCCCACTTGTAGCCAATTTGGATCACGGGAATGCCTCCTAAATCAGCTCCAAACTGGTGTGGCGCATAGAGAAATCAGGTGCGGCGCATTGGGGATTTTTGCTCATTTTGGACTCAATAACTCTGTTTTTTGCCTAGTTTTTGACATTTTGACTTTCTTGTTTCCAAATGGTAAACTCATGATGTAATTTGATGTAATTTGATGGATCTTGATGTAATTTTGTTAAATTTTTACTCATGGAGGTAGATTCATCCATCAAAAGGTGAATTGCAACTGAATGAATCAGTTTCCTATCTTATAGAGGCAAGATGTTCCACTGCCTATTTTCCAGTTCTCAGTTTAGATCTTGTTTAAACAGCTCCTAAACTTGTTATCTCGACCCCTAGAGGCTGTGGATGAGTTATGTTTGTCTATATCTTGTATTTTTTCAGTCATTTTCCTGGTTGGACACTTGGGATTGCTTTGAGCATCACTGTACATTCATCTCTGCAGTTTGGCAAAGGAATAGACCAGGGTTTGCAGAACTCCTTGGGATTCATGTGGCTATTTTTTTTGATGATGTGTTTCTCTCTGTTAATGTAAGTTTACTAGTGTTTCATGTGTATAATTTTTCCCTCTTGTTTCTTCTTAAGTTAAAAAAATAAGGATAAAGGTAGAATCCATTAAAATTTGCAGTGCTCTACCTAGGATTTGTTTAATTTTTTATGTTTTCAACTGTTTGAAGAGGATCCTTGAAGATATCTTGCCCTCTTCAACTCCTCACCGGTCTGAGCTATTCATTTCATTCAAATTTGAAGTGTCAAAACAATTGCCTACCTTGCCCCATTCAGATCTTTGCAAAAACTAGGCCTCATTCCCCAGACCCAAAATATGCCCTTCCCTTTGATCCAACAAACACCCTCAAAATCAAATCAAACTCTTTTACACATATACCTAGCCTAAAATCAGTGTTCATTCAAATCATCTCAAGCCTCACTAATCATTTTTTGCTGAGATTGACCAGGAGAGAGCCCTCTCCCGATCTGGTAGGGCTAGCTACCAGGTTAAGCGTGGTTTGATGTTACCCTAGATTCTTCCTTTCTCAGCCCGAGGTAGATTTATGCCTTAACAGATACCACTGTAATATTATAAAATGGAAAAGACATGAATATAGAACAAAATACCAGAAATAGCAGTGACAAATCAACACATAAAATGTAAGCATATCATATAGCCATTATGTAATATCTCCAAAATAGGAAAAGCAACAATATAGCACACAATAATGGTAAATAGTAGTAGTAAATCAATACATCACATATCAGCCAAAGAAATATCCATGGTATTATGTATAACAACAACAAATGTATACAATATCTTGGAAAACAAACCCCTCAAACTAGGCAAGAGAAGTTTCCAACAACAAAAAGCACGAATACATGAGATGCAGTTGCTACACAAAATTTCTAAATCCCATACAATTCATTTTATTGAATAATACTACAACTAGAAATTATAAATAAAAGGATCTGATAATATATGCTCAAGCAAGGCTTAAAAAATGGGGATCTAGGCTCCTACACACTTTTCCTAAACAACCCAGGAAGGGTTGTCAGAAATACACAAAATATAAGATGGTGATCTAAAGCCCTAGGGCTAAAGATTCACTCCAACTGAAGAAAATATAGGAGGTCTCTAAAACTTATGTGGATCCGAAAGGAAATCCTCTAATATAATCTCTCAATGAAGGGTTGATCCCTCCAATGAAGATATATCCTCCTGTTGGGGTTCCCATGTTTTGGCAAGGTTGGAAATACCAAAAGATGAGACAACATCAAAACCACTTTCAGACCTTAGGATATAGCCCTCATGGGTCCAAAGAGGGACCTCTCTATGACATGCCAAAGGTATATGACTTTGAAGCTCAGTGTTAAGATGCTAGGCTAGTTATAGGCACGAGGTTTGTTTGTTTGATTTGTTTGTTTGGTTGCTGGTTATCAGGAAAGAAGGATTTCAATGTAAGACCAGGATGAGCAATGAGGAAAAGGGTAGAGGTGAAGTATTCTAGGGAGCATTCAAAACCATTGGGAAATGGAGTCAGGAAAGGATTTTCTTGCTAATCAATAGGCAGGCTTTCAATTGGGCTAGTCATCTAAAACGTTGGATCTTAAAGATGATAGTATGATATGGAATGGTAGGATATAAGGAGACATACACAGTTTCAAGGCACAAAGTTAAAGACTGGCTGGTCGCACAAGGATCCTAGTGGACAGGGCTAATTCTAATCCCCAGTGTTCCCAAATATTCCAGCTAAATCCTTAACAAGAAACATCTAAGAACAGATTCATTTAACTCATACATTAGATAGCAGGCAACAACATCCACTACACTGGTTAAATTATTTGAAATCAATTCTTAGGTAACACATTCAGAAGAAAAACATTAATGGCAAGGAGAGCAGAAACATAGGGTACCTAACAAGGGTAAATCCTATGCCAATTTTCTGATGCAAGCCAGTAGAAACGAAATGAAATGAATTAAAAACAGAGATAGGAAAACATCACCGCTACTTTAGATCAGGATCCAAAGAAATGTGCTTGTCATATTAAATAGTAATACCAGTCAAGTACAACATTTCCAATAGCTGAATACTCAATCTGAAATCATATTCCTCAACCTATCTAACAGTTTACACAGAGACTGTGTCTTAAAAGAAACTACTTGCAATTCTATGATAACTAAACAACAACCTTTACAATGAGTTTCTTCATGAATTTATAGCTCCAGAGGAGCAAAGAAGGTAGGTGAAGAATTAAATACAGCATTAAAAACTCTAGAAGAGGAAGAAGGCCAAAGCCCACTCTATATAAATTCTGTGCATTAATCTGGGACACCCTTGGGTGAAAGAGTAGTCTTCTTCAGGTTTCCATCAACTCCAGGTATGTCTCTGATGTACTTTGGCTGCAGTGATCTGTAGTACTTCTGGTGATTTGAACAAAAATAAATCAATGATTCAAGGCTGTCATGCTGTGTAGCTAATGCTACTGATATCGTATGACCGTTGTTAGGGTGGGAAATCCTTTAGGAACACGATATAGAATAAAAGCTGTATGGGCATTCTTTCCTTTACGGGGAAAACATTCTGCTGGTGTACAAACCCTGATATACATGAATTTATATATTCTATACACTCCGTGTGATTCATGACATTGTTGATCTGGTGCTTTTCCTTTAAATCCCTGTATTAAGGCTCAAATCTCTTCGTTGAACTGGTTTATCACTAGCTGGTATTTCTCTGCTGCTTCATAAATTTCTTGATCTGCAAAATCTGGGCTTTAATGGCATCGAATAGATTTTTCTTCGTGGAGATTGAGTTGTCCTTGGATAATGTTTATGCCACCGCTACCTTTCCGGGCATTTCCCTATAGTACTAGCTCCTAGATTCAATTCTTTCTGTCCAACACGCCATTAAGGTAGTACATATGAACCATGGCAGTTTTCCACCTCTCTACAACCCTGCAAAATACGAAAATTGGTTAAGAAAACCATGCATGGGGGTCAGATGATGTGGATGACTGTGAGGATGACAATGAGGCTATGGACAAATGGCAGAAAACGCAGAAGAATGGTGGGGAAGTGTTCTGATGGGAGGTTGGCAGAATGCAGAAAAATTTAACGTGAAAACCTTACATTTGACCTATTAAATGGATATATATAATGGGAGGGGTGAATGTATGGTGAGACACGTATGATGGTGACGTGGCCGGACCGGGCAACGGTGGAATAGTCAACAGCGGGGGAAAACAAATCTGTATCGTTAGATCTCAAAGGAGATCAATGGTTGAAAATGCAGCAGAGGGAGACGAATAGTGGGCCAAGAGTACGGTGACCTTGGATTAAACCCTGCGCAACTTCATGGAGCGATGACCGTTGGATGGCCAATGGCAGATCTAATGGCTCACATCGATATCGCTCCGTGTTTATGGACGAACGATAACGTGCGATGAGATAGTGGTTTTGGA
This sequence comes from Pinus albicaulis, assembly GCA_034641835.2. Lineage (NCBI taxonomy): Eukaryota > Viridiplantae > Streptophyta > Pinopsida > Pinales > Pinaceae > Pinus > Pinus albicaulis. The sequence continues at coordinate 32,406,822 of MU968551.1, forward strand.
ATAGTGTCGCTGCCATGCGTCGCCTGGTGAATGGAATCGCTGGCCGATCGGAAAATACCACCTGCCTCCGAAAGGCGGTGCGATAGAAACAGGATGGTTTTTGGATAGTGCGCGTGAGGGACCATAGGGTGGGTGATACGGACGTGATTTGGTAGGTAAACAAGCAGTGGAGATGTGATGATCGGCGGTGAGCGGTTTAACGACAGGATCTTGCGGGCGCTGATGTGGTCCATCTCTTTGGATCTTGGCTATAGTAAACAAATGACTATGTGATAAGCACTCTTTGAGAATTTGCATGGTGGAGTGGCTCCGGTGCCAGGTCACGTGGAAAAAAGGCTGAGGGGGCTAGGCAGAAGGGGTGAGGACCCATATCATGGAGAAATATGGCTTTTCGGGTCATTTTAATGCATTTTTTGGGGTGGGAAAAGGCAACGATAGCGGGAATAAGAGTTTATCAAACTAAACCAAGGGTGTATGCGTGGTTTAGGAGGAGAATGGGGATGGTTTAGGAGATTTAGGGGGAAATTTCGGGGTAAGGAAAGGGGGCTTTGACAAGGGGAAAAAAAAAATATGAAATGAAGAATTCCGCAGGGATGCAAGGGGTACATGAAGGCTTTCAGGAACACAATTTTTCACAATCAGAGAGGCTTCATGTATGGGTACAACAGAGGGGATTTCATCACAAGGAAAAGGCACAGGAGACTTCAAGGATGATGTGTCTTCAGGGGAGATGTATTCCTTGAAGGCTCAAAAAACAATTTAGCCCCCTACTTTTCCTGTCAAAAATTTACAGGGGGGCTAACAATAGCTCCACATGGGGATGGCTTCTTCTTGAAGGAGTCAAGAATTCAGAAAATGATTTGGTGTAGGCCAGATGCCTGCTGCTTGGCACACCACTTTATTTCTTCAGATAAGCTGCCACAATCATGATAGATACATCAGCAGAAAGACTTCCCTCAACAATCTACCTACCCTTCCTACAATCCTAGCATTTTTTCTTCTGGGGTGCATTTGAACTGGTAGACCCTTTACATCATTTATTTTTACAACAGAAAATAAACCTAATCTAAATCTACCCTTATTTCTCCATGAAACCAAATTAGACTATTGGTCTCATATGTTTCTCTACCTAATCTAATATCTGTTGGGATTAAATTGTCCAGCAGATTTCTTCTCTACATTCTACAACAGAAATTGAAAAACAGACAAACTAGGATTAGCTAGTCTAGTTTGTTGTAGATCCAAGGCATAAAGACAGTTTCACATGGACAGAAATTTGTAGAAAAACTGAAACAAAACTTTGAAGGCTTGAAATCTGAAATCTTGAAGCATCCTTCTTCCCCCTGTGACTCAAGTTTTGAGCATATTAGAGTCACTTTCTTTCTTCGTTTCAGCTCTGGTTTTGGGCTTGCTAGAGTTGATTCTCCTTTCTTCTTTGATGGTCCAGGTTTTGGGAATGTTTGGACCAGCCATATTTTCCTTGCATGGCTCAGGTTTTGATCATGTTTGAGCCAATTTTTCACTTCAAAGGTTCATGTTTTAAGCATGTCTGAACCTCTCCTTTCTCTCTGTTTTTCTCTTTTTCTTGAAAAACAAAACTACAATGGTATGTACAATGGAAATGAAAACTGGAAATTGAAAATTAGCAGAAGTAGTGTTTGAGCATCCTACCATTGACAGGACCCCCAAACAGCTCTATACCATCTAATTCCTGTAGGAAGAAGGCATTTGGACCAACAGTGGCCTGGATGATGTAGGGACCTTGCCATAAACTGTCAAACTTGTCGTGTTTTCCTTTGACCTCTCTTCTTGAGTCCCACTTCAGAACTTTATCCCCAATTTTGAAATCAGCATCTTTGTTTATTTTGTCAAATAATTTCTTTACATTTTCCTGAACTTTCACTGCTTTGTTGTAAACTTCTTCCCTTGTTTGCTGGAGATGAATTTTTTGGTTTATTCTTCTCACCATACTGTCTTCTTCTGTTTGAATCTCTTGGACCGGCTTAATCATTGGTACCCCAAGGCTGGTAGGAAACACTGCTTCTGTTCCATAGACAAGCTGATAAGGTGACATGCCAATATATTTCTTTGTTGTAAGCCTGTCAGCCCATAACGCATGTACTAGCTTGTTATGCCATGACTTTTTGTTCTCTTCCAGTAGCTTTTTGATGATGATCACCAGGCTCTTCTTTGATGATTCAGCTACTCCATTACCTTGAGGGTAATAGGCAGTTGAATGACCAAGCACTATTTGATACCTGTGACAAAAATCAACCATTTTCTTGGATTTGAAAGCAGCAGCATTATCAGTGATTATTTTCCTTGGGCAGCCAAATCGAGAGAGGATATGACCTTCTAGGAAACTAATGATGACTGAATCTGTGGCATTCCTAGTAGGTATGGCCTCTATCCACTTATTGAAGTAGTATGTGGCTGTTAGGATCCATTTGTGTTGTGCAGAAGAAGCAGGGTGAATCTCCCCTATGAAATCTAGGCCCTATTGCAGAAAGGGACCTTCAACAGTGATGGGCTATAGAGGTAAGGGGAGGAGTTTGATTTTTCCTTCAAAAATCTGGCATTTGTGGCAGGAAATGATCATTTTGTGGACATATTTGAAGAGTGTAGGCCAATAGTAGCCAGCTCTGAGTATTTTTTTTGCAGTGGCTTTCCAGCTCAGGTGGCCTTCACACTCTCCTGCATGGAATTCTTGTTTAATCCTCTCTGCCTCATTTTCAGGCAAACATTTAAGTAATAGGCTATTTGGATTCTTCCAGTATAAGCAGTTATTCATTATGCAATAGCTCCCAGCTTTCAGCTTTAAGAATCTGGCCTTGGTCTTTGATAGTTCAGGATGGGCATTGAGGTGTGTAAGCACATACAAAATATCAAAATACCAAGGAGATCTCTGAAACGTTTCCTCAACAGTGGGATCAGGAAATTCTTGTTGCTCATCCAAGGTATTTACCATGTTAATGTCTAGGGCTTGTAGATTTGATTCAGCCATTAATTGAGCTAGGCCCTGACCTTTAATCAGTTTGGTGGGTTTTATCTCAAGGTCGTATTCTAAGATCACAACAATCCATTTTCCTCTTTTCCCATCTGGGTCCTGGGACAAAATGTCTTTAACCACTATATTTGGCACATAGGCTATGGTGTGGGAATGCAGTATGTACACCCTAAAGTCTTTCAAGGCCTTAATCAGAGCATAGGCCTGTTTCTCCATTATGTTGTATTTCAAGGATGCATCTCTGAGTGCTTTGCTGAAGAAAGAAATGGGCTGTTCCATTCCCTCTGGATTTTTCTGTAGTAGAACTGCAGCTATTGTATGCTTGGAGGCAAATGAAAAAATCAGGAAATCCTTTGAGAAATTTGGGCTGATTAGAACAGGAGCCTGGGTGAGTGCAAGTTTTACTGATTCAAAATATTTCTTACCTTCAACAGTCTATTTAACTCCTACACCTTTCTTCAGCATGTTAGTCATGTTCCTAAGGTGTTCAGCTAGATTGGGAATAAACCTCCTAAGGAAGTTAATCTTCCCCATGAAGGACTGTAATTCCTTGATTTTTCTTGGGTGTGTGATCTATAGTATTCCCTCAACTCTTTGTGGGTCTATCCTAATTCCCTTTTTAGATATAATGTGGCCAAGAAGTTTTCCTTCTTGTAGCCCAAAGACAGCCTTTTTAGGATTCAGTGACAGACCATACCTTCTGCATTTTTCAAACACTCTTCTCAGGTGTTCTAGGTGTTCTTCCTCAGTCTTAGAATATACTATTATGTCATCCAGATAGATGACAATGAAGTGTCCTATTTCATCTGAAAAATCTATGTCCATCGCTCTTTAGAAAGTTGCACCAGCGTTCATCAATCCAAAAGGCATCTTCACATACATAAAGGTACCCCATGGAGTGGTAAAGGCTGTCTTGATTTGATCTTCTCGGATTAATAAGACTTGGTTGTAACCTGAAAAACCATATAGTAGGGAGATCCTTTTAGAGCCTACTACCCTCTGAAGAATATGTTCCATTTTAGGCAAAGGGTAATTGTCTTTGAGTGAGGCTCTATTAAGATTCCTGAACTCGATGCATAATCTTATCTCACCTGTTTTCTTTCTCACAGCCACTAGGTTTAATACCCAATCAGAGAACCTCACAGGTATGATTATACCTGCCTCATACATCTTCTTAATCTCTTTTTCTACTGCAGGAATTTTTTTTTAGGTTTATTCTGCGAAGTTTTTGTCTAAAGGGCTTCTGATTTTCTTTCAAGGGTATCTTGTGTTGTATGATATTTGTGTCATAGGCCCTTAAGTCCTCATAAATCCAAGCAAACACATCAATGAATTCCTTGAATAGGTCAATGTATTTCTTTTTCATGTTTGCAGGCATAGACTTAGCCAGTTTGATCATTTTGGGTTTGTCTTCAGTGCCTATGTTGCATTCCTCAACATCAGAGTCTGCATGTTCTATAGTGGGCTTTTTTGCTACATCATCAAAGTCAAAAAGGTCTTCTAAAGAGGCCAAACCTCGAGGTATGTTCTTATCTTTGGTCTGCAGCACCTCTACTTCTTCACTATCTACGTTTTCACATTTTCCATCTGTTCATTTAAAGAGTTTATTTCTATGTTACAGGGTGTTTCTTCCTCATCTGAGGACTCTTCACTTAGGCAGCTACTGTTAGATTTGGAGTCTGAATTAGAAAATTCAAACACGCTTCTGCCTACCAGGAAATCTTCAATCTGTTTATCTCCTTCAAATACCTGCCAATATTTTTCATTGTCCAGCACTGCAGGTCTGAATTTGGTTTGAATGATGATATGTTGGTCACTGGGAGTCTTAGGGTAGGAACTAGCTAGGAAAGCTAATCCGTTTGCAATGACATTTTGACTCCTAGGAACAAACACTAATTCGTATTCAACAAATGTTTTCAGTAAATCCATAGTGTCGTTCCTGTAGGCTCACAGTCTAGGATGTTTCACTGTATATTCACCATTCACCTATTTAATAATTAGCTCAAAGTCTCCACGCACGGTTATCCTATGAGCTCCTAATTTTTTCAACAGGGTTAAGCCTAGGATCAGAGCCTCATATTCTGCAATATTATTCATACACTTGAAGTGCAGGTTGCAGGCATGGCTCTCTGCGTAATCACTCTCTGTGTTATGTATCCACACTCCTGCCCCAGCAGTTCTCCTGGTGCATGACCCGTCGAAATTCATTTCCCACAAGGGTTCATTTTCCGTTTTATCTTCACTTCCTTCCCTACAGTTGGGTTCGCTATCATGTAGCATTATAGGAGCTGCGCTAGGCTGTGGGTCATTTTGTTTTTCATCATGGGTGTGGAAAGCAGAGAGGTGACTAGTTGGATGATTGTGTTATGTTTCTGGTTCACTTTGCATTGTTGTTTCAGTGCACTGTTCAAATTTTTCTACGTCTTCCTCCTCTGAGTCTAGGGTATCCATTATGTTAAATTCCATTGGCTCTGTTTCATCATGTGCACCTTTGCTTGTATCTACGTTTTCAGATTCTGGTCCCCCCAAGGATTCATCATTGCAGAAGATAAAGGAATCCAGGTCTGTATGTACAGAGTATAGAGGAGAATTTTTAGGCTTTTCAGGGCTACTAACCAGGAATTTCATTTGTGCTTCCCTGTACAGTCTTCTAAGTTGGCCAAATATTGGGATTGTGGCATAAGCCCCATCCATCTGCATTGTTCCTTACAGCTTGGCTCCCCATGATCTTGATAATAACATGCCATATTTGGGTGGCACATCTTCCACAACAACATCCATGACCATACATTTTGCTGGAATCTAGGCAAGGCTCACACATAAATCTTTGATTAGGCCAAGACACTTTACTCTACTAGAATCAAATGAATATAGGTCTTTATAGGGACAGGTTATTTCTAGGCCTAATATTTCCATTACTACTTTAGGCATCAGGTTGTGTGATGCCCCAGAATCATGCATTTCATTGTGGAGAATCTTATCGTGGATATTAAGACTGATATAAAAAGGGGGCACTACCCCTTCCTAAAACTTTCCTTCTATCTTTGGACCAAACAGAAGGGAAGGTTGATCATCAATCAGATTTATAGTGTCACTTTTCTCACCTAAATTTAATGCTTTCAAAATTTGGCCTTTATATACATCCTGAGTGGCCAGCTCAGAGAGTGGGATAGAGATTTTAATTTTTGCAATCTCACTCTCCAAATTGAAAGTGGACTGACTCTTTGGAACGTTCAAATCTGTTTTGTTAGTCACCACCTTAGTGGCTGAATCAGTGTGCTGATTCTCACTATGTACAGTGTTAGAAACTATTTTATCAGGAGCACTAACTGCAGTGTCGGTGCTGCTTGTTGGTTGACCTTGTGTATTAGTGTTTTGGTTGTCCTTTTCTTTGTTCTTCCTATAACTCTCAGCTACTGATTTGTTGTTTTCAGCAGTTACTTTAGAATTTTTCTCAGGTCTCTTCTTGATGGTGACCTCAGAAGCTTTTGGTTTGGTAGTTTCTAAGCTCTTTTTTCTTCTAAGTTCATATTTTTCTCTGACATGCATCATGGAATTTTCAAACCCTAACCTGTAATCTTCAGATTCTAACCATTCCTCACCCCAATATGAGGGTGAGGGATGATCTTCTTTTCAGTAACAATTATGGATTGAATCCTCTGTTTCAAACATATTAATTGTGTTTCCCTCAGACTCTTCTATGATTCCCTCATCTTCATCAAGAAAATTCTCTTGAAATGGGGGAATAACTTGTTGATCTGATTCTCTTTGTCTGTTGGGAGTGGCATTGTTTCTTCTAAAGTTCTAGTTATGGTTATGGTTTTGATTTCTATTTTGGTTAGTAACTATGAAAACCATTTATTTTACCATTTTTTGTAGCTCTTCCACATTTTTAGGTAGACGGTCATAATTGGGGTCAGATGTGGAAGCTACATTGTCATCTCTATATGTTACCCTCCTCTCAGCTCTCAGTCTGTCCCTTTTCTTAATCAATTTGGCTTCTATATTCACTACTCCTTTATGCATGTCTTCCAATGTGTTTTACTCTTTATCCCTAAGATGATAGGCCATGTCAGCATCAAAGCCTTCAGGGTATTTCTCTAGGGCCATACCTTGGGGAGGTTTCGTATGTGGAGGGAGAGCGTTGTAAATGCTGTTAAATCTCGTTGTGTAATCATGGACACTCTCTCCTACGTTTCTTAAGCCTCATATATTCTGCCAGGAGTTGGCGAGGATTGGCCTTAACCTCCCATTTGTTGATAAAATTCTGATATAAGGCAGGGATGTCATTAATGCTACCCGGAGGTAAGCCTTTAAACCTTTTCTTCACATCACCTCCTAAGCTTTGGGAAAATATTCTCATTTTGACTGTATCATCATTAATTTCCATGTAGTCAAAAGAATCTTCCATCTTATCTACATGATATTGTGTTGTGGTAGACTCTTTTGCAGTGAAGTGTGGGATCTTTAATTGATAATCATTGGGTAAGGGAATTAGAGGCTGAGGTAAAACCAGAGGTGCATACCAGGTTGCCATGATGATGTTTTGATGAGGTAAAGGGTTGAATTGGGCAGCTCGTATGTAGATAACAGGGATATTATGAATAGCAGAAGACTGATGAGTAGATTTAGAGTGACTGAGCCCCAAGTTTTGTATGAAATATATATCAGGAGGTGTAGAGGGAGGGCTCTATCTATTCCCAATGTGTCCACCACTTTGGGGTGGTGAACCAGGAAGCTCAAGGTCTGGCTGGTCTAGGACACTGAATGACCTAGTTCTTGGCAAACTATTTTGAGTGCCTAGGTCAAAAAGTGGGTCTGATAGAGTTGTAAAGTTTTCTGGTGTAGATTTATCTCTATGGATGTGGCTAGAAATAGTCATTCCTTTAGGTGTAGGAGATCTCTTGAGGATGCTCTCAAGGTTATCAACTATTTTAGGTGGGTCTGGGTCAGGGTAAGCTCTTGTATGAATGGTTCTTGAAGCCAGAATTTTGTTTTCTAACCAAGCAGCTTAACCCTACTTGTTACTTCTACCGTGATTGATGTTGCTATGGAGGTTGGTCTCCTAGTGGAGTCTAATGTGAACCAAGATAATTAGCAGGCCTACTGATCACCAGTGGAGTCTTTAAATCGTTTAGGAATTGTGGAGTCGCCAGGTGGAAGGCTTAGAATGTTTTTTGAGGGCACACTATCCACCACAGTGCTTATGAGATTTCCCCTTTCAGGGACATCTTTTAAACACAACAAACTCTAACCAGAGATTGACTGGGAGGGCATTCACTAGATATGTCACCACTGAAAGAGTGTGAGATCTGGAGGCTACCTAGCCCTTTCCAGACTCTGTCTAAGAGTGTGGGAGAACACAACAAATGGTGTAGAGGTTTATGTGTGAATATGAGTGCTTAACTAGCAACCTAACCAGAGATTTTAGGTTTCTGAAGTTCTTATAATGTAGTAGGATGGAGAGTATTTCAGAAACTTCCCCAGTGGATTCGCCATTATGTTGGGGTTCCCATGTTTTGGCAAGGTTGGAAATACCAAAAGACAAGACAACATCAAAACCACTTTCAGACCTCAGGATCTAGCCCTCCTGGGTCCAAAGAGGGACCTCTCTATGATATGTCAAAGGTATATGACTTTGAAGCTCAGTGTTAAGATGTTAGGCTAGTTATAGGCACGAGGTTTGTTTGTTTGATTTGTTTGTTTGGTTGCTAGTTATCAAGAAAGAAGGATTTCAATGTAAGACTAGGATGAGCAAAGAGGAAAATGGCAGAGGTGAAGTATTCCAGGGAGCATTCAAAACCATTGGGAAATGGATTCAGGAAAGGATTTTCTTTCTAATCAATAGGCAGGCTTTCAATTGGGCTAGTCATCCAAAACGTTGGATCTTAAAGATGATAGTATTATATGGAATGGTAGGAGATGAGGAGACATACACAGTTTCAAGGCAAAAGTTAAAGACCGGCTGGTCGCACAAGGATCCTAGTGGGCAGGGCTAATTCTAATCCCTAGTGTTCCCAAATATTCCAGTTAAATCCTTAACAAGAAACATCTAAGAACATATTCTTTTAACTCATACATCAGAGAGCAGGAAATAACATCCACTACATTGGTTAAATTATCTGAAATCAATTCTTAGATAACAAATTCAGAAGAAAAACATTAATGGCAAGGAGAGCAGAAACATAGGGTACCTAACAAGGGTAAATCCTATGCCAATTTTCTGATGCAAGCCAGTAGAAACGAAATGAAATGAATTAAACACAGAGATAGGAAAACATCACCGCTGCTTTAGATCAGGATCCAAAGAAATGTGCTTGTCATATTAAACAACAATACCAATCAAGTACAACATTTCCAATAGCTGAATACTCAATCTGAAATCATATTCCTTAGCCTATCTAACACTTTACACAGAGACTGTGTCTCAAAAGAAACTACTTGCAATTCTCTGATAACTGATCAAAAACCTTTACAATGAGTTTCTTCATGAATTTGTAGCTCAAGAAAAGCAGAGAAGGTAGGTGAAGAACTAAATGCAGCATTAAAAACTCCAGAAGAGGAAGAAGGCCGAAGCCCACTCTGTATAAATTCTGTGCATTAATCTGGGACACCCTTGGGTGAAAGAGTGGTCTTCGTCAAGTTTCCATTAACTCCAGGTATGTCTCTGATGTACTTTGGCTGCAGTGATCTGTAGTACTTCTGGTGATCTGAACAAAAAAAAATCAATGATTCAAGTCTTCCATGCTGTGTAGCTAATGCCACTGATATCGTAGGACCGTTTTCAGGGTGGAAAATCCTTTAGGAACACGATATAGAATAAAAGTTGTATGGGCATTTTGTCCTTTATGGGGAAAACATTTTGCTGGTGTAAAAACCCTGATATACATGAATTTCTATATGTTGTACACTCCTTGTGATTCATGACATCGTTGATCTGGTGCTTTGCCTTTAAATCCCTGTATTAAGGCTCAAAGCTCTTCGTTGAATTGGTTTATCACTAGCTGGTATTTCTCTGCCGCTTGTAAATGTCTTGATCTGCAAAATCTGGGCTTTAATGGCGCCAAATAGATTTTTTTTCATGGAGATTGAGTTGTCCTTGGATAATTTTTATGCCGCTGCTACCTTTCCAGGCATTTCCTTGTAGTACCAGCTTCCAGATTTAATTATGTCTGCGCAACACGCCATTAAGGTAGTACATATGAACCATGGAAGTTTTCCACCTCTCTTCAACTCTGCAAAATACGAAAACTAGTTAAGAAAACCATGGGGGTCGGATGATGTGGATGATTGTGAGGATGACAGTGAAACTGTAGACGAATGGCGGAAAACATAGAAGAATGGTGGGGAAGTGTTCTGATGGGAGGTTGGCGGAATGCAGAGAAATTTAACGTGAAAACCTTACATTTGACCTATTGAATGGATATATATAATGGGAGGGGCGAATGTATGGTGAGACACGTATGATGGTGAGGTGGTAGGACCAGGCGACGGTGGAATAGTCAACAGTGGGGGAAAACAAATCTGGACCGTCAGATCTCAAAGGAGATCGATGGTTGAAAATGCAGTAGAGGGCGACGAATGGTGGGCCAAGAGTACGGTGACCTTGGATTAAACCCCGCGCAACTTCATGGAGCGACGACCGTTAGATGGGAGACGACAGATCTGATGGATCACAGCGATATCGCTCCGTGTCTACGGAGGAATGATAACGTGCGATGAGATAGCGGTTTTGGAATAGTGTTGCTGCCACGCGTCGCCTGATGAATGGAATCGCTGGCCGATTGGAAAATACCGCCCGCCTCCGAAAGGCGGTGCAATAGAAACCGGATGGTTTTTGGATAGTGCGCGTCGGGGACCATCGAGGCAGGTGCATTCTAGATCGTCGATCTGACGGGTAAACGAACGGTCAAGATGTGATGATCGGCGGTGAACAGTTTAACAACGGATGCTGCGGGGGCGGTGATCGTCGTCCATTATGTTTGGATCAACGGCTATAAACGCACCCGATGACCATATGAAATAAGCACTCTTTTGGGCTGGCGGGTGGCTCCAGTGCTCGGGTCATTTAGAGGAAAGGTTGAGGGGGCTAGGCCGAAGGGGCTAGGACCCATATCATGGAGAAATATGGCTTTTCGGGCCATTTTAATGCATTTTTTGGGGTGGGAAAAGGCAACGATAGCGGGAATAAGAGTTTATCAAACTAAAACAAGGGTGTATGTGTGGTTTAGGAGGAGCATGGGGATGGTTTAGAAGATTTAAGGGGAAATTTTGGGGTAAGGAAAGGGGACTTTGACAAAGGGAAAAAAAAAAAATGAAATGAAGAATTCCGCAGGGATGCAAGGGGTACATGAAGGCTTTCAGGAACACAATTTGTCACAATTATAGAGGCTTCCTGTATGGGTATAGTAGAGGGGATTTCATCACAGGGAAAAGGAATAGGAGACTTCAAGGATGATGTGTCTTCAGGGGAGATGCATTCCTTGAAGGCTCAAAAAAAAATTTAGCCCCCTACTTTGCCTGTCAAAAATTTACAGGGGGGCTAACACCTCCCAAATGTGGCACTGAACCCTCCTTTGGATCTGGTCAAGAGAATAATGTAGTTTGAGAGTGAAACTGCACTATAGGAAATGGTGATGCCTTGGTCTGATGCCAAAATATGATATGAAGCACATGGACCTTCCTTACTGATCTCCCAATGGGAATGAAACTGCCTCCACTGAAGACAAGCTCTGAAATGGCCCAATGAAGCCCTCCACTACTGCACCCCTGCAACACAGCACAACTCTAAATAGAAACTATGTTGTACAAGAAAGCTATAGCTTGGCCAAATGATGAAATTTGGAAATAATTCTCAAGAACTTATCCTTAGTAGGAAATAGAAGTCCCTTGAGGATGAAGGTGGGATTCTCGCTTGGGAACAACCTTGTGCTAAAAAACACTGCAATATTAGCTAAACACTTGAAGACAGCCAAAATTCATAACAGACCATAAATAAATAATAATCCAAAACATGCCCTCTATGGCTTCCATCCCCTTCCTTATATGCTTGGTGATATTCCTCACCCTTAGCCCCACTCATTAAAGCCACTACTTCCATGCAAAGGATATCCCTCCAAAACTGCGTTGTCCCTCATTGAATGTCCACTCCCTCCATACCAGCGCTATTGATTTGGTAAAGTTGAGCTGTTCCACATGCTTCATCCCTTATCGACACATAGGGGTTCTTTATCTAGCTAATTTGATGCCCTCCATTCACATTTGGAGTGATTTATTCCTACTAAAGAGATTTAATGGTCTCTTTACCCACTTATTCTTCCATCTAAAGTAAAAAATAAAAAATTCATATTCCAATTACTTGCATGATAATTTAGGAATATTACAATCCTCCCCTCCCAAATGTTGTTTGTCCTCAAGCAACTATAAGGATAGAATTGAATAGCCTCCTCTCCTCCTCCTGTAGCATCCTCATATGATAATTTCCTCCAATGAACAAGATTCCCTTTCTTCAATATGTCCCCAAGTTTCTCCTCCCAAGTGTATAAGTAAGCCTTTGGTGATAAACCCAAATGGCTCTCATCATGAAAAAGTGGGATCTCCATGGAGAAAACTATATGTTGTCTATAGGCCTTCTTGACGCATGGAATTAGAAAAATATTGGGAACCTTCATTCCCATGTGAAGCTCCAATCCCCAAGCTATCATCCACACAAAACTAATCACCCTCTAGAATAGTAATTCATAGAAAAACTCCTCCCAAAGTCTCATAAGAGGCACCTCCCAAGTGCTCATGTTAACCATATGGTTCACCTCATATGGAAACAAGAGGTCAAATGTCACAATCATGGATTTTCCAATGTTCTCCCTGAAGTATGAAACACAAAAAGTGTGGAGAATCTCATCACTAATGGGAATATCCAATCCATGTGTCATATTTCCAATCATGCCCACAACAATAATAAGGAGATCATCAACATATGGGATCATAATCAGAGTCATACTAGATGCCATGTGTAATACTGGACAAGGACAATGGTCCCTCAAGTGAAACCATCACAGTTTGAATCCCAACAACATCAAAATATGGCATGATAAGTGGTTTCCCAACCATTTCCTCGCTGTCCCAATCTTCTTACATTCTTGGAGAAGGTGTGTGATGTGAGGTGAAAATTGAGAACACCCTGAATAAGATATCATCTCCCCAAAATCTCCGAGGGAGTGGCTATCATCATCACTGATTATGGCCCCAAGTAGACCATGAATTATATAAGAAATAGTTCCCCCTCTTGGAGCAATGCCCTACACATGAATGGTAAGGAAATACACATACATAGAAAGTGAATCATGATGTACAGAAATACAACCTTTACCACGTAATTTGTTTAAGCTAGTGAAGTGGCTCATAGACGGGCCTCCCCTCACTCCCAATGAGAAAGAAAGTGGCTGTGATAACTCAACCAAAGAGTTATGTCTCTCTTAAACCTCCAAACAATCCATGCATCTCTTCATATGATAGTACATCTCCTCTCTAAAGCCTTCCCAAATGAATCCCTCTAGGATTGTACGGTATGATTTTAAAAAACCAGTAGGGTTGGAGAGAAAGCCCTCATATGTTGCATGTAATAGCTTCTCTTCGAGCTTAGAGGCTCTAGTCAAGAAGATCCTACTCTGAAAATAGATGACCCCATCTCTCACTGAATATCTCTCATCTGATAACTGGCCATCAAGAATCCTACATGAAAAGAGATCCTTGGAGTATTCCACTAACAGCTAGGATCTCCAATAAGGATCAATACTCAATAATGACAACGCTCCTGATCTATCATGTAAATCACATGTCATGTTTCTACCCACTTCTTTGACATATCCCATGCCAAAGTCATACACCAGGATGCTACAATCTTTCCTCTGCTGCTCCTCCTACAATTTCTCATGCTCTAGTGAAGGTTGAAGTTTCTGGAGGCTAGCCTTCCATGGGAACCTATCTCCTATCAAAAACCTTATGATTTTGTCCAATGTAAGCATGAGTGACGACCAACCTCTACCATATGTGGAAGATCCCTCCCTATGTGGAAGTATCTTCTGATTCTCCAAAGCCATGGAGTGGTCTCCTTGCACCATGATGGTGCCATCCGTCCCTAAAACATCTTCTCTTAGTGCAAGATGTTGGGTGAGAGTGGGTAATACTGATATTGGGAGAATTTCTCCCTCCTCCTTGAGCCTACCCAAGACTCTCTACGCTGTGTCAAGTCCTCCCAAGGTTCCCACTCGTCCTGGATCTATGAGTGGTGCAACCTATTGTGAGACATATCTCACCAACTCCTGATCTGGTGGCCTCCCAAGTGGAATGCCTCCATCCAATGAGACATCAATGCCTATAGTCACCTATATGTGTGAGTGTAATTCTTGGTCCTTGATCTCACTGCAAAAATAAGCTTGCCTCTTTGGTGCATAAACCTTCTGAAATAGATAGGGTTGTGCGCGCCTAATCACTTGATGTTGGCCATCCTTTCTATCTTCCCCTTCCATCTGCAAAGTCTCACTGCCCATCAATGATGGCACATGGTGCTCCTATATTGTGCCCTAATATCCACATTTTATATCCCTTTGAACTCCTTGCAAAGATACAACGAATCCTCTGATTGGAATAATTTCTCCACCTTCACCTCCAGGTGGTAATAGATCTCCCCCTAGTGTGACAACATTGTTACCTCCTACCTGCTCTTCCCCTTCATCATTATTAGAGGATGCCTCATCTTCATTAAGAGGTTCTTTTTCTTGATCTTATTTTGAAAAAGAGATCTCCAGGTATTCCCTTTTAGAAGAGAGCTCTTCTTCAAGTGGAGATCTTGCCTTTAGCAAGGTATTCTGCAAGTTTCTAACCCCCTTAATATCATTCTGGAATGGATTTGGGTTTTTGGATCCTTCCAACTCATGCAAAGTTTTTTTTTTTTCTGGGCTTGGCTAGCTCAACCAAGCATGTCTCAGAATGTTTTATATCAAACCTTTTCACTAACCTCCTAGTGAACTTTACATAAGTAGATACATTTACATGATTTAATGAATAAGTGTCATAAAACCACTAAACATAAGCCTTAACTTCAAGATGTAGCACTGCTACTTTAATGGCTTCCTCTTCTGAAACTTGGTGCTTCTGAAAATAGGTATCTAACTCCTTCACCCAAGCCTCAGCTATGCATTTAGGTGACGCACCAAAAGTAGGAAGAAAGAATCTACCCAAAGAATCCTGCTTGCACCTTTTACTTCTATTTTTATTTCTAGGCCTTCTATTTTCCTTGAGTTGGAAAAACCATTGGAAGTGTATATGCTCCTTGAAAATATGATATTGAGATTCATATTCTTGAATATAGTCACCAAGACTCTCCTCCTTTGATGCATCTCCTTCCTCCATCTCTCTTGCTATGAATGTAGGCATGGTAGAGTTTTGTGGATCTAATTATGTGGCTGAATGCTCACACCCATAATATGAAGAACTAGAGCTTTCTTCATGCGTAAACCCTTTAGAGGAGTCTTGATGTCTTTCCCTCCTCATTCCCTTGATTTCTCTATTGATATCATTGTAAAATCCCATACAGGTACTGCTCAGCAAGGCATGCCTAAAAAACACATTTTTTAGGAATGGCTGCTATAGAATTTGAAACCAAGACCTGGATAATTTATATCAATGGATCTAAGACCGAAATAAAAGAGGAGGCTGCAAACAAATCACTTTAGGTGGGTTAAACAGATCTTCCACACCTAGTTGTCTTGGAAAAGTGCCCAATGAAGGGACTGCAGCAATGTATGAACATATAATGGAGCAACAACTTTATTTTTATGGGCCAAAATACATGAAGATTAGAATATCCATAAAATTTATATTATAGCATAAATTGTATACAAATCCTTGAGGAAAGAGACACTCAAGCAAGGCAATGCAGCCTCAATGGAACATGTACATAAGAATAAATAAACATTGCTACACAGGAATTTCTGCAGGCTAAAAGGACGTAGTTTATTGGAGACACTGCAACATGCTAAATAATAATAGAAAAATATGAAAACATTTCACTCAAGGAATGAGGGGGAGCAACCTCTCAACCCCAGAAAACAATAATACAACAATCCTTAGAAGGATTGGCTGAAATATACACAAAATGGAAAAACTGCAGAAATGTCAGAGTTGCAGTTTAAATTGCAACTCAAAAACTAGAACTAGATGGAGATGGCTAAAGATGTTGCACAAAATGAATAGACCTCCTCCAATGGATCTTCCAAGTGAAAGGCTGGTCCTATCACTGAAGATCTTACCCTCCAATCAACACTGCAAACCCTCACCGCAAACGCACACTGAAAATAACGCAGTCACTGAGGGAAACTACACTGTAGGTGGAATAGAAAGTGTTGGACAAGTGCCAAGATCTGAAATCTGCTCGAAATCCTTCCTTACTGATCTCCCAAAGGAAAGAAGGATTCATCCTCTGAAAAATAAGCCAAGGAATGGTGTTGTGGAACCTCCACTGCAACACCCTGCAACATAACGTTATACTTCAGTAGAAATAACATTGTAGCTGAAGGAGGTGGCTTGGCCTTGATTCTAGATGTGGAGAAATGAAGTGAAATTCCTTAAGAGGCCTCTCAAGAAGGAGAAGGAATCATAAACAGGAAATCCTTGTGCTAAACAGCACTGCAACTCTGCTAAACAGCAAGAGACTGCAAATATTCTAAACAGAGCAAGAAAACAATAATCATAGACATGTATCACAATGGATGCCTTGCCCTCCTTTTAAAAAAATGCAAGCTCCCTCTCCATGGGTCCCAATCATTAGGGTTTCCTCCATTAATTAATCTTCCCTCCTCTTTCACTGCGCTGTCCCACAAGATGATCTCCACCTCCTATCACTGCGTTGTTTGACTTGGTCAAAATTGACCTTGTCTTTATGCAAATGTCCTATTTCACACATGAGGGTGTGAAATCCAAATCCACTGATGATCCCCTTTCACACTAAGGGGTATTTTATTCCTATTTCTGAAATGTATGGGCCTCCTTACCCATTTATTCATCTCCTAAGTGCAAACAACAAAAATTAATATTCCATTTAGCTGCATGCTAAAAGTGGAATATTACAGTCCTCCCCTCCCAAATGTTGATTTTCCTCAAGAAACTGCAAGGATAGGACTAAGAAGTCTCCTCTTCTCCCCCTGTAGCATCCTCATAAGATAAAATCCTCCAAGGATCAAGATGTTGTCTCATCAATATATCTCCAAGTTGTCCCTCCAACATATGCAAAGTAGCTTTTGGTGAGCATCCCAAATAGCTATCATTTAAGAAATAAACATATATGGAGGAAAAAATGGGTTGTATATGGGCCTTCTTTAGGCATCATATCTGACATAAATTGGGATTTACCATCCCCATATGAATCTCCCATCCCCAAGCAATCATCCATACAAAGTGAGTTACCTCCGAACATGGCAACTCATGGAAATCTCTTTCCACCTTGAGCTCTGTAAATGAAGGTGGGTTGAAAATATGAATATGGTAAGCATCATAGCCTACCCCACATTTTTATCCTCTACACTTGTGATAAGTGTAGATTTTGTGTTGATCTCGGGCTACAATGGTATTTCCCTTAAGTGGAAAAATGAAGAACAATCCTCCAAGGATCTCCCCTCCAACATTGAAGAACAAGCTGGCCCAAAGCATTTCATCCATGATGAATAGGACATGGTCATCATAGAGTATCCAAATGTGAAGTTTTTTGAAGGCTTTACTGATGATGCATGATACAAACAATGTCTCAAGAGGACATAGTGCAGTCTCATCCACTGCAACTTCAGAATATAGCATGGCAAGTAATATACAAAAATCATCACATCTACTAATGAATAGTAAATGGTTGAATGTGTCAACAATACATGATCAAACACTTGCCCATGGTTATACAATGGATGGCTATCAAACTCATGGCCCACCCTAAAATAAAATAAATATGTGGCTGTGGTGGCCATATCTCCTCCCATGCTCCCATTAGAACATGTAATGCAGAAATTGTGGGAATTCTCTCCCCTCAAGGACACATCCAACTCATGTGTCAATTCCCCAATCATGCTCTCAAAAATAATTGAAACAATATCAGAAAATGAAGTCATGATCAGTACAAGAATGAAGGAGATACTGATGGTTTCATGTGTTGTTTGAAGATACCAACAGTCTGCTAAGTATGTACAGCACAGTTTTACAAACTGCCGCTTTAGGAAATTACAAGGAAAAATGTTTCTTGATACATAGTTAATCATGTATGTCATCATATGGAAAATAGTTGGATATAACAACTGAACATACATGTAATGAGAAATTTTTTTCCCAAGGCCACATAAAATATGGCTGCATCCATCATATAGTTTGGCCCAACATTGATCATGGAGCAATGTGAAAAGCTTGCCCTCTTGTGGAGCAATGCACTGCATAGTAATGATAAGAGTATGCAAATAAATAAATGTAAAAGAAAATTTCTTACCATATTCTGGAAGTAAGATGATACATGGATCCATGAGTGAGTCCTCCATAGTGTTTTGGCATGCTATGAAGAGGAATGAACCATGTGCTGCAACAAGATCCTCCTTCTCATGCTTGGAAGCCCAATTCAAGAAGAATATGTCATAGTAATAGATGACTCCATCCACCAACCCATCATTTTCACCTCCTCCTTGTTCTCCAAGTGCATCCAATGTGAAGTGATCCTAGGGACACTCCATCCATAAGTCCCTACTCCAAAGTGACAACATTGTGAGCTCATGAAAATAGGCTCCTATCAATACAAAGCTCCGTTCTTTGACATGCTCCTTGTCAAAGACTCCTCTAGTAATGCTGATACAAATATGGAATACCTTCCAAGATGGAAGTGCTTCTTAATCATCCAAGGCCAAGGAGTATCCCCTTTGCACCATGAGAGTGCCCTCTTCTACTCTTGAAACATCACACAACACGTGAGAGAAAATTTGCCCTTGCTCTCTCAAGTACAACTCAAGCAACCAAAGTTGTTGTTGCCTCCTTATGATCCCATCATACAACTCATGTGATGAAGACACAATGAATGATATGAATTTCACATCAACACCATGCATCCATACTCCTTGCTTCCCAATGATGCAAGCATCCTGCCATCTCTTCTCCATCCCCATCCCCTTAGGAAGAGGATATGCCAAGTGATGGCCAAACTCCTTCAAGAGGAGCCAGCACAGCCAAGCCTCTTGCTGCCCATTGTCATATAATTGCAAGTAGCTTTCTAGCTTCTTGCTCATCAACCACATCCACTCAATCACTTGTGGATGTCTCCTCCTTTCCTTTCCCTTGGTACTCCTCTCATGAGGGCTACCCTTCTCAAAAACCAAATCTCTCCCTTTGCATTTCATGAAAGTTTGAAATTTAGCTCTTTGGAGACCTCCTAGAGAAGATCTCTCACCCATGACTATGTTGAATCCACAAGGATCCACATATGATGAAGATAACATCTCCTCTCCACGATTGTTTGACAGCGCTTTTAATCTCTCCAATGATGTAGTGGCTATCTCATACTCCAACTCAAGGATGGTTTCATGGTTTTTCATAGGAATGTCATGGTTTGTTTCATTCTCCAAAAGTTCACACTCCAGCCTCAAGGGCTATGTGCAACTCAACAGAGATGTATGAGGATGATGGTTCATCTCCTCCTTGAACCATTTTCACAGCTCAGTGCAATCATGTTGCTCCAGATAAAAAATTTGTGTTGATTCTTGGTCATTAATAAATGAATTTCCACAATCCTCTAAATGATTTTCTCAAATAGAAGGTGGAACTTCAATCATACCTTGGTGGAATTTGGGATCTTCTTGTATGGCTACAATAGTTTTCTCCTCCAATGCAATGGCTGCCTCATTTGTAGATGTAGAAGGCTTCTCTCCCAAGGCTATGACAGCGTTGGTACAAGTCTCCTCCCATGATGGTGTGAGCTCTTTCTCCTTCGTTATTTCTCCATCAAAGGTTTTGATCAACTTTTGAGTGAATTTCGCAAAAGTTTTCACCCTTGTATGGCTCAAGTGGCTGAACCACCAGACATTGGATTCACCCTCCAAATGTAGTGCTGCAACTTCTATTTCCTCCCTCTCTACCACTGGATTTAGTAGGAAGAATGCCTCAAGCTCCCTTGCCCAAGCTCTTGTTGTAGTTGACCCATCAAATGTAGACAATAGGAATCTATTGCCTTTGATCTCCATTTTGCTGCAGGGCCTCCTCTCCTCCTTTTTCTGAATAAGCTGTCGGAGGGTTATAGTCTCCTTGAAGGCTCTAGAATGAGATTTGTATTCACCCAGGTATTTCCTTAGAACCTGATGATACAAGTATCTTTCATGCCTGTCTTCTTCTTCTTCATGAGAATTGGAAGTGCATGGTCCTTCCTCTTCTTTTTTCTCCTCCTCTTTGGAGAGGCTCTTCTTAGCTCTGAAAAATTATGAGATTAATCTCATATTCTTCATAATTCTGATATTCTTCTATATTATTTGGCTGAAACTCACAGGATGAGCCAAGAAAGATGCTTTGATACCACTGTAATATCCCAAACAGGGACTGCTTAGCAAAGCATGCCTGAAAAATGCTTTTTTCAGGAATGGCTAATACAGGATTTGAAACAAAGACTTGGATCCCTTATATCAATGTATATAAGACCGAAATCC
Source organism: Pinus albicaulis (assembly GCA_034641835.2). Taxonomy (NCBI): domain Eukaryota; kingdom Viridiplantae; phylum Streptophyta; class Pinopsida; order Pinales; family Pinaceae; genus Pinus; species Pinus albicaulis. The sequence continues at coordinate 32,427,540 of MU968551.1, forward strand.
AAGAGGAGGCTCCAAAAAAATCACTTTAGGTGGGTTAAATAGTTCTCCCACACCTAGTTGTCTTGGAAAAGTGCCCAATGAAGGGACTGCAGCAATGTATGAACATATAATGGAGTAACAGTGTTATTTTTATGAGCCAAAACATATGAAGATCTGAATTTCCATCAAATTTTTATTATAGTAGCAATTTTATACAAATCCTTGAGGAAAGAGACACTCAAGAAAGGCAATGCAGCCTCAGTGGAACATGTACATAAAAATAGATAAACACTACTACACAGGAATTTCTGCAGGCTAAAAGGAAGCAGTTTATTGGAGACACTGCAACATGATGAATGATAATAGAAATATATGACAATACATGGCTCAAGGAATGAGGGGGAGCAAGCTCTCAACCCCAGAAAACAATAATACAACAATCCTTAGAAGGATTGGCTGAAATATAAACAACATGGAAAAATTGCAGAAATGTTGGAGTTGCAGTAGCAGCTGCAACTGAAAAATTGGAATTGGATGGAGATGGCTAAATATGTTTCACAAGCTGAATAGACCTCCTCCAATGGATCTTCCAAGTGAAAGGCTGATCCTATCACTAAAGATCTTACCCTCCAATCAACACTGCAAACCCTCACTGCAGATGCACACTGAAAATAACGCAGTGACTGAGGGAAACTATGCTGTAGGTGGAATATAAAGTGTTGGCCAAGTGCCAAGATCTCAAATATGCTTTGAATCCTTCCTTTCGGGTTTCCAAAAGGAAAGAATGATTCCTCCTTTGAAAAAAAGGCCAAGGAATGGTGTTTGTGGAACCTCCACTGCAACACCCCGCAACACAACGTTATAATTCAGTAGAAATAACACTGTAGTTGAAGGAGTTGGCTTAGCCTTGAGCCTATATGTGGAGAAATGAAGTGCAATACCTCAAGTGGCCTATTAAGAAGGAGAAGGAATGCTATATAGGAAATCATTGTGCTAAACAACACTGCAACTCTGCTAAACAACAGGAGACTGCAAATAGTCTAAACAGACCAAGAAATCAATAATCATAGACATGTATCACAATGGATGCCTTGCCCTCATTTTAAACAAATGCAAGCTCCCTCTCCATGGGTCCCACTCATTAGGGTTTCCTCCATCAAGGAAACTTCCCTCCTCTTTCACTGCGCTGTCCCACAAGATGATCTCCACCTCCTATCACTGCACTGTTTGACTTGGTCAAACTTGACCTTGTATTTATTAAAATATCCTCTTTCACACATGAGGGTGTGAAATCCAACTCCACTGATGATCCCCTTTCATACTAAGGGGGATTTTATTCCTATTTCTGAAATGTATGGGCCTCCTTACCAATTTATTCATCTCCCAAGTGCAAACAACAAAAATTAATATTCCATTTAGCTGCATGCTAAATGTATAAAATATCTTGGAGAACAAACCCCTCAAGCTAGGCAAGAGAAGCCTCCAACAACCAAAAGAATCAATACATGAGATGCAGCTGCTAAACAAAACGTCTAAAGCCCATAAAATGTAGTTAATTAAATTATACTATAGCTGAACATTATAAATAAATGGATATGATAATACATGCTCAAACAATGCTCAAAAATGGGGATCTAGGCTCCCACACACTTTTCCTAGACAACCTAGGAAGGGTTTCTAGAAATACAAAAAATATAAGATGGTGATACAAAGCCCTAGGGATGAATATTCACTGCAACTGAAGCACATAGAAGAGGTGGCTGAAACTGATGTGGATCTGAAAGGCACTCCCCCAATAGACTTTCTCAATGAAGGGTTGATCCATCCAATGAAAATCTATCCTCCCAAATGTGGCACTAAACACTTCTTTCGATCTGCTCAATAGAATAACATAGTTTGAGAGTGAAATTGTGTTGTATGAGATGGTGATGCCTTGGCCTAATTCCAAAATATGATATGAAGCACAAGGGCCTTCCTTAATGATCTCCCAATGGGAATGAACCTTCCTCCACTGAAGACAAGCTCAGAAAATGCCTAAGGAAATCCTCCACTATTGCACCCTACAACACAACACAACTCTAAATAGAAACTACGTTGTAGAAGAAAATTGTAGCTTGTGTTGGGATATATAAATCACTATTAAATGACTAAATATGACACATTAATTATCATTCCAGGGACATCTATTTATTCCAATGACAGTTGCATTGTCTGTGCTAATACACCAACCAGAACGAATTTCAAAGAAAATAAATTTTTGCTTAAGTAAATGCTAGAATTAAATCACTCATGCAGAATTAAAAGGATCTACAGGACACAAATCATAGTTCAATTAATCTGTTCTAGTGCGCCACACAACAAGTAACTGGCTGGTTTCTCTAATATCATATGTGCAACAACATACAAATTATTGAAATTGAAGCAGATATATTCACATCTGAACAACAACAACAACACTATTGATACATCAACTAAAATACAATTGCATACACAAAACTAATTTAATCACTACAATCCCTGCTAAGAAGGAGGGCCCTTCCTCCCTAGCATGCCTCACATAGAAGAAGAACTTAACAAAAACTAAATTGAATAATGCATGTAATAGCAATAACAGGATGATCTGTATTAATTTGAACAAAATTACAGAGCCAAAATAACACTATTATCCGCTAGATTTTTTTTCTCGACCTCTAGGGCCAAGAACTATATAGTGGTTACGTCTGGAAATCAAGGGATATATTAGTCATGAGAATCTTATGATTCTCATGCTGATCGAAATAGAACACATATACTTATAACCACTTCCTAATAAAGTTCTGACTAGATATTTAAAATATTACAATCAAAACCACCCTTAGGCTGTTATCCCAAAAATACAATGTGAACAAATTCTCCAGATATCGTAATAGAATCAAAGATTTAGTGTAATAGCCAGATGAAAAATTAGCAACAAGTGTTGATGAGATTAGTCAATGGTACAACTATATCGGCAGTTTGCCAGCGGGTCTGTAACAACATAGTTTACAGTAGTTTTCCTGCAGGTTTGTAACAACAAGGTGTAACAACATTGCTTTGATGTAACAGCACCCTCTTAACTGCTCCTGTGAATTTTGTGCTTGGGATCATTGGTGCTATAAATGACATCTGAAAATACAACACAAATACCATCAAACTTCTCCAAACATTCACCATCGATTAGTCATAAAAAGGTACGATATATCATATTAATTGGTGAATTGGCAGAGTAATAAAAACAAGGTGAAACAGCACAAGTTAGGGTAGAAAGGCAAGAGAAAGAGGCAAAGATACTCCCATTGGTTATATTTAAGAGGAAAAATAGGGAAAGCAAAGGTAGGAAAAGTGTACAAAACTGGAACCCAACATCTCCCCCCAACTGAAATAATTTCATTTCCTCATGCAAACTCATCTCTCATGGGAATATCTCTAGTGCAGTTCAGTGAGATCATAAGCACCAGCTGTATCTTTGTTTGCATACCTGTATCCCTGATTGGCCATCAACTGTTGTACCCAAGATTCTAACTCATACTTCCCTAATTCATAATTGATCTAGTAATCCTCAATTGGCAGTCAGATCAAAGGAAACTTGAATCTCAATCCCAACCACAAAGCACCAAGGGATTGTACAATTTGTGCATAAGATAGTACATGTGTAAGAGACACAATGAAATTTTGGAATGGGAATGGATCCCCCTTCAATAGCTCAGCAATGTTGGCTTCCATGCATTTTAAGCACCCTGTCAAAGCTCGGCTCTTCATCATTGGGAACTGATTGAGGTATAAGTTCACAATTCTTCTTCTATAAGTGGCAGCCGACTCTTTAATCCTAGGAGTATCGAGAATTCTCCTAAATTCTCATCTCAACTCAGTAGCCCATCCTGGTTCTGCCCGAACCCACAATGTGATCTTCTCCCCATTGGTCTCCATAGATTTAATGGTCAGATGCTATTCAATATGATTCTTCATGAAGGACACAAAATCTCTCAATTGAAGATCTCCCACATAGAAGAATACTGTCACAAACATCTACATACTCAAATGTTCACAAATAATATTGTGTAAGAATAAATCACACATCAAGCTTTGCTCATCAAAATTGAAGGCATGGAAAAAATCTAGAAATGTACGAGTAGAAAAACATGAGTAAGGTCTATCCTCCATAATGGCTTTCATCTGAAATAAGAAGTAACATTCTCACAGAAAAATAGGATAGGATGGAGAAGGCCATCTACAACCCAACAAGTTGAGGGCAATGTCATGATGTTTCTACTTGTCTATGGTGAGGTCCTGAACCTGCTACTGTAATAACTGTAGTTCTTCCTCCTGTTTCTTCGGAGCTTCCTTCTTTTTATAATTCAACCATCCTTTCTTCAACTCTTCCTTCATCCACCTTTCATGCAAAGTTTCTATTTCTCTCTGATGTTCCTTTAGCAAAATTGTCCCCTCCCGAAGGGAGATTGCTTCCTGTTTCCACTTTTGTACCTCAGAAATTAACAATATTTTCTCAGAACTCCATCCTGAGATGGGACTCTACATCCTTCTGCATTCAATATCCACATCAAAAATGGTTTTACCATCCTCTTCTACGTGGGGTTGTTCCACCTCTACTTTGGTTCTTTTGTAACAGTAGCTTCATCGGTGGTTTCTTGTGTGTCAGCTCCTTTGTTTATACGTAGAGTAGCCTCTGCGTCCATTGTTGTTTCTTCTAAAATAGGAGTGGCCTCCATAGGTTCTTATGGGCTGTCTTCCAGATCAATTATTATAGGAGGTTCTAATTTAACTGTTGGTTCTTGTGTAACAGCCTTCTTGTAATATCCCAAAATAGGGAAAATCTACACTATTGGGAATATCTTAAGATATTCCAAATGTGGAGCAATAGCAATAGGTAAACACACCAATGGAATAGCAGCGATACATTAAAACATAGTCTATATAATGCTATAAGATCCAAATAGCCATCATATTATGTCATAGCAACATAATATATACAAATCCTTTAGGAATCAATCACTCAAGCTAGGAAATACCAACCTCAAGAAGCATGTACATGGAAATATGAAAAATACTGCTACATGAAGAAAGCCCAAGGCTATGACTGTGCAGTATATGAGGAATAACTGCTTCAAAATGATGTAAATACATATATATATCCATATATATCTCATACAACATGGGGAGCAAAGATAAATTCTCCCAAAGGAAATTTCTAGACAATCCTGGAAGGATTGGCTAAAATATACAAAACTGCAAAAATGCCAGAGTTGTAGGGTAGCAGCTGCAAATAAAAAACTAGAAATGGATGAATATAGTTGAAGATGATGCATCTGATACATGAATCTCATCCAAAGGATCCTTCAGGTGAAAGTCTGATCCAATCACTGAAGATCTCACCCTCAAAACTAGCAATGCAAACCCCCACTGCAAATATACTCAGAAATAACACAGTCAAGGAGATGGACTGCGCTATAGGAGATGGGAAGTACTTGGCCTGATGCAAAATATGTGCAATCAGCTCCTGAATCTTCCTCACTAACCTCCCAAAGGAATGGAAGCTCCCTACTCTGAAATATGAGCCAAGGAAATGGTGTTGTGGAACCCTCCACTACAACACCTTGAAAGATAACGTTTCTTGCTACAGGAATAACGTTGTAGCTGAAGGAGGTGGCTTGGCCTTGAGCATGAAATGTGGAGAATGAAGTAAAATCACTCAAGAGGCCTCTCAAGAAGGGAGAAGGATTCCTAAATAGGAAATCCCTTGTGCTAAGCAGCACAACAATCTCAGTTAAACAACTGAATACAACAAATAGTCATGCAGACCAAATTCTATACTCAATAACATATTCCTCTATGGCTAACTTGTCCTCCCTTTATACAAATGAAAGCCTCCTTGCCTTGGCCCCCACAAATTAGGGTTTCTTCCACCAAATCATCTCTTCCCCTTTCACACTGCATTGTCTTTCAAGGTGATCCACTCCCACTATGGCAGTGTTGTTGACTTGGTCAAACTTGACCTTGTCCTCATGCATTTGCCCCCTTTTCACACTTGAGGGTGAAAAATGTAGCTACTCTGATGATCCCTTTCACACTATGAGGGATTTTATTCCTAATAATGGGCCTCCTTACCCATTTATTCACCTCCTAGATGATTTAAGAAAAATTAATGTTCCAATTAGCTTCATGCTAATTTTGGGAACATTACAGTCCTCCCCTCCCAAATGTTGCTTGTCCTCAAGCAACTGCAAGGATAGAACTGAAGGGCCTTCTTGAGGCATGATGGCTAAAATGAATTGGGATCTTCCATCCCCATATGAATCTCCCATCCCCAAGCAATGATCCATACAAAATGAGTTACCCTCGAACATGGCAACTCCTGAAAGTCTTCCTCCACCTTTGGCTCATGCAAAGTAGGTGGGCTAAAAATTTGATCATGGTAGACAAGGTAGTCTACCCCACACTGTCCTCCTCTCCACTCATGACAATTGTAGAATATGTTCTGATCATGGGCTGCAATAGTATTTCCCTTAAGTGGAAAAATGAAGAACAATCCTCCAAGGATCTCCTCTCCAACATTGAAGAACAAGCTGGCCCAAATCATCTCATCCATGATGAATAGGACATGATCATCATAGGGTATCCAAATGAGAAGTTTGTTGAATGTTTTACATGATTCTACATGATACAAAAAATGTCTCAAGTGGACATAGCCCAGTCTTTCCCACTGCAACTTCATAAAATAGCAGGGCGAGTGGTGTTTTGTCAAATGGCTAGTTGTGTGAATCATCACATCTACTAGTGAAGAGTAAATGAGTGAAGGTGACAACTGAGAATACAAGAGATAATAAAAAACTTGCCCATGGTTATACAAAGGATGGTTGTCTCCGTTATAATAGTTGGAAAAATTTTGTTCATGGGGCTCAATAATAAACTTGCCCTCATGTGGAGCAATGCACTGTATGATAATGGTAAGAAGATGCAAGTATTGTGTTACATAATCAATAGATACAAAAACAACTTTCTCACCATGTGCTGAAATTAAAGTGATGCATGAGTTCATGAATAAGTCCATGCTCCAAAAGAACAGTGTTGTTGGCCTATGAAAATAAGCTCCTGCCAACCCATAGCTCAATTCTTTGACATGATTGTTGTCAAAGACTCCTCCAATAATGTTGCTGCAATTAGGAAATTCCTCCCAAAATGGAAGTACTTCTTGTTCATATAAGGCCAAGGAGTAGCCCCTTTGCACAATGATAGTGCCATCTCCTACTCCTACAACATCATACAACATGGGAGATAAAATTTGCACTTGCTCTCTCATGTACAACCCCAACAACAAAAGTGTTTGTTGCCTCCTCATGCTCTCATCATACCAGTCATGTGATGAAGACATAATTAATGATATGAATGTCACATCAAAACCATGCATCCATACTCTTTTCTACTCAATGATGCAAACATCCTGCCACATCTTCTCCATCCCCATACCCTTAGGAAGAGTGTATGCCAAGTGATGGCCAAACTCCTTCAAGAGTAACCAGTGCAGCCAAGCCTCCTGTTGCCCAGTGTCATAGATCTGCAAGTGGCTTACTAGCCTCTTGCTCTTCATCCACATCCACTCAATAATTTGTTGATGTCTCCTTCCATCCTCCATCTTTGTAGTCATCCCATGAGGGCTACCATCCTCCCAATCACATTTTTTTCCTTGCATTTCATGGGATATTGAAATGAAATCTTCTCAAGGATCAAGTTGATCCCATAAGGACCCAAATAGGTGGTAGGAAAAAACCTCCCATCATGATGTGTAGGGCTCAAGGAATGTCCAACACAAGCATGAGAGATGTTATCCATCCTAATATGTCCTCCATCATCTATCTTCCCCTCCTTGAATCCATAAAAATCCAAGTGTGAGAAGGGAAGAACCTCCTCAAACTGTTGAAGAACTTTTCACTCCATGATGTGTTGAAGTGCACCTCCAATGAAATCTATCCATGAGAGCTCCTCCTCATGCATGGCCTTCCAAAACCAAAGAGGCCTTGGATCTGCTATAGGTAGAAGTTTCTCTTTGAGCTGGGGAGTGCTCATTAAGAAAGTGTCATCTAGAAAGGAGAAAGTGTTTCTCACTTCAATATGTCTACCATCTATCTCTTCTACCTCCAAGTCTTCAAACCCCAACCTCAAGTGTGGTATGCAAATCAAGAATGGCTCATGAGGATGATGGTTCATCTCTCCCTTGAGTGATTCAAGGTTGCATAGCGCTGTGCAATTCTGTTGCTCTAAATCAACACCATGTAGTGATGTAGACACATACATAATGTTTGTTGAAATGATAAGAGATGGAAATTCTGACATACCTTTGGAAATTTTGGAAGCATCTTGTATGGTTGTACGGGCTTCCTCCTCCAATGTGTTGGCTTCCCCAACTATTGAAGATGAAGGCTAATCCTCCATGACCGTGGAAGCACTGGTATATGCCTCTTCAACTAGTGGTGAGGGCTCCTTCCTCCTTTGGCCAAATCTTCTGATCACCCTTTGAGAAAACTCAACATGAGTAGATACCCTTGCATGGCTCCAATGGCTGAACCACCAAGTATTTGCTTCACCTTCAAGGTGCAACGCTGCAATTTCTACAACCTTTCTATCTACTATAGGATGTAGCAGGAAGAAATCTGATAGCTTCATCACCCAAGCCTCTGCTGCACATGTGAGTGATCCATCAAAGGTGGAAAATAGAAATCTACTGCCTCTCATCATCCCATAGCTGTGGGGTCTTCTTTCTTCTTCCAGCTGAATAAATTATGGTAAAGCTAGAGTCTCTTTTAAGGCTCTAGGTTTAGCTCGGTAGTCAGCAAGATATTCACTTATAACTTTAGATTCCAAGTGTTCTTCATGCTTCATGTCTTATTTTCTTTGAGAGTAGGAAGTGCATGGTCCTTCCTCTTCTTCTTCTTCCATCTTCTTAACCTCCTTGGAGAGTTCCTTTCTGGATCTAAAAAATGATGAGAGAAAGCTCACCCTCTTCATCATATTGATCTCTTCTATCTTATTATGGCTGAAACTCATAGGCTGAGCCAAAGATCATGCTTCGATACCACTGTAGTATCACAAAATAGGGAAAATATACACTATTGGGAATATCTTAAGATATTCCAAATGTGGAGAAATAGCAATATGTAAACACACCAATGGAATAGCAGTGATACATTAACACATAGAATTCCAAAAGATCTAAATAGCCATCATATTATGTCATAGTAGCATAATATATACAAATCCTTGAGGAATAAATCACTCAAGCTAGGCAATACCAGCCTCAAGAAGCATGTACATGGAAATATGAAAAATATTTCTACATGAAGAAAGCCCAAGGCTATGACTGCACATTATATGAGGAATAGCTACTGAAAAATGATTTCAATACATAGATATATCCATATACAACTCATACAACATGGGGAGCAAAGATAAATGCTCCCAAAGGAAATTTCTAGAAAATCCTGGAAGGATTGGCTGAAATATGCAAAACTGCAAAAATGTCGGAGTTGCAGGGTAGCAGCTGCAACTCACAAACTGGAAATGGATGAAGATAGCTGAAGATGCTGCATATGATATATGAATCTCATCCAAAGGATCCTTCAGGTGAATGGCTGATCCAATCACTGAAGATCTCACCCTCCAAACTACCAATGCAAACCCCCACTACAAATATACTCAGAAATAATGCAGTCAAGGAGATGGGAAGTGCTTGGCCTGATGCCAAAGATGTGAAATAAGCTCTTGAATCTTCCTCACTAACCTCCCAAAGGAATAGAAGCTCCCTCCTCTGAAATATGAGCCAAGGAAATGGTGTTGTCGAACCCTCCACTACAACACCCTGCAACACAACGTTTCTTGCTATAGGAATAACGTTGTAGCTGAAGGAGGTGGCTTGGCCTTGAGCCTGAAATGTGGAGAGTGAAGTACAATCCCTCAAGAGGCCTCTCAATAAGGGATAATGATTCCTAAATAGGAAATCCCTTGTGCTAAGCGGCACAACAATCTCAGTTAAACAACTGAAGACAACAAATAGTCATGCAGACCAAATTATATACTCAATAACATATTCCTCTATGGCTGCCTTGTCCTCCCTTTATAAAAATGAAAGCCTCCTTGCCTTGGCCCTTGTACATTATCATTTCCTCCACCAAATTACCTCTTCCCATTTCGCACTGCGTTGCCTTTCAACGTGATCCACTCCCATTATGGCAGCGCTGTTGACTTGGTCAAACTTGACCTTGTCCTCATGCATTTGCCCATTTTCACACTTGAGGGTGCCAAATGTAGCTACTCTGATGATCCCTTTCACACTATGAAGGATTTTATTCCTACTCATGGACCTCCTTACCCATTTATTCACCTCCTATATGATGTAAGAAAATTTAATGTTCCAATTAGCTTGATGTTAATTTTGGGAACATTACACTTCTGTTGTTCTGTTTCTATTTCCATTGGGCTAATATTTTCTCTATGGAAATTATATCCTACTGTTGTTAAATCTTGAAAACATTTCATGCATACAGATACCAATATTTCCTTTCCCTTATATAATTTCCTCTTTAATTCTTCATTTTCCTTTCTTAGACTTTTGAGTTCTAAAAACAAGGCATTGGTTTCTTCCTTATCTGATGAGGAGGGTTGCCTTTATTATTCTATTACTTATGCTTCCGTATAATTTTCAACCGTAGGAGATGGTTCTGTAGGTATGCTAACTTTCACTCTTTGTTTGGTCTTCTATCCCCAATTTTTTCATCAATAGGCTTTTTCCGAACTCTAACTCTAGCAGGCCGAGTCTGGGTTTCACCCTCTGCATGACTTCCTCCTGAAGTCGCGGTTTGTTTCCCCTGGCTTGTCCTCGGCTTCTTTCTCTTGAATGCTTCCGAAGTTTTTCCTTGTTGGCCTAGGGCATCCAAAACTATTATACTGATGAGTCTGTGAATAGTCACACATGCCTCCGGGTGTGTTGTTGTTTTTACTGCTGCCGCCAGATGCTTGATATTCCCTAACAAATAGAATGGATGATTAATTCTTTGCTGGTGCCCAAGGTGATTAAGCAGAGGAAAGTGATAGTTGAACACTATTGTGGATCTTCCCTCACAAGTGATATATTTAATTAAACCCAGGGAAACATCTTCCCAAGGATGAGGAAGTGACGATTTGTTAATTCCTCTCCATTTCTTCTCCAATTTTTCTTCCCCTACTAGGAAGTCTTCATTCAAGGAGGGGTCATTGATTTTTCTGTTAAACCACCTTTGCCCCTCTACTAGAAATGAATTCACCTGGGCAATTACCTCTTCAGTTACCTCCACTTGCATGCCGCTTACTCGGGTTTGATTATTTTTCAAGTTGAGAGTGCAGGCTTCTGTGATCCATAACATTTCAATTATAAATCTTCCCAGAAATCACATACGTAATTTTTAGAACCGACGCGTTTCGAACTCCAACTGAATTTCATCATCAGGATAATGAATATTTTCTGATCTGACATACACATTTATACGAGGAAGAGAGAAGCAACAGTCAAAACCCAAAGAGTTTAAAAACAGTCAAAAATAAGAAAAATCATAAAATAATCCAAAAAATATAACTAACCCATCCTAAAAACTAAAAACGGTCAAAAATAATAAAAATAAAAAACGGTCAAAAATAAAACTAAAAATAAAATATAAAAGTCATAATCACAACTTCATATAAAATCACCCTAAAAACTCCCCCAACAAGATAAAAAGGGTATTAAGAGAAAAATTCAAGTCAAATTCATAATTTAATTTATTTAGAGTTTATGACTTTGACTTGAATTTTTCTCTTAATACCATTTTTATCTTGTTGGGGGAGTTTTTAGGGTGATTTTATATGAAGTGGTGATTATGACTTTTATATTTTATTTTTAGTTTTATTTTTGACCATTTTTTAATTTTATTATTTTTGACCGTTTTTAGTTTTTAGGATGGGTTAGTTATATTTTTTGGATTATTTTATGATTTTTCTTATTTTTGATCATTTTTAAACTCTTTGGGTTTTGACCGTTGCTTCTCTCTTCCTCGTATAAATGTGTATGTCAGATCAGCCAATATTCATTATCCTAATGATGAACTTCAGTTGGAGTTCGAAACGCGTCGGTTCTAAAAATTACGTATGTGATTTCCCGAAAGATTTATAATTGAAATATTTTTCAAGTTCTGAGCAAATTCAATTGCCACTGCCTCTTCTGAGCCTTCGAGCTTCTCGAAAAACTCAATCCATCTGGAATCTCTAAATATATGGTAGGATTCTGGAAAATTCTACAATGCATCCATAGAATCCAACTCGTGCTTGACCACTTCTCCACCCATATTTGTTGTTTGTTTCTAAATTTTCTTCTTGCTGTTCAGCCACACTGTAATATCACTACATTTCTAAATTCATTTCTTTGTTGTTCAACCCCACTGTAACATCACAGTGTTTCTAAATTCACTACTTCTCTGTGTCTCTGCTTATCCCAATCGTTGAGTTTACAATGAGGATGAAAGGTTTTAGTCACGGAGGTTGATGGGAGGTCCCAGATTTTACAGATTTACCAAACCGTACCTCACACTAATATTCATAAATGGCTCATTATGGAAAGAAATGGGATTTCGTACATGCACTCTTTTGCAATCGGATTTGGTCATCATTGGAAATTCTGTTATTAATTAGGTGATCGCGAATTTAATAGATGTTTATGATTATGTCTTTTTGCAATGATTTCAAGACATATCCCCTCCCCCACCTTAATGGTGATGGCCACCCACGAATGTCACAAGAAGATCATTACTTCTGCCAATTAATCATTGAATCATGAATGACAATGTTTACCTTTTTAATGACATACCCGAGGTGACATGGAGGAATATTTAGACTTGGTGGCGTCCTTCTTGCAGCGCTCGTGTTGTTGCATTTGGCCAACACGATTATTTCTGTTTATGGGATGAATCATAAAAAAATAGTATTCGTGGTTGTTGGTTGTTACATGTGTAACAACCAATAAATCCCTTAGATTATTCTAAAAAAAACATAATAATCAGGAGAAATTGGTATAGAAAAGGAAATTACATGAATACCATCATCCTATAAAATAGATCAGAAAGGGAAGATGATGTTTTAGGAAAAAAAACATGGGTGTAATAGCCTCCATAAGAGTGGTTTTCCACTATTATTGACTGTCTAACTGCGCCCCAGAAAGGGGTTTTCATAGTTAGATTTATTTTTGTTTTTATTTTTATTATGTTATATATATATATATATATATATATATATATATATATTAAAGATGTGTAAAAGCTGCCACAAAGGTGGTTTTCAACTGCTACACTTATTTGGATTTCAGTTTTTAAGGCTGCACAGGAGAATGTTCCCTTACTGTTGTAACATGAAGATCAGAGTCTGTGACAATGTTGACAAATGATTCCTTCGAATTGAGTCGATGATATAACCTTATACTATGCCCATTAACCAGTAATGGTGTTTTAGCACTTTCAATGGTGAGCAATTGTATAGTCCCATTGTCAAGGACCTTATCCACTTTGTAAGGACCTAGCCATCTGGTATAGAGCTTACCTTTGAAATATTTGAATCTTGAATCGTACAAAAGGTCCCAATCTCGTTTATGAAAAAAATTTCTTCTTAATAAACCCATCATGCCATCTGGCTCTTTTCTAATGAATGATCTATGTTTGTTGAATGGCAACCAACCGTTTCTCTTCCAACTCATTGAGCTATTTGAGAATTTGAGTTTGTGTTGTAGTCAAATCCAGATCAACCTAAAATGTTGTTATTAATGTCTTTATTTCAAATTATATGGGGAATAAGGGATTCTTACAGTACACCAATTCATATGCTGATAATCTTGTAGTATTCCTCCATGTTGTCCTGTAAGCCCATAGTACCTCTGGAAGTTTCTCGGACTAGTTTCTTTGGTGGCTGGCTACTGTCTTTGTTAAGGTTCGCTCAATGACTTTATTGGTGCTTTCTACTTGACCATTTTCTTGTCGGTGATATGGTGTAGTGATTCTGTGATGAATTCCATAATTTTCAGCCAACTTCTTGATAAAATGAGATGTGAACTGAGGCCCCCCATTTGTCACTATCTCTCTGGGTATGCTAAATCAAACAAAAATATCTTGAAATAAGAAGTCTGAAACAGCCTGCCCTATTGCTATAGTTATTTCCTTTGCTTTGACCCATTTTGTGACATAATCGGTGCAGACCAATATGTATGATTTTTGTTGTGATGAAGGATTGATTGGCCCCACAAAGTCTAGGGCACTTTTCTCAAATGATTCTATTATTATCTAAGGTTGTAATGGCATCTCATCTGATTTCAGAGGCTGGTCCATAATTTTACAACTGTCACATCCTTTCACAAACTTCTTGGCATCTTGGAATATAGTTGGCTAGTAGTACCCTGTTAAGAGTATTTTATGTCCTGTTCTCTTGTCCGTGAAGTGTCCTCCATAGGGTTCATCATGACAAGCCTTCAAGATCTCAAATATTTCATCCTCTCTAACACATCGCCTAATCTGAAAATATGGCCTAGTGTGATAGGGATTTCCTTCTATCCAAGAGTAGGTAGCACTCTGATGTATAATCTTCCTTCTTTCCTTGGAAGAAAATTGGTGTGGAAATTTTCCTGCAGCAAGGAAATTGGCTATATCTACATACCATGGTAAGTGAGTGGAAATGGAAAAAATATATTCGTTTGCAAAAGAATCCTCAGTGGCAATGTAGTCATCACTTATAGTTAATCTAGAAAGGAAATCAACAACTACATTATCTTTCTCGAGTTTATCTAAAATAGTAATACCAAATTCTTGTAAAAAACCATCGTGTAACTCTACCATTAGTAACAGGCTTGTTCATTAAAATAAAATTGCAGCATGGTCAGTGTGTACAAATACTTGATACCTAGTGATGTAGTGCCGAAATTTGTTGATAGCATGCACTAATTCTAGGAATTCCTTCTCAATAACGGTGTATTTGACTTCTGCTGGAGTTAAGTTCTTGCTAATGTAATAAATGGCATAAGGTTTCTTCTCCTCCAGCTGCCCCAAAACAGCACCCACAACCATGTCAGATGCATTTGTAGCAATATGAAACGACAATTCCTAGTTTGGTCCTCATAAAATAGGTGTTTCTATTACATAGTTATTCAACTTTAAAAATTCCTACTCACGCTTCCCTGTCCACACAAATTCCGCATCTTTGATGAGTAATGAAAATAGAGGAGATGCAATCTTTGAAAAATTCTCTATAAATCTCCTATAGTATCCTGCATGTCTCAGAAAACTACGTACCTCTTTCAGAGCCTTAGGGGTCGGTATTTTTGAGATTACCTCAATTTTTTCAACATCTACCTTGATTCAATCTACTGAAATGAAACATCCCAACATAATTCCCTCGTTCATAATCATGTGGCATTTTTCTGTGCTCACAGCAACAATAGTTTGTTCACAACATTCCAGCATCTTTTCCAAGTTAGCTAATTATGTCTCAAAGGCATCCCCATAGGGTGTAAAATCATCCATAAATATTTCAAGGTAGTCATTCAAAAGATCAGAAAAAATACCCAATATTTCCCTTTGAAAGGTTGCTGGTGCATTACAGAGGCCAAAGGGAAGGACTCTGTATGCAAAAGTACCCCATGGGTAGGTAAAGGTTGTCTTGTATTGGTCTTCTGGGGAAATATATATTTGATTATAGCCACTAAAACCATCTAGAAATGAAAGAAATTTTTTCCAGAAAGACTTTCCAAGACCTGATCAATGAATGGTAAAGGAAAATGGTCGTATTGAGTGGCCTTGTTAAGCTATCTATAGTCAACACAGACTCTCCATTTCCCATTCTTCTTCAGAACTATGAAAAGCAGAGACACCCACTGACTATTAGAAATGGGGTAGATGAAATTATCATTAAGGAGTTTCTGCAATTCTTCTTTCGCTATCTCCTTAAATGTGAGTTCCATTTGGTGCTGGGGTTGTCTAACTAGTTTGCAATCCTCTTTAAGGAAAATGCGGTGAGTTCATAGGCCAGGATGGATTCCCTTCATATTAGTGTAGTCCCATGAAAATTCCTTTTTGTATTTCTGTAACAGTTGTATCAACAATATGTTTTGTTTAGGAGTTAGGTTAGGATTGATGTCATTTTCCAGATTCAATTTCATCGGGACTGCTAATAGTAAGCGGAGTTGTTTTCAAATGTTCAATAATTGTATCATCGTCCTCATATTATTCTCCCAAATATCTAATGGAGGCAACAAGGGGTGAATTACTAATAAAACCATTAATGATATCGTCCTCTATCTCATCCTTAAAGTATTGTGATTTTCCAAGCATGAGAAGAGGTAGGGAAAGATCAGATTTAGGTGAAAATTCGTCCCACCAGGGACTACTTGAATCCATATGAGGTTTTTCTAGGGGATAAAGCTTCAGGTTCTGAGTGGCCTGTCCATGTGAGATCCCCATAGAGCCGGACCTACATCCGATATATGTGTCTAAAGTGGCTAGCCACGGTCTTCCAAAGATGAAAGGATGACCCCACAGGTTGGATTTGGTTTGTAAAATGAGAAAGTTAGCTGGATAATTCTAGGAAGCCATAGTGATAACGACATCTTCAATCATTTCCTCGGGCTTGACATGGGACCTATCTACTAATTCAACCACTGTGGGTGTAGGTATAAGTCCATGAAGTTATAGAGAGATGAAGAGGTCTTTAGTCATGACATTAATAGTTGCCCCTAGATCAATCAAAGTATTGGTTATGAGATGATTGTCAATATGTACAGTCATTGTAGGGTTCCCTGGGTCATTATATTTAGTCAACAAAGGTTTCTTAATCATAAGATCAGACAATTTTCCTATGACATAGATAGTAGCAAGGTCTTTAGGTTTCCTTCCAACTCTTTTTACGCATCTATCCCTCATTGTTTTAGCATAGATAGGAAATTATTTAAGATCTTGTAACAATGGAATCCACACACACAAATTTTGCAGCTCCTTGAGGAATTCGGATTCAGGTTGTGAGACCAGCCCAATTTCAATTAAACGTTGAGGGTATGGTGGGTTCTGAATGCTAACAGTTGAATTAGCTATCAAAGATGTACCAGCCTTACTCAGATTGGCTGTTGTAGGAACAACATACCCTCTCTAGCTGGTTGTTATAGATGTAACAACGGGCATTGTATCAGTTGTTACATGTGTAACAATTGTCTGATAATCATCCATATCCTTCCTGGGTGATTCACTTTCTTTGGTAATAATGGGGCTATGTTCAGATCTGATTACTTTCCCTGATCGAATACGAACCTCATTAAGTCCAATAGGAGTAATAATATAAGTTTGGAGGGTAACCGGAGCATCCATGCTCTGGGTTTCCTTCTTATTTGGATTGGGGCTAGGTTGGACAGGTAATTTGGGTCGGACAGAAGGTGTAGGATTTTGAATAGAAGGTAGTCATAACTGCTACTGTTGCATTGGTATTGGAGGGGGTACTGTACCTTGGCCATTTCCTCTCCATTTTTGACCCCAAGGATTGGGTTGTGATGGAGGATATTGCATTGGTGGAGGAGATGGCCAATGGTTCCATGGTGAACGAAATTGTGTTGAGGAAGGAGTAGGATACTGCCATAGGTATTGCTAAATATTATAAAAATTATTCCAAGGATAAAAAGTGGAAAAATCTGAAGGCATACCTATAGGTCATGGCTGCCATGGTCTCTTTGATCTGATGAAATAAGAATATTGAACATCCTTGCTTGATTCTTGAAGTACCACCTTCAATCTGGGAAACTCAGGACACTGATTCCTAGAGTGCGCCAACTCATAGATGTTGCACAGGCTAACACTATTTAGTCCACATTCTCTTTCCAACTGTTTCTTTTTGCATCAGGGATAGAAAATTTATAAGGTTGCTTCAACTTCTGCTTGTGCTTTCTTAACTTGTACCAAAGTGATCTGGGAAGAAAGAGTGCTAAGGAGGTCAGTTTTAAAATCCTCAAATAATTTCTCGATATTTTCTCTAGTTACTCCTCCACTTGTGGACTTCTGTATCTGAAGTGAAGGGTCCTGAACTAAAACTCTCCCCTTGACCAATCCTCTTGAGCTATCCAGGAAAAACTTCATTATCTCATCGAATTTTTCTTGTGATATGTATCCTTTTCCTATTATGTTCAGTTGCTCCAGACAATCATCTCTTAAACCTCTTAAGAATATTGGATTTAGAATTTCTGGATCTAAGTTACTGGACTTAGACCTCTATAAATTGTTTTGAAATCGCTCCAGATAGTCTTCCAGGATTTCCTCCTCCTTTTGTGACATTATGAAAATATCGTCCTTCAAATCCCTGGTTCGGAAGTAGTCCTGATACTTAAAGAGGAAGGCCTCTCTCATGTCATTCTAGGTTCAAATCATGCCAGCACCCAACCTCATGAGCCATCTTAATGTAGCTCCTTTTGAGAGTAGCATGGAATAGTTTCAGCTTCTGGGCATCTGAAGTGTAGTCATAACCTCTACACAGCACATCGAATTCGAACAGAAAGGTATCATGATCTTCAACAACCATCCCTTGAAAGGATGGTAGGAATGATAAAGGGATATTATTCATAGGAGCCTCATTCCATGTTACTACTATTGGGAATTCAAAATTAATAGAGCTATTTGTCTTGACATTGTCGTCCCCCATGGATGATTCTTCCTGATGGGATGAACTAACCTCGAAGTGTACTAGAGATTGAAAAATAGAAGGATCAAGATACTCCAGAACTAGTTGTTTAATAGCACTACCAGTGTCCAATTTATGATCAATTGAATGTTGTTCCTCGGGTCTCCTATGCTCCCCACTAGCCTCTCCGTGTCCTTCAATTCTCAGATCCTGATCAATGATTTTCCACTACTGTTTTGAATCTGGATTTTTGACATCAGGAGTGGATATCTTGTTCGAAGGATGGTGAGGTCTAGACACAGAAGACACCGATGGTCCAGGCCTTGATATGGTAGCTTCTTTCTGTGGTCCTGTCTTCCTATTATCTCTGTATGACATGGATTGTTCCTTTTCTTCCCGTGAAATCAGATCTCCAAAGAATGTTTTCCTTCCCAAATATGTGCTCTTCTTTTCCTTCTTACAACCCATATTTCCTATAGTCATTAGAGTGGGGGGTGTTTGTAGCTCTTTATGTTGTTCTACCGGCACACATGGGCCCTATGTGTATCCATTCATCCTACAAGTGCTTCAGTTTCTACAGCAGTGAGCCTGCCCAAGTTTGTTAGAGCGATGTGCAGGTTCTTACCTCTCGTCTTACCACCCAACGACTATATAGTTGAAGGCACCCTAAAAAAAAACCCAAAATTCAACTCGTAAGTGTGCCAGAAATACATTGGTGAGCCTGCTCAAGTTTTTTAGAGAGATGCACAGGTTCATACCTCTCGTCTTACGGCCTGGAAATCGTGTCACTGGAGACACTCCAAGAAAAAACAAAATGATAAAAAATTCAACTCGTAAGTGTCCCAGAAAGACATTGGTGAGCCCGCTCAAGTTTGTTAGAGAGCTATGTAGGTTCTTATCTCTGATCTTACTGCCCGGATTGTGTCACTGGAGACACTAAAAACACACAGAAATTGAACCTCTAAGAAACAAATATGTTCGATTGGATCATCAGGGCCATCCCCGAAAATGACGCAAAAATGTTGGGCTATATAAATCACTGTTAAATGACTAAACATCACACATTAATTATCAATCTAGGGACTTCTATTATTATAATGACAGTTTCACTGTCTGTGCCGATACACCAACCAGAAGCAATTTCAAAGAAAAGAAATTTTTGCTGAAGTAAATGGTGGAAATAAATCACTCATGCAGAATTAAAAGGATCTACAGGACTGGAATCAGACTTCAATTAATCTGTTCTAGCGTGTCACACAAAAAGTAACCAACTGGTGTCTCTAATATCACATGTGTAATAGCATATAAAGTAGTGAAATTGAAGCGGATATATTCACAGTTGAACAACAACAACAAGACTCTATTGATACATAAACTGAAATACAATTACATACACACAAATACTTTAATCACTACAATCCTTGCTAAGAATGAGGGCCCTTCCTCCCTAGCAGGGCGCAGGTAGAAGAAGAACTTAACAAAAACTAAATTGAATAATGCATGTAATAGAAATAATAGGATGATCATTATTAATACAAACAAAATTAGAGAGCCAAAATAACGTTATTCTCCACTAGCTTCTTTTTCTCAACCTCTAGGGCCGACAACTATATAGTGGTTACATCAGGAAATCAAGGGATAGATTAGTCATGAGAATGTTATGATTCTCATGCTTATCGAAATATAACACACAGTTATAACCAATTCCTAATAAAGTTTTAACTAGAAGATAAAATATTAAAATCAAAACCACCCTTAGGCTGTTATTCCAAAAATACAATGCTAAACAACTTCTCCAGCTATCGTAACATAATCATAGTTGTAGTGTAACAGCCAGAGGACATATAAGAAACAAGTGTTGATGAGATCAGTCAACAATACAACTATATCAATAGTTCACTAGGAGGTCTGTAATAGCATATTGTAACAACAATTTACTAGTGGGTCTGTAACAACAAGGTGTAATAGCATTGCTTTGCTGTAACAACACCCTCTTAAATGCTCCTGTGAACTTCGTGCTCGGGATATTTGGTGCTATAAATAACATCTAAAAATACAACACAAATACCATCGAACTTATTTGAACATTCACCATCGATTAGTCATAAAAAGGTGTGATATATCATAATAATTGGTGAATTGGAAGAGTAATAAAAAGAAGGTGAAAAAACACAAGTTAGGGTAGAAAGGTAGGAGAAAGAGGCAAAGATACTCCCATTGGTTATAGTTAAGAGGAAAAATAGGGAAAACAAAGGTAGGAAAAGTGTACAAAACTTGCACTGTTACAGGTCAAAATACCTCCTCATCAGCTCAGAGGAGAAGATAAATATGGAAGGAATAAAAAGACCTAAACTAAACCTACTTATACCAAGGTAACGCCCCACTACAATAGCACAAGAGAGTTATAACGCACATGATAAATGAATATGCCGAGTTAGTGGCTAGGGAAATGATCTGTTTACACTATAGGGCAACGTTACCCATGTTTTGAGTTTGGAACAGGAAAAACCCGTGGAGAATGATTTGAATTTCTAGCTTTTTCTCACAAGAGAGTCAATACAAAAAGGAAACTGCAAAGCACTAATCTCTTATTGGGCCTTTCCAAAAAAAATTGAACTCTCAAAGAATGAAAAATCATGGAAGTTGAGGAAACATCTTGGTTTTTTCTATTCAAAACTAGTGGAAAGAGAAGGGAAATGATTTTTCTCTCCATCTCCTATAAAATGGAGCTGAAGGCTCTTGGTTCAAGGTCGAAGGATTGTCAAAATTTTGAATACTTGTGAAGTAGAGCATTATTTTTGTAGTGTGAAGGTTAAGATTCAAAGAGGTTCATTGAGAACTTGTTGACCAAGACATCACCACATTGAGAGATAGAGAGATTGGAAGGCTGAGGAGGGCTTGGTACAACCGACGGTTGTAATCCTCCTTTTTATAAATCAATAGATCTGTATCTGTTTTGTCCATTCTATGCGTTGATATTGTCATTGTTATTCAATCACTTATATAGTATGAGATGAATGGCTTAGATGTGCATAGTTTAAATGTTTATTATATATTGACTTAATTGATAGGAAATGTATGTTGTGGTGGAGATTACACGGGTGCTTTGACTGATTGCAGGATCAATATTTGGAGCTGGTGAATAAGGATCCCTACTTCGCTATTCAGCGCTCTCCAAAATACTTCAAGATCATTAAAGAGGTAATATTCCATCTTATTCCATCAAGTTGTTTTAAGTTAATATGAACATGTATGTGCCATCTTTGTGGACTATACAACTAATCTTACTGTCTGCCTTGGGCACCGGAAAGCCCTGAGAGGGATATTTAATAACCAACAACCCAAGAATTTTACCCTATAACAGAATTGGTGATATGGTAGGATTTCCATAAAGCTTGGCTCGTGTTTGAAGTTCAACACTCTCAATGCCATAAATGGTGGATGATCCTTCACTGGAAGGATGTGAACCACCATTGCCCCATTTCTGCGGTTGTGGCGAGTTGTCAACCATGTGTTGGTGTTGCTGTTGTTAATTAGGGAAAGGATTATGAAGAACGATAGGTGTTCGCCCAGAATCCTTGTTTGAGATAAAATCGTTGCATTCCTGCAGCCGAGGACATTTTTATGTCAAGTGGTCCTCCGCACAAATTTTGCAAGGAAATTTCATGGGTTTATCCTTCCCTTTGTCATTTTTGGCAGCGTGGATGTTAAAGTCGTAGATCACCATCTCGACTATAATCTATTGCTCGGTCACAGTTGGTCTTATGCAATGACCACCATTGTTTCTTCGGTATTCCGACTCGTCCTATTTCCATTAGATGGGAAAATAGTCATAGTAGATCAGTTATCCTTCTGTACCCCTGATTATTCCATGTTACCAAGTAGCACTGTACCCCTAATAGGAGGATTTTATGACTCTTATGTCAGTATTGGTACCGGTCTTCTGAGGGCATCTTCCTGACTGGGTTGTTTTCCTCTCCCACCACCAGAGATCCCAAATATAGTTGCAATGATATCCACCACTTTCGATGGCTCTATCGACCCATGGATCCTCCCGGAACCTTCAGACATTGATTCCTACGAAGATCAGATGTCGCTCTCACCAGCCGAGTTGGCCTACCAAGCCATCCAAATTACATCTAAACCCTCCACTGCTATGGTTTCGACCAAAGGTACAAACCTCCCACCCATCATAGTTCTCTCTAAGGATATCCTCAATGAATTCTTGCCTACAAATGAAGCTATTCGAGAGATCATGTCTCTAGAAGAACGCCTTGGGGAGAGTTTCACCATCGTGCTTCGATGATCGACTCGGATGTGATAAAAACTGAAATCCCATCCTTTGACCCACCTAAGATAGTTCCCTTCGCTTACACGACTGTTCAAAATATCGATTCAGAAGGGAACATGGGTAATCTTTCTAAGACAATGCTCATTGATATCTCGGTCAAAACGGGTATCGTGGAAAATATTCAGATTGGAGCAGATTGCAATCCTGAGGAAATTGCATGCTTCACATCCCTTTTCAAGGAATTCCGCGATGTTTTCGCTTGGTCTTATGAAGAAATGCCCAGCATAGATCCATCTATAGTCGAGCATGAAATCAAGATTTATGACAATGCCAAACCAATTCGGTAGTGACTCAGACCCATCCACCTGTGCAAAGCAGCCGCCATAAAAATTGAGGCAGAAAAAATTTTAAACGTTGGTTTCATCTATCATGTTCCTTTGACGGAATGGGTTTCCAATCCGGTTCCCGTCGATAAAAAACAAGGCACCATTCGAGTTTGTGTTGACTATCATGATCTGAACACCGCTTGTCCCAAAGACAATTATCCTACACCGTTCATAGATCATATTCTCGAAAATTGTGCCAGATACGAATCTTTTTCCTTCATGGATGGATTCTCGGGCTATAACCAGATTGCAATTAAAAAAGAAGACCAGCATAAAACTACCTTCATCTATCCTTGGGGCACATTTGCGTATTGTAAACTCCCATTCAGTCTGGAGAATGCTTGAGAAACTTTTCAACGGGCTATGGACTATGCTTTTCATGAAATTAGACATATTGTACAGGCTTACTTGGATGACTTTCTGTCCCATTCCAAGAAATGACTTGATCACCTTGCTCATCTGAAAGAAATTTTTGCTAGGTGTAGATTCTACAATATACATCTGAATCCTCATAAGTGTGTATTTTTGGTCGAGTCTAGGCGTCTGTTAGGTTTCATTGTCTCCAAGCACGGGATTAGGGTTGATCTCGATAAGGTGAAGGCGATTTTTGAATTTCCGGCACCACAATCCATCCTTCAACTCCAACGTTTGCAAGGGAAGGCAAAATTTTTACGTCGATTCATCGTTAACTATGCCAATATGACAAAAAGATTTATGCGATTATTGAAGAAAGGAACACTATACTTATGGGATGACCAAGCTCAACAGTCATTTGATGCTTTAAAACATGCACTTGTTTCAACCCCACTCCTTAGTGCCCCCGACTACTCACGCGACTTTCTCCTCTACGTGGCAGCCTCACCATCCTCAATTGGAATGGTTCTGGTTCAATTTCATAGTGACGATAGTGAACATGTGATATACTATTTGTCCAAAGGTCTAATCGGACCTGAACTACGTTATTCACATGTGGAGAAACTTTCTCTAGTGGTAGTTTTTTCCGTCACCCGACTCCGACACTATATATTGCTGTGACAGACTATGGTTATTTCTTTGAAGAACCCCATGCGACACATCCTATCTCGACAAATTATTGGAGGAAAATATTCCAAATGGATCATAATCCTCAAAAAATTTGATTTGTTCTTCATAGCTGCCAAAGAAAAGAAATCACTCGTCTTCGCCAAATTATTACTAGACCTTCCTAGAATCGAACCCGGAGAAGTAGCTCATGATCCATTTCCTGATGAATCTATATAGTTGGTCGATTTTTCGGACCCATGGTATGGAGAAATTTTGGTCTACGTACAAACCCAACGCTTCCTCCCAACTCTCACATCTGACGACTGTCGTCGTATCCGTCACCAGGCAAAGCACTACTTCGTGCTAAATGATACATTATATCGTCGTGGTATCAATACTATTCTCCGACATTGTCTCACTTTCAATGAAGCGGAACACGTTTTGAATGACTGCCACGCAGGGGCATGTGGTGGTCATCTTTTGGGCATAGCTACTACCCAATAAATCATACACGCAGGTTACTATTGGCCCACTTTGTTTAAATACGCATTGCAGCAGTCCAAAAGTTCCATCCATGTCAAATTTTCACAAAGAAAATGCGTGCTCATCCTGCCCCCCTTCATCTAGTTATCTCCATTGGTCCTTTCGCTAAATGGGGAATTGACTTCATCACCTGCAATCCCATTTCGGAAAATGGAGACAACTACATCGTGGTTATGGTCGACTATTTTACGAAATGGGTGGAAGCCATTTCCACTTTTAAGGCTGATGGCGAAACCGTCGCTCTCTTCCTGTTCAATCAGGTAATCTATCGGTTCGTCGTACCCCTATCTATTGTCACAGATCATGTATCCCACTTTCAGAATCATATGATGACCGAATTGACATCCATGCTAGCTTTTTGTCAAGATCAATCTTCGTCTTATTATCCTCAAGCTAATGGTCAATCCGAAGCCGTAAATGGCGTCCTCAAAACCATGATTCGTCGACTGGTCGGAAACCGTAAAAACACATGGCATCGGAAGTTGTATTCTGTGTTATGGGCATACAAAACATCAGTAAAAATTGCCACAGGCTTCATGCCTTTTCAACTTGCATTTGGCCTGGAGGCAGTACTTCCAATCAAGTGTGAAATTCCATCACTCAAACTCGTTGTTGAACTCCTTCCTAGCACCACCGCCACAGAAGAGAGCTTGCTCTCACTCGATCATTTGGACGAAACTCGTTGAGATGCTACAATAGCACTCGAAGCTCACCAACGCCAAGTCAAAGCTCAATACGAAAAATATGTCAAGCCTCGTTATTTCCAAGAGGGTGATCTTGTTCTACTCTATGATCAGAAACATGACCTCTTGGGGGCAGGAATGCTCCAACCATTATGGCTTGGTCCTTACATCATCACTAAAGTCCTCTCAAAAGGGGCTTACGAACGTCAGGACTGTAATGGAATTCCACTCACGGATCCCCGCAATGGGCTCTATCTAAAGAAGTATTTTTCCTAGTTTCGCACTAGGCGTATGCTTTGTAATTTTATGTATATAAGTTTTACCTATTGTTTTGATGTCTCTGGATATTTTTTGGTTTTTGAGGTGTTTTTCTCATGTACAATATTTTTCTTTCACATAGATGTCGTCATCCTCCTTATTGTACGTCGAATATGCGGATGGTGCTAGTCATCACACTAGACACATTACTTCAGCTGCTTGGGTTCTCTACACTCTTGAGTCGGACCTTCTTGGTTTTGGGGGAATCCTCCTAAGTAGCGCCACCAATAATGTTTTCGAGTACATGTCAGTGATCCAACTCCTCATGGAGGAAGTGTCTCATGACATCTCCAATTTAGTGGTCAGGTTAGATTCCCAACTCGTCATTATGTAGTTAAACAATCATTACCGTTTCCATCATCCAGTCTTGTTACGTTATTTTTTAAGGGTGCGAATTTTAGAATGTCAATTTCAAACAATCACATTTCAGCACGTTCCTAGAGAATTTGATGCATTAGCCGATTCTTTGGCAAACTATGTGTTAGATTGGCATTTGTCACATTTGCTATAAAAGATTTACTCATGAGTATATATATTTTTATCCCATTGAAAATACATAAAAAATCAAAAAACACAAAATTACCAAAAATTATGTATATATATATATATGTCATGTCCAGTACAATAGTTACATCAAAAAATCTTCCAACACTTGGGTATTTTACAAAAAATTGGCTATACTAAGCCACGCTCTGACACTTATACATCCACTCCACCAGCTAGGCCTGATGATCATGATAACATAAAACTGCTCTGGCTATCCTCCTCAGAGGCATCAAGTATCTCTTCGGCACACCTACGGTATGCTGCTGCAAACGAACTAGAACATCCTGCATAGGAAGGGTTGGTATACCCATACTCAAACACTCCAATTTTCTAGAGATTTCATGTAAAATCTGGGCATCATCATCCTCGGTGACTTCTACATCCTTAGTTGGTGCGCCAGCCCTGGGTAGCTGTAATCCTCGCCGTGCATAGCGAGGGGCCCCAACTGGGCGAACAGGTGCCACATCTGTGTCAAGCAAACAAAGCTTCATGTCAAAACATAATTTTCACCCTAATTCAATAAAAAAATTGCATAAACATTCAAAAGACAAAAACAAAGTACTTCCTAGAGTACACTGATCATTTCCTTCTTACCATCGAGTCCCCACTGGGTGCCAGGGGGCAGCACTAACTTTGGATCGCCTGTGAAGTTCATCCCTGCATAGGGATAATCCTTGATCATAATAATATGGGAGTTTAGCCAATCAAAAAATCCATCATCAAAACAGTGGAGAACGGGACCCTCTCCAGTCCACGGAAGCAAAGCTGCCCATCGAGCCTGCCTCGGCTCGCGTAGGCCCAATGGCGCTGTAATAATCCTGGGCCTCATCAATGGTACCTACTCCAGTAAGAAAGAAACGATCAATGTACGATACCCAAACTCTCTCTCGGTACGGGTCTTGCATGCTGTGAGCTCTGCTCGGACCCGACGGACAACTCCATCACACCAATAAAACACCTGAGGCTGCATACAATCCAAGGCTAGTAGCATCTAGGCCTTGGTGGCCACATGCTAACTCTTGGAACCTACCAAGTGAAAAATCATCCATAATATAGACCTCAGTGGTCTCAAAGCTACCCGTGCAATAGGTACCTGGTTACTCATAGCCTCTGTGTTGCATATGCAATGAGCAAGAATGAGATCAGTAGTGGAACACGGATCCGCTCTGGACCCCATAAAATTGGGCCTCGGTCCACGACATGACAGGTTGGTCAAAAAGTATACATCATCTTTCTCAATTGAGAGCTCATTGCCCCCAATCCAAAATACATGGTGACGTTTGTTCCATTGCTGAATCAGCCACCTCAGGTGGTCCTCTTAACCCCTCATCAGTTCTAAACGTGCATATTTTAGCAAACCACATCTGTGGAGAGCCATCAAGCTTGTAGCATCAGTAACCATATCCCTTTCTTCCCGTTCATGTTCTCTCTCTCGCTAGATACTCATGATTAACAGTTGAATACCTGCAAATACAACATTTTCAACCGATTAGAAATTGTCTAGACCACTTCAAAACGCTTATAAATGAGTTCCTAAAAAATGCGTTGCGCCTAACGCTAGCTATAGTGTAAAACAGAGCGTGCTAACGCGCCGTTCCCTCACGGGAAATGCGCTTAACGCAGCTCCAACACTGCTGGCCCGTGTTAGCTGCTAATATTTTTTAGGGCCTACCAAATTTCCCATTTTGAACCAGCAAAACTTCACAAAAATACAATTAAATGATAGCAGGATATTCTAGCTCTTACTTGGATCTTGCAGGAAGGAAAACCATTGCCCAGATTGACCGCAATCGTCAGCTGAAGTTTTCACCCTTTTTTCACCCCAGAGCTCCTTCACAGCACTCAAAACAATGAAAATGAAAGCTTTCTAACCTTCTTATAGCCACTTCTGGGGCATGACTCTCTTAGCTAGTAGACAAAAAGTGGTGAATTATTGCTGCATATGTGTCGCAACTATTGAGATTTGTTACTGATGTTCTGATGAGTGATCAAGATTCATATGCAGACATACACATGTTTTGACCCTTTTTTCGAGCATTCTTTTTACGGTATTTTTCTTGCTCTTTAATCTGAAAAACCTCGAGTTCCCTTAATCGGACTCGTTAAACTTATACGAAGTCGATTTCGAGCATTATTTTTATGGTATTTTTCTTGCTCGTTAATCCAAAAAAGATGGATTTCTCTTCTTCAGACTCGTTAAAACTGATATGAATAAGCACTAAGCTTTATTTTTAGGGACCGTTTTCTAGCTCATAAAACTGAAAAAACCCTGAGTTGACTTTTTCGGGCTTACTAAACTACCACGACAGAGAGTAAGGAGCCATTCTTTTCCTCTTTTTTAAAGCTCTTTAAACTGAAAAAGTAACCGAGTTTTCTTCGCGTGACTCGTTAAAATTTCATGGAGAGCACCGAGTTTTTCTTTGTTGGACTCGTTAAAATTTCACAAAGAGTACTGAGTTTACTCCGTCTCCTCGTACTCATAACAAAATGAGGTAGACGTCCATCAAACATAGATTTCTCACTTTTCCTATTTCGGGCTTACCATTCTCCCTTTGTCGTGCCCAATTATCAAGACATGAAAAAGGTACCCCAATGGAGTTGTCTTTTACGACATTTTTCAGACTCTCTAAACATGAAAAATTCATCGAGTTTACTCGTCTGGACTCATTAAACCTAATCAGATGGGTCACGGAGTTGTCTTTTATGATATTTTTCAGACTCTCTAAATATGAAAAATTCACCGATTTTACTCATCTGGACTTGTTAAACTTAATCTGACAGGGAAAAATTTGGACAAAATGGATACTACCTCTGTTACATTTCAGAAAGATCGATTTGGCAGCAAAAATCTTGAATATGGAACTTCCCAAAAAACACTTTTGCAATTAGCCAAACCCTACCATGTATGAGTATTAGCCTTCATCTCCTAGTGTCCCTACACCAGTAAAATCCTAACACACTCTTTGGTGTTCATTAAGCCTCAACTGCCTAGTGCCCTGTTATAGTGCCTTCTATTGTTCAAGCAGATCTCGCTATCTACTACTCCTCTTATCAACCAAACCACTCATTATGCCACAACTTTTTTGTCGTCAGACATCCCCATTTTCTCTCCATTATCTCCATCACAAAAAAAATCATTTTGTTTCCATTTCGTGTTGACTGATTTAGGATGCCTCAGTGCCTACCTTTCAATAAATCTCTTCCTATCGACTTCAACATCTTATCTAGGAATTTGATCCAGAAACCCATCAATACCCGGATACTTGCAAATTTATTGGAGGATTCTGTGTCCTGCATGATTTCCTCATCCCTTTCAGGAAAATGATTTTCATTAAAAATTGGGTTAAGAAAGTCATTATCTTTCACAACCTCATCATCAAAACTGAAAGACTTCTGATTTCCAATCATATGAAAATTATTTTTGAAGGACTGAAGTGAAGTAGAGAAAAGAGTCAAAGACTCCTCACTTACTTCTAAAATTTCAAGGCTTTCCTCATCAGTGTCTTAGGTAACCTGTCTTAGTTGATTACTACTTTCAATCTGATGATAGTGAACTTCATCCCACAAATCAACTGATGATAGCTCTACAAGGTTAGCTTCTATTTGGAAATCATAATCATCATCAGATTTATCAAAATTTGGAGAATCATCAACATAAATAATTTCACCAATCAAACATATTGGGTTACCAGTTTGTTCCTCTTTGAATTGATCTACAATTTTACTTTCTGATTTTTGGTAGATGGCATTAGTAGGAGGAGGAACGTAAATTTTTTGTTCACATGAGGGTTTAGAGGTTGGCTATGTGTTTATCATTTGATTTGTTTCTTCTTCAATTAAAGGAAGAGGAATTTTTCTCTTCCTCTGGATAATACTACAACAGTTCTCTTTCTCTTATGAAGGCTGGTTTCGAGGCTGAATGTCTTCTTGAGCCTCACCTAGAAGAGATGGTGAACCATTACTTGTGCCTTCAGAGAGATCCTATGGGTTTTCCTCTATTTCTTGATTTGGTTCTTCATCAACTAACTCCTTTGGGTTTTCAGGATAGTTATCTTGAGCATGAAAAGCATGAATCTCCTCTAATAGCTCCTCAGGATGCCAATTTTCTAAATCTTCATCAATGTTTACAAGGTGTTGTATGAGGTCTTCATATTGATCACAACAATTTTTAGCCAATGATAGAGATGGACAATGCCCTATATAGTGTTCATAAAATACCTTGTGGAAATCCTTAAAAGAAAACAAGATGCCAGGTTCTAGCCATTCATACCACTTTCTCGCCTTACCTTCTAATGTTTCCATAAACATTTTCATGAGGCAGTTCTCGTGCCATTCAACCTTTAACCTCCATATATGTATATGAAAATTGATGAGGTGTAACAAGGGGTCATCAACCTTTTTTTCTCAAAAGATAGGTAGGTTTTTCATCCAATTTGTTTCAGGCATTTTGTGTGGGAATCCAGGGATATGATCTCTACTCATTGGAGCATCTCTCCTTTATATCCTTGTATCCATGTTGTAAATCCGAAAGGGTTACTGAATCTTTTCAACCAGTCTAGATTTCACTACTAGTGAAGTCTTTTGGTCTATTGAGGGTTGTGGAGTCGCCAGGTGCAATATTTGAACTTTGTTGTCCACCATTAGCATGATTGGGAATGCTCAATGCATTCTTGGGGTGTCTGTGAGAATTTTATGGAGTAGTAGGCCTACTAAAGGCTAGTGAATTTTCCAGGTGGATATTTTTGGTTTGTTTCTGAAGATAAGTTTTCTATTGTCCACCACCAATACTAACACAAAAACCAATCTAAAAATGTTTTTGGGGTTTTTCTGAGTTTTTATATGAAGCCTAGTTTGTAAGAGTGTCTTATACCTGATTCATCACATAGCTAAGGTGGTTAAACAAAGAGAGTCTACTCTATGGCTTTATCGGCTATTTTTTCTGATTTAATTTGAAGGACTAATGAGTCTACAAGAGTTTGTTAGGCTATCATGTACTGATTGGTCCCACCATGATCACCATTATGTTAGAGAGCAGTGGGATGGATAAATAGGATAGCATGCTCAGTTCGACAGGGGTTGTCCGTGAGTCTTGAAAGATATTCGGATTAATATGAACTCAGAAAAGTCCCACCGTGATCGCCATTATGTTAGTGTCCCATAATTTGGCAGATTGGTAAAATAAATTACAAGGTAACATCAGACAAATCTTTGGAGTCCTAGGACCTAGCCTTCCTGGACTCAGAGAGGGCTCTCTCTATGATGCGAAGGATGTGAACTTGTTCGCTTTGTATGTTTGATTTTAGGCTATTTGTTAAGTATATTTTGGTTTGTTTTGGTTTTGAGGTAAAACTGATCAAGTAGGACAAATAGAAAGAGATTTCATCAAATAAATAGGGCTATGGGGTCAGATAAAGTCAAGGATATCTAAATGATGGACAAGGTGTACTGCAGGGCCGATTTAGCAAGGTCAATGGATCCTTTGGGTGAGGTATGAGGTGAAATGAACATTAAGTTTGTGAAAAATGAAGAAGTCTTAAACATATATAGTTTGAAAGAAAATACTCATGAGGTAGGGCAAACCATTAATCTCTATGAATAATACTCAAACTGATAAACATGGAAGATAAACATTCAGGTGAGACATAGAAGCATAAGAACTCCTAACTTTATAAATTCACCTTTAGCTCTTGGGAAAACATATAATATAAAAAATTAACTTAATATATGAAGAGGAACTCCTAAACAACATATATCAAACTATCGAGAACTGTGAAACAAGTTGGTAAGCATGGAAAAAGGGCAAGATCGAATGGGACCTCTTTGTATTAACCTAATTAATCAGTATTTCATAGAAATATTTCAGAAATAGAGTTTTGAGAACTTCCAATAAACAGTACATACCTTGAATCGGATTTGATAGCTAACATATTGACCATTAATGAAACAAATAAAAAATTCTTGGTGGACCTAAGAAGTAGTTAAGAATTCCTTACAATGAGCTAGAAGAAGAAAACATCAAAGTTGTAAATAAACAGGAGGTTTGAGGTGCTTCCATGAGAATTTCTCAACCTATAATTTTATGATCTAAAGAAAACAAGAAGCATGAAACATTAATGAAAAGAAGAAGACATAAAAAAATTAGGGAAACATCACCATTCACCAAGCTATGGAATCCTGCACACAATGCTTCTCCACCATCAAGCCAAGCAAGACATTCATCCACTTCATAAAACCAATATTTTTCCCAAGCTCATAAAACTATGTTTGCTCTTAACATCTCAAGTTCTCCCTGATTTTACAATGAATCCTCATGGTTTATATAAGCCAAGAGGAGAAAGAGCTCACTAGAGAAACTAGAAGGCCATTGGCCAAAGAAAAATATCTAAAACTGTCCTTGAGGCATTACAAGGTCCAAGGCACAAAATATCTCTACAAATATCCTTTTCGGACAAAAATAGCAAAAATATTTAGTTTTAGGCTCTGACATACATGATAGAATTTTTCTAATGCACATTTTCCTTGTCCTCACACAGGAATGCAAAAATCTATCTCTGTTTTTGCAAAATTTCCAGGCGCGCAGCACCAAAAAAGGCCTTTTTCAGCAAGGTTTTGGAGGCCTTCCTGATGTTGAAAAAAGGTACATGATGGCCCATTGGAAATATATGGATGTATACTTTAAAAATATACTTGATTGTTTCAAATATGATCTCTAGAAGCTCCTCAAAAAATGGAAAAGGTACAAAAACCCAGGGGCGCAACACCTGCTCAGAAACAGTGGCAGAAAGGTGAAAAAATGGTTGTTTTTAGACCTTTTGAGGGACCAAAACAGCTCCAAATGAGATGAAAATCTATGAGAATACTACTATAGTGCCAAGGAATCCAAAAATATAAACTTTCCCTGTTGAAAATGCTCTGAGAAAAAGCGTAGCATCCAGGGTGTTGTGCTCCTAGACTTGAAAATTCACAAAAAACAAAAAGGTGTCCAATTTTGCCCAAATTTGGTGAGTGGATCCCTAAAAGGTCTTTAGAGACCTGTAGTGAAGCTTGGGACAAAATTACAATCCTAGCTTGGTCTTTTCCTTATTTTTGTGTCGGGCGCCTCCTTTGTGCAGTATTGAGCTTTTTTCTAGCAAACTGATTTAGCTTTTTATAATGCGGAGTCATCTTTCTTTGTAAGCCTAAATCGTTGTTTGATTTCTCCAATTTGGTCTCTAAATGTAGGTTCACCCTTTCTAGACAATATTCTTTGTCATGTTCAATTTATAAGGCAAGGAGCTCCCTGAGAGGGAATTGCTATGCTCAGGCTTACTCTTCCTTTCTCTGTTTTTCTAATTCTCTTCTAAGACCCATAGTCTTAGGCCTCTTCCAAGCTTGCCCTTATTCTTCATCATCTTCTTCATAGTCACCCATGTACTCTTCTAGCTTCATTTGTGATTTCTGAGCCTCTCTTTTGTACTTGAGTGCCCAGGCTTCGTAAATGGCAAGTTGGCTACTCATTTGCACATTTTGTGTTTGTAGGAAATGAATGATATGTTTTGATCTTTCCAAATCACCCTATAAATCTTTGATTTCTGCACTTCTGTCCTATAGGAGAGAATTTAGTATCCTGGTTTCATTGTCCTCATCATTGTCAATGTGGCTGAGTTCAAATTCCCTCTCTTTTTCATGGTTCCTTTATTTTTCTTGCATTGCCTTCTTGCCTTTGTCTTTCATGGGCTTCTTACCCTTTTCTTTCTTTGGTAATTCACCCTTGTCTCTCTTTGGTGGTTTACCCCTACTCCTTAATTCCCTGGTGACATTACTTTTTACTGCTTAAGTGACTTTACCTCTCACTATTTTGGAGCTTTTACCTTTCAGTGCTTTTGAGGGGGAGTGCATCCCCCCTTTCCTTTTGAAGGCAGCAAACACATGCCTCTTACCTTTCTGATAAGGGATGATGGGAAGTGTTAAAGACTAGGCTTGTCCAATCTAGTCACTTAAAGCCCTAGGACTATCTTTTTCTTCAATAATGTTTTCTGTGGGTGTCCCTTTATCACTTTGATGTTGGAAGTCCCTTTGAGTATCAATTTCAACATTTGTAATGATCTTACCACCAGGAGGATCTTTAAAAAGTTCATGCTCTCTTTCTGTGTGGTGGGAGGTGCCCAAGTCTGATACTTTTTCATATTCAAGACTGTCCATGTCTTTACCCTTTTTTCTGTTGTATTAACTATTCCCATCATTAGGACTTTTGCCATCATTTCCTTGTGTATTTAAGACCACTTTGAAAACTGTCTCTGGACTATACTCACCAATTTCCTTTATGCTGTGACTTTCTTCCTCTTGCTTCTTCTCTTTATCTGTGCTGTTGTTTCTACTATTTTACCCTTGGTTGTCAGTGTCTTTTTCTTTATTAGGAGTCTCAGCACCTTGTCCTCCTTCATCACCATGAGTATCACTGCTTGAAACTGTGTTCTCTCCCTGATTTGTATTTTTAGAGATACTGCTATTTTGACACCCTCCTCTTGACTACTTTCACCTTCT
Source organism: Pinus albicaulis (assembly GCA_034641835.2). Classification (NCBI taxonomy): domain Eukaryota; kingdom Viridiplantae; phylum Streptophyta; class Pinopsida; order Pinales; family Pinaceae; genus Pinus; species Pinus albicaulis. Next base: position 32,462,552 of record MU968551.1, read on the forward strand.
TCATTGTTTGCCTCATCTTCATTAATTTCCTCTTTATCTTCAAATTGTCCCTTATTTTCATTAGTTTATTTTTCACTGTCTTCATCAATTTCCTATTTGTTGTCTTCATCAGTTTCAGTAGTGCTTTCTTTAGGATTAGCATTACTTTCTTTAAGATCACTACTGCTTTCATTAGGATCACTTCTGTTTGGAGAAGGTGTTTGAATAATGTTTGATTGGGAGAGTGATTCATGGGAGGAAATTGAAACATAGTCAGTGGAGGGCGATGAAGGAGTGTGAGGAAGATTTTGAGAAGAGGATGGCACATTTTTCAATGGAATGGAGGATGAAAAGTTAAAGTCATCATGGGTGATAAAGGCTTCCCAAGGAACACCTTGTTGCTCCATTTGGTGAGTTATAATGATTTTGACAAGAGAGTGATGAAATAGGCTTGCCATCTGCTGAGCTGGAGGCTTCTTTTTTATGATGGTAGACATTTTTTCAATGATTTTGCATAGAAAATAAGGCAAGTTCAGCAGCTTGGTCTTGCTAAAGTGCATGAGGAGTTTAATATGATTAGAGTAGATTCGGAGGAAATGACCCTCACAGGTAAAGTATTTCACGACAATCTTCATAAGGAGGGCATACCTGTCCAGTAGATGGGAAAAAGGAAAAATGGATTTACATGCAGCTTGACAACTAGGCTTTAGAAAATGATGATAATGGATCAAGTCAAGATGTGTTTGTTTAAACCATCTCTCTCCTATGCAAGGGATCGTAGTGGCTTTAGAGACAGATTTAGGGGTCAACTCAAAATTTAACCCTGCCAGATGAACCTGATGCTTGTGAAGCCTTAAGGAAAATAACTCATTCAATTTAGGATGGCTTTTGATTTCTTGTACCTTGTTGCAGAACTCAAAACATCCTAATTCTTGGAAATAAGACAAGACAGAAGGTGAGGCAATCTTTTCTTTGGTGTTTGTAGGCTCAAACCTATTGGGCTTTCCTCCTTTCTTGGCCTGTCTTCTAGGTTTTTGAGGCTCATCACTTTCTTCTTGAGACATAATGACTAGGTTATCTTTCTTTCAATTTTGAAACAAAAGACTCTTTGTAGATGAAGTGCATAGGAGAGAGGATTTCAGGAGTATTAGGACCTTAAAACAAAGCAAGATGCTTAACAGAGAATAGGTCACACTATCATTCATATTTTTTATCTCAAACTACCTTAGACCTCAATCCTAGCCTTAATTAGCACTTTCACAGCTTAAAAACTGATTTAGGAGATATAAATTGATGGAAAATACCTTTAGAAACTCTTCCCCGTGATGAGAAACAATATTTGGGTGAAAAGACAAAATTTCGATCTTTTCTGTGAAAACTGGGCAGTGCTGTGCTTTTCTCTTAGACGCGCAGTATGTGTGACGGAAGAAGTGCTGAGCACGTAGCACCCTTGGCTCGAGTGGCCTCTGCATGCAGAGATGCGATGACCACAACACTGGGCATGCAGCGTCTTCAGGCTTGGGTGGCCTCTGCATGAGGGGATGCGATGACCGCAACATTGGGCGTGCAACGTCCTCAGGCCCAGGTGGCCCCTGCATGAGAAGATGGGTGGTGGCCTGGGTGCTATCAGGTGGCAAGCTCTGCACACTGGGTGACCAGCAAAATGTGCAACACCATTGTATAGGCGCACAACGTTCGGTGAAAAAATGCACTGAGTGCATCTACAAGCGCGCAACGTCTCCGGTTTTCTGCCCAAGAATGTTCTTAGAAAAATAAAAAACCCTCCTCCTCTTTGTTAAAAATGAATTGAAAAGAAAAAATACGTTGGGGGTATTTATATCCCTTTTTTAAGGTGATTTAAGAGGAAAAACCTCATCCCCTTTAGTTCAAAAGAACATAATCCTCATTTTCTCCTTTTAACTGTTTTTTCAATATGACAGCCTTTTGGGAGCCAGTCTTTGTCATTTCAGGGTGAATTAAAAACCACAATGCCTCCATGCTTAGAAACAAACCTGTGACCATCCTTTGTGTGACAGTTTAACCAATCAAACCTTGATGGTTACTCCTTTAACACAACAGGCACCTAGAGCCTTAAAACATCAAATTTCTTCACCTTTTTGAACTTCAAAAAAACTTATTTGATTTGAATGGAGTTTTGTACTCTTTCACTTATATTTAGGAGATAACTCAAAAAAACATTTACACCATCTGCTATTGATGAAGTAGGTGTGGTATTTTTACCTTATCATGCCTATTTGCAATTTATCGACATTTTTGAAACTGTCTCCAAAAAACCTCTCCACTGTGGGTCAATAATAAAGTATCTGTATTTTCAAACAAATCATACCATGATGTTTTTCTTATTAAGTGTGACTATACTCTTCATAGTGGTCTTAGTCTGTCTTTCATCTGATGGTGCATCTGACAGCCTTTTTCTTGTTTCAAGGGGCATAGGAAAAGGCAGTTGTCCCTTTCCCTAGTCATGCTTTGAGGACCAAAAATTGTCTTAATGATATCTTTGCCAAAATGCGCCATGCTTTTCATATATTACTGAATTTTCTAAGATTTTACACAAAGGCTTGAATGAGCAGTAATTTACTTCTTATAATGACATCAAGACTTTTTTAGTAGCCTCTAGTTTGCTGTGCCTTTTAACCGCTATAGATGATCTTCTGAGATCTTTTTAGGTATCCCTAATTTGTAAAGAAAATCTTGATTTTCCTGTGCTGTTCAGCTCATTGTACCTTTATCCAAACTGCCAATTGATTTGACTGAAATTTCTCTTTGGTGCCTCTCTTTGGCTTTGTTCTGCTTTAGACCAAACATCAAGACATCCCTGCAGAGATGTATATTATAGGGTGACTTATTCTTGGCAGATTTTACTATTGGACCAGGAGGGTCACCTTGGAGATTGTTGGAGCACCTTTTTTAGAAATTTGACAACCTAAGCTCCTCTTTTCTTGATTTTACCTTTGATTTTATGTGAAACAAAAATGCATGAAAACTGATGGTGCATAACTTAGGTAATCCTAATTGATTTTCTTGCAAGGTTTTTAGAAAAGGACTTTTGACTGATGGTTTAAAAAAAATATATTTTTTATCAAGACACAGGGTTTTTAGACATTCTATCTATGCACTATCACCTATAAACCTAGACACTTTTTTCATTACTTTGAAGGGTTTTCTAGACATACTTTTGTCATCAACAGTGATTTAGGCAGTAGGAGAGTAAGAGGGGAAACTTGGCTTATCTTGGCCAGACAATTTTGTGAAATAGTAGGGTTTAGGCATCAGAGGTAGGATGTTATAGACAGGAGTAACAATAATCGATAGAGCAAGGCTTATTAGTCCAGGATGAGGTGTTGACAGGATGACCTATCTAATCATAGCAGACAAGAGAGGGGAAAAGTGAAAATATTTCTCTGAGGGGATTTCTAGAGGAAAAAATGATTGTTTGAATTTGGATTCTAGAAAACTTGGATAAAGCATATCATCATCTAAACAGCTGAAAAATACTGATGACTAATAGGGTGTTCCTTATTGGGAATCCCACCTCTTCCATTGAGTAGCTCTTGGAGGAGTCTTTCATTTCTTGACCACTATCAGGAATTTGGCCAAGCTCTTCTTCCAACTACAATGCAGATCATGTTGAGGGTTTGGTTGTATTTGTAAGCTATACCAAGTGGAGGCTAGATCTATTCAGATCTAAGCCATTCCAATGCCTATTTTAAGTGGGAAAGCCTTCTATCCACCTGGCAAGAGAGTATTGGATGAGGAGAGCTCATTTTAAGATCTTAGCTTGAGGCCACATCATGTCCTAGAGCCTACAATGCAGTCCATCTTTCAGAACTACATTATTTGCAAGGAGAAAGTTGCAGGGTCTTTTGGCACTTCAAGGAGGAGAGATCGTTGGTGTTGGGAATCTGCCCTTCACTGTGGTGATCTGTGGATTACAGATCTAATCCATGTTCGATTTAGATCTGATCTAAACACTGATGTATTTTCTTTAGAAATTCTGAATCATTCTGCAGATCAGCTGCATTAGATCTCAAATCTACTCCATGTACATCATTTTTTGCTGAAAACCGCAAGGGGCTTTTGAAGAGGAGACTCTATAGTGTACAGATCTAATATAGATCTATATTTTTGTACAAAGATCTTCTCTAGATCTGAAGTGTAATATACAACTCTTTTCAACTAATAAAATAACACTTTCAAGCTTGTAGAATCATATCATATGGTTGCAGCCTCTTATTTTGAGCATTTCTTTATGTAAAGTTTCCTACTTTCTGTTCTAAGATGTATGGGCTTCAATATAATCTTGATATGCTGATGTGAATGACATGATTGAGCCTACATATTGGCCTCCTACATATATTTGGTTGAAATGCATTATTTTCTGAGCAGTTTTGCAGTCTCATTTCTGGGTATTTTCCAGTTGAACTAGGTGTGGGAGATCTGTTTAACCCACCTAGGAAGATTTGTTTCTGATATCCTCTTAGATTCAAGTCTTAGATGGTTATATCTAAGGGATCCAAAGGCTGATTTTCATTTCTGTAGCATCCATTCCTGAAAAATGCATTTTTCAGGCATGCCTTGCTAAGGAGTCCCAATTGGGAATATTATAATTTGTTGGTCAGGTCCTCTCTATCTTATTTGAGGGGGGTTTCTCCTAAAGTTTTGGTTTTGGTTTTGGTTTCTATTATGAGGAGCTACTTGGTTTTTTGTGGGGAAATCTCTCTCATTTAGGTTGATTCTCTCCATCATTTTTTCCATGGTTTTAATGAGGTTATCAATCTTAGTATCATATGTGGAGGCTACAACCTCTTCCCTATATCTGACCCTCTTTTAATTTTTCATTCTAGCCCATTTGGAAATAATATTTGTTTCCACACTTACTACATGCCTCTACATGTCTTCTAATGTAGGAGGGTATCTCTCTCTCATTTGATAAGCCATATCTGGGTCAAAACCATCTGGAAATTTCATTAGGGCTAGACCTTGTGGGGGTTTCATGCGAGGAGGGAGGGTGTTATATACACTAGTAAACCTAGTGCAGTAATCTTGGACACTTTCTCCAATTTTTCTCTTGATGTTTTCATATTCTGACAAGATTTGGAGATGATTTTTCTTGACTTCCCATTTATTTAGGAATAGTTGGTGGAAAGCAAGGAGGTCATGTATACTATTATGGGTCAGGCCTTTAAACCACTTTCTTGTTTCTCCTCCTAAGCTTTGAGAAAACATTCTTAACTTAATGGTTTCATCATCTATCTCTTGGGATCAAAATATTCATCCATTCTATCCACATGTTGTTGAGAAGTTGTAGAACTACTTTAATCAAATATAGGAATTTTGGATTGATAGTCTTATGGTAGAGGCACTAAAGGCAATGGTAGGACTAATGGGGCATACCAGGCTGCCATAGTTGGTGGTTGGGGAACCCAAGGGGGGTTAACAAGTGGTGGGTTGATAAAGGGAGATGGAGAGTTGATTGGGTGAAGGTGAACAATGGGTGTATGAGTGGGGGTAGAGAATTCTACGCTGGGACTTTACTGTAAGATGGATGGGTCCAAAAATATCTAGGTTATCCAGTTATGGGATTTAGTCCTAAACAAAAAAATTTCAAGGTGTGTGTCAAATCGGATATCTTGCAAGTTTTTAAGGTTTTCATGTAGGGAACTTGCTTTGTGAATATGCTTGCTAATAGTTGAACTCTCAGATCTAGGATTTTTCCTTTGGATTTTCTTTGGATTGTCAACTATTGCAGGAGGGTTTGTGTCAGGATGGGATCTGGTACAGATTGTTCGAGAAGCCAGAACTTAGACCCAAGGCTGAGAGAGGTTGAAATTTTTATAATAGCTGAAAAAAAAAACCAATCTATGAAGAATAATACTTAATTCACACAGTATTTTGATAGGGTTTTTATTTGATTTTTGATAATATTAGGTTTTCTCAATAGTTCCCCAATATGGTTGCTATTATGTTAGCTCCATGTAGTTTGTAAGATTGGCAAGAACAAGTAGTAGAGAACAACATCAAACCGATTTAGAGTCTAGGACCTAGCCTCCCTGGGCTTAGAGCGGGCTTTATTTGTATTTATGATTGACTGATTTAGCTTTAGGATTATATTTTCTGATTTTAGGCTAATTATAATGATTGTGGTTGTTTGTTTGATTGTTTTTTTGGTTGGTTTGATATCCCAAAATAGGAATTGCAGCAATATTAAACAATAATGAAGATCAGCCAAGTAAGAGCAGGAGGCCAATATGGAGGCTCCTTATTTTCATATACATCAGCAAAATATATGAATAAGACAGCCCATGAGATGTACAACAGGAAATAGAAGACTTATATGGAAGAAAATCCTCAAAAGGAGGTGCTGCAACCATGTATTAAGACTAAAAAGAGCTTGGAAATGTTATTTTTATTGGCTACAACTATTGTAGATTACACTTCAGATCTAGAGCAGATCTATGTATGAAAAGTTAGATCTATATCAGATCTATACACTAGATAGGCTCTTCTTCAAATCCCCCTTGGGGTTTTTAGCAAAACATGAATTACAAGGAGTAGATCTAAGATCTAATGCTGCAGAAATGTTGCAGATCTGCAGAAATATTCAAAAATAAATGAACATTCAAATCTGATCTGATATATGCAATATAATGATCCCCTCCAATTGGATCTCAAATTTGAAGGGCAGATCCCCAACACATGAAAACCACTCCTCCAAAAAGTGTGCCAAAATACCCTACAATAGTACCCACACAAATAACGCAGTTCTAGAAGCAAGATTGCTCTGTAGGCTTTAGAACATATTTGGCCTGATGCCAAGATCTAAAAATGTAGCTCCAATGATCGAATACTCTCTTTCCAATGGGATACAAGCCTTCCCCACTAAAAAGTGGCACTAGATTTTCCTAGATCTGAGTAGATATAGCCTCCACTTGCTGCAGCTTACAAAGACAACCAAACCCTCAACATGATTTGCGTTGTAGTTGGAAGAAGAGCTTGGCCAAATGTCGGATAGTGGATAGGAAATGCAAAAATCTTCCAAAAGCTACTCAAGGAAAGAGGTGGGATTCCTGATCAGGAACACCCAATGCTAAACAACATTCGCAATCTAGGCTAAACAGCCAAAGAAAGCTTGTATGTCTAAACAAACAATACTTTAGAAATATGATATCAATCAAAAACCTCTTACATGCTTCCATCCTCTTCCTTGTATAAGTTAAGAGCTTGCAAACCCTAAACCACCTTCAATAAGATAACTCCTTTCACATGAGCTGCCTCCAACTAAAACTGTGTTGTACCTTATTGATGGCCACTCCTCCAAGACGGTGTTGTTGATTTGGTCATGGTTGACCTAGTCAAAAGATTCAGCCCCTTTCACACCTAAGGGTGCTTATGTAAATAGCCCAAATTTAGCCTTGTTCACATGTGGCATTGATTTATTTACTATTTAGGAGTTTTATTGATCCTCCTTTACACATTTATTAATCAAACAAAAAAATAAAACAAAATTGAATATTCCCATTAGCTTGGTACTAATTGGGAATATTACATTCCTCCCCTCCAAAATATTTCTTGTCCTCAAGCAACTGATAAGGTGAGTGTTTCAACTCTTCTCCTCCTCCATTGGTGACACCATCATCATGTTTTAAGCTTCCTTCATAAGCTAAGTGTTCACCAATCCAACCCTCCATGAATTGTTTCTCCAAAGTTCTTATGAGATGTAAGTAATCCATCCCACAAGGAGTCAATAACTCAAATGAAACAAACATGGCTGAACCAATGCTCTCCATGTAACATGTAGCATAAGGTGCATGGAGAGCCTCCATCCCATGTGGTACATACGTGACTCCCATCCCCCCTCCATACATTCCCATAAAAATTACAAGTATATCATCAATGTATGGGAGCAAAATTACATACATACAAAAAAAAATTTGAGCATGTGGAGGTGGGTCATAATCCCACATATGGTACCAGCGCTGTGCATCTCCTGCCTGCATTAGAGCTAGATGTGGTAAGTGGTTTCCCCACCACTTACTTGCTACACATGTTATATCACTATGGATGAAAGTGTGAGATATGTTTGGTGCTTTAGGAAAGTGCTCATCATGATAGAAAATCTCCCTTTGCTCATCAAGGGAGTGGCCATATTCAGAAATTTGTGTGGCCCATTGTTGGCCATGAGATTTACAAGATGTATTGCTCCTACTTGGAGCCATGGCCTCCATAAACATGGTGAAATTATATATACAATCAGAAAATAAAACATGCTTTACATGATCAGATTCTTCACCAACAATACTCCTCATATAAATGGAGTGGTGCATGGAGCTATCTCCTCTCTCAAAATAAGGAAGAGATGGCTAAAATAACTCCCTCATAGAGTCATGTTTCTGCCCCAACTCCACATAGCTCATGCATTCTTGAAACTTTTGATGTAGTTCTTCTTTCAAGCCTTCCCAATCAAAGCTCCTCATTATGATGTTGTAGATCTTCATGGAATACATGTGGCTGAAACAAAACTCTTTGTAGGCCCTTTGTAGCAAGTTCTCCTTGAGCTTGGAAGCTCTAGAGAAGAAGATCCTACCATGATGATAGATGAATCCTTCATGGACTAGACAACCCTCTTCATGTAGCTGGTCATCAAGTATCATACAAGTGTGAAGATCCTTGGAGTAATCCACCAATAGTTGGGATTTCCAATATAGATCTACACTCCCCAACAATGACAGTGTTGGTAATTTATTAATATAAATGTCTTTCATGTTGTTGTTATCCTCCTTGACATCACCCATGCCAAAGGTGTATGTTGGAAGGCCATTCCTTTCATGTTTCTCCTCCCACAGTGCAAAACTAGAAATGAGAATGGGTGAGGATGATAAGGGAAGAAGATTTCCCTCCTTCTTGAGCTTTCCCAAGACTCCCAGTGTTGTATATTTGTCTTCAAGTGCTACAATCCCTCCTGGATCTAAGCTTGGATCATCATGTTTTGATGTCTTCCCCACAAAATTTGAATAAGGTGGCTTCTCAGGTGGTTTGCCACTAGATAAGAGTGTCCCATGCAAATATCTCATGAACATGACAGATGGGACTGTAAAGTCCCTACTTCCACTTTGCAAATCCATCTCTGATTTCTGTGTGGAAGTATTATGTGAGGGGTATGTATGCATGCCTTTGATCATTTGAGATTCACCACTCTTCTTGTCCACCCATTCCATTTGTAAAGCCCCCCAATAAGTGGTGACTTTTCCCAATGTAATCAACCATTGAACACCCAAAATCACATTGGTGTCCGGTATGTCAACCAAAAAGCAGTGATCAACCAAAGTGTAAGTTCCCATGGTGACTGAAAGTGATGGGAAATAATGCATGCATTGCATTTTTCTATCTCCTAGGACCAAAAAATAGAATCCCTCAAAAGTATTAGTGGGTATCGCCCTCCTTTGTACAAGATGAGTATCATTGAAGTTATGGGTGGCCCCACTATCAATCAATATAGAAACCCTCTGATTCAAGATTGAACCTTGAACTCTTAAGGTCAAGTACTTAGGTACTACCCTCAAAGATGCAAGAGTCCATCCAATAGGGGCAAAGGCTCCATTCCCATCTCCTGATGATGTTGGATCTCCTCCATCAGTGTCAGTGTTGTAACCCCTTCTTGGTTCATCTTCTTCTTCCTCCTAAATATCTGAGAAGACCTCTATGTAATGTGCTTTTCGAGCAGCACATCTATGCCCTGGTAACCATGATTCTTGGCAAGTGAAGCATAGCTTATTCTTCCTTAGATCTCTCTAGACTTCATCATCAAGAGGATTCTTGTATGATGTTGTGAAAACAGCTCCAAAAAGAGAATAAAAGAGATATCAATGCCTTAGAAATAAGCCACTTCAAGGGGGAAACCTCCAATACATTACATGAATGAACAATTCTTGGATGATACAAATTACAAAACCTCCTTTCTATATATAGGAGTCCATGGGGCCACAATGTAATCCTAGTGGGTCACAATGTAATCTAGCCAACCTAACAATAATGAATTTGAGGGCACAATAATAACAATATGGGGGTTACAAGGGTACAATAATAAAAATAAGGGGTTACACTAACAACGATGAGGACTATAATAGTAATATAGGGACCTAACATGCCCCTCTCCTTCAAAAAAGTGTTGTCCTCAATGCTTGAGTAGCTCTGGGTGCTTCTGTATAAAATTCTCATCCTCCCATGTAGAATCTTCAGTGGGTAAGTTGTTCCACTTAATGAGATACTCTAAAATTGATAAATTTTGTAGCTATCGAGTTCTTGTTTTCGTGACTGCTTCAGGTTCCAATATGATTTTTCCTTCCTCATCAAGTTCTAGAAATATTTTTTGAACTGGAAGATTTTCACCTATAACCTTCTTTAAGCATGAAACATGGAAAACTAGATGCACTCGTGAAGAAGCGGGAAGCTCCAATTTGTATGCTATAGTACCAATATTTTGCAATACACCATAGTACTATGGCGATAATTCATTATCCTTCTTAGCTTGCTTGAGGGACATTTGTTTGTATGGTTGTAGCCGTAAAAATACCGAGTCTCCTACATCAAAAATTCTCTCGCTGCGATGTTGATCTGCCTGTTGTTTCATTCGATTTTGTGCCAAATTCAGGTTATCCTTTAAGAGTTGGAGAACTTCTTGTTGATGCTCGATGTGATCTTCCACTTTGCTTGAACCTTTGAATTTTCCCTTAAAGATGATGTGATGGATGGTGGATGATATCGATAAAGTGCCCTAAATGGGGTCATTTTTGCTGCAGTATGGAAGGAAGTGTTATACCACCACTTAGCGAGAGGTAACCACTTGACCCATTGTGTTTGTTTATCAGATACAAAACAATGAAGATATCCTTCCAAACATTTATTTACTATCTCAGTTTTACCATCAGATTGAGTATGATAAGATGAGCTATGAGCTAATTGAGTACCTAAACAAGAAAATAACTCTGTCTAAAAATTTCCAGTAAAAATGGGATCTCTGTCACTCACAACAACCCTTGGGCTTCTATGTAGCTTTTGAATTCTGTCCATAAATGTAGTCGCAGCTATACTTGCTTTAAATTGATGAGATAATGCACAAAAGTGTGCATACTTAGTAAGTCTATAAACTACCACCATGATGACACTCTTTCCTTCGGACTTAGGTAAACCTGTGATAAAATAGATTGAAATCTCCTCCCAACGTTGACTTGGAATGGATAAAGGTTGTAGAAGGCAGGGTCTTAATTGTCTCAACTTTATTCTGTGGAAAACCAAAAATTATGCCACAAACTTTTGAATATCAGATTTAAGGCCATCCCAAAATTATTTCTTCACCCTATGGTAAGTTTTTAAAATTCCTGAGTGTCCTCCTAAAGGAGAAGTGTGCAATTCCAAAAGAATCTTTTGTTTTAGTTTGGAATTCCTGCAAATATATAAGCGATATTTCTACCATAAGGAATTGTTTTTCCAACTAAATGTATTAGATGTACTAGGATCTTGCTGTAACTTTTGAATGAGAGTCCACCCTTCTTCGTCCTTCTTTAATTTATCCCTTGCTTCGGTTATCCACTCTAGTTGGATAATTGAAATGGCACAAAGCAATGCTTCAACCTCTGCATCCTTTATTGAGAGTGCATCTGCAAAAACATTTAGCTTCCCTTTTTTGTAAACGATTTTAAAGTCATAACCCAACATCTTTGTGACCCATTTTTGTTGTTATTCTGAAGATATTATTTGTTCCAAAGAGTGTTTAAGACTATCATGATTAATTTTTACCTTGAAGTGTCTTCCCATTAGGTAAGTTCTCCATTTCTTTAGTGCATGTAGTATTGCCAACATTTCCTTCTCATAAATAGCCTTTTGTAAATACTTTCCTTTGATTGAAAAACTTTCAAAAGCAATGGGTCTTCCTTCTTAAATTAAGACAACACCAATTCCATTTCGTGAGGCATCACATTCCACAATAAAGGTTTTTATGAAGTCTAGCATAGCTAAGACTAGTGATAGGCACATTGCCTCTTTAATATGTTAAAACACCTTAGTTGCTTCAGGATTCGATGAAAATGCATATTTCCTCAATAATGTTGTTAGAGGTGCTGCTATTCTCACGTAATTCTTAACAAACTTTTGATAATACCTTGTTAACTCAAGAAATCCACACAACTGTTTTATGGTTGTGGGGACTTTCCGTTCCCTAATGGCTCTAATTTTGTTGGTCTACCTTAACTTACCCTCTTGAGATACAATATGACCCCGGATATTCCACCTCTTGTACTCCCGAAGAAACATTTGGATGTTTCGCATATGGTGTTTCTCCTACAATAGTTTGAGCACCATTTGTCAACATGTTGAACATGATCCTTCTAAGACATGTTGTAGATTAATATATCATCAAAAAATACTAGTACAAATTTTCTGAGGAAGGGTTTGAAAATGGAATTCATCAACCCTTGAAATGTAGAAGGTGCATTGGTAAGGCCAAAAGGCATGACCAAAAATTCATAATGACCCTCATGAGTTTGAAATGATGTTTTCGAAATAACTTCAACCTTTATTCTTATTTGATGATATCCTCAACAAAGATCCAACTTGGTAAAATAAATTGCTCCATGTAATTCATCCAATAATTCATCAATCATAAGAATGGGAGATTTATCTTTAATAGTGAGCTTATTGAGCTCTATATAATCCGGAAACATGCGCCATGATCCATCCTTCTTGTGTACCAATACTATAGGAGCAGAGAAAGAACTTTGACTAGGTTGAATTATACCCGCCTCTAACATTTCTGCAATCATACATTCAATTTCACTCTTTTGGACATAAGGATATCTATAAGGCCTGATGTTTGGAGGAAAAATTCCTGGAATGAAATGAATAGCATGATCATGATCACGAATAGGCGAGAGTCCTTTGGGAGTTTCAAAAACCTTGGAATGATTGTCCAATACTTTTTGGAGATCTACAGAAATAGATGATTTTGATGTTGGAACTTCTAGTGAGCATAATTGTGCAATTACGCCTCATTGTTCTTTCTTTAGAATATTTTTCATGACATTAGAGCTTATTATATTTCCCATATTCCCTGCAATACCTCATAATTCGACTTCCTTTCCTTCTAAAAAAAATTTCAATAAAAGTTCTTGAAAATTAAAAGCTATCGTCCCCAAAGATTGTAACCATTGTACTCCTAGTACAACATCAGCACCTCATAGGAATGGAAAGCATTGGACTAGTCAATACATATTCCCCCATGGTTAGCTTGATATTATGACATTTTCCAGAGCAATTTATAGTTCCTCCATTTGCAACCATCACTTGATATTCTGGTGCTGGGTATAGGAAACAATTCAATTCCTTGGCTACCTTACAATGAATAAAATTATGGGTACTACCTGAATCAATCAATGCTATTAACTTTTTCTTCTTGATATGTCCTTATATCTTGAGAGTTTTAGGAGTGGTAATTCCTGACAATGCATTACACGATATGGTCGGACTCATTTCTTCCTCTTCTTGGGTTGGTTCCTGGTGTATATCCTCTTCTTGTTCATTTTCTTCTTTCTCTTCACAATCTACGTAAAATAATTTCTTCTCAGCACACTTATGACCTTTAGTGTATTCGCTATAAAAATTGTAGCAAAGCCCTTTTTCTCTTTTTTCTTCCAAATTTTGTGGTGTCAACCTTGTAGGTTCTGGAAATCTAGGAGTACCAACACTTCCCTCTTTATAGAAGTGAATGGTAGGCTTCCTTGTCGCCATAATTTTACATTCAATTTTTATTTCCAACCTGAATTCCTTCTCCAATGAATCATGTTCCAAAATACGAACTTAATTTTGGATGTTATCTTTTAAATTACCTATGAAGAAATTAATTGTGATGTTCCAAATATGGAACTTGCTGCTCCATCAGGAATATCTTCAGATATTCCACTTTCGTTCTTCAGTGAGCTATCACAAGTCCATTTTAGAGATTGAATGTTGGGTAATTTACAGGATATGTATCCTTTCAAATAAGGGAGAGATCCTGAGGCTAGCTGGCCCTTCACAGACTCTGTCTATGGATATGCAATATTCGACCTCGGGAATTTCTGCTACAGGGTCCTTGAGGACATTGTATAAGGAAGTTTCTGTAAAAATAAGACAAACCACTACTGGAATCCCCTAGAACACACATCATACAACTCCTATGCAGAATAATAGCTCAAAGAAATAAATCTAGATGGGTTATTCAGATCTCCCCAATCTAGGTCTCTAAAACAGTGCACAATGAGAGAGCTTACAACAATATATGAACATATCCATTAAACTCTGCAAATATGAATACATCATGAGAGGTAAATGGTACAACCAACATTATATTATGATTTCAGCATTAATTAACAAGAAATAATTTTGGGTACAAGCCTCTCAAACCTCTAGAACCATACTCCAATGAATATACAATGAAATGCCGGAGTTGCTGCAACTACATAGAATGCCGGAAGACCATGACTGCGCAGTATCTAAGAGTGAAGCAGCTGTTGAACATGTATAGAATGGAAATGTGGCTGAAAGGTACAATAAAATAGCCCAAGAAAAAAGAATGGTTTGAAATACAAGATTTCTAGCTAATCTAGGAGAGATTGCTAGAAATGTCGGAACATACAAAAATGTGACAACCAAGTTATCACTGAAACTGATACAAAATATGAATGAGGTTGTAGCTGATCTGAAATATGATTTCCCTCCTCTGATAATGTCTCCAATACAAAGGGCTGATCCATTTTTCTCAAAAACACCTCCTGATGAGCTCCATGAACCCTCGTCACATTGCCTCCATAAAATAATGCAGTTTCCTCCATGGACTGCGCAGTGGGAGATGATGGAAGTGTGGCCTGATGCCACTGATCTAAAATGCAGCCCATGAATCCTCCTTGCAGCTCCTCCAATGAATATATTACTCCTCCACTGAAATAGCAAGCCAAGAATGACTCCATAAGCTCCTCCTTTGCTGCCCCCAGCAGCACAACGTCCTCTCTGCTGCAGAGCTAACGCTGTAGATGATGGTAGTAGCTGTGGCCAATGCCGGATTGAGGAAATGTAGCTCAATCCTCATCCTTTCTTGAGGAAGAGGTAGGGATTCCTGACCAGGAACACCCTAGTGCTTGAGGTCACCATCACCCTGCTAAACAGCCCGGGGATGTAAGCTTTTGCAGACCCAAGTCTGAAACTCAAAAAAATGTATGAAAATGGGCAATCATCTCCTCCATATAAAGAAAGGGAACTATTCTCCCCCAAGGTCCCACCAATTAGGGTTTCCACCCTCACATGAGTGTCTTCCCTCCAAAACTGCGCAGCTTCTCTAGGAAGCCTCTCCTCCTTGGGCAGTGCTATTGACTTTAGTCAAAGATGACTAATCTAAGTGAGATGGGTTCCATTCACACCCTTAGGTGTTTCTTTCAGCTACTTATTTGCCTCATTTTCACACAAGGAGTGTTATTTATTCATCTAAAAGGGGCTGAGGTGTCTCCTTCCCCATTTTATTATGCAAAAATAAAATGTGCAACTATAATGTTCCATTTTAGCTTAAGGCTAAAAATTGGGAACATTACAGTGCTCCCCTCCCACATTTTTCTTGTCCTCAAGAAACTGTATAGAGAGAACAAAATTTTATCCCCCTTCTTCTCTTGTGGCCTCCTCATCAATGGTCCCACCACTCCTCAAATATGCTACAATAAATATGCCCTCCAATGCTCTCTCCCAAGCATGCAAACTGAAAATGATGCTCCTCATGGAATGATAGAAGGTGTAGTGGAATCCTTCCTACTAGAATGTGGCCTCCTTAAGGTATGAGTGATGATATGCATGGGATAATTCTGCTCCCAATGATGATCCTCTCAT
The DNA here is from genome assembly GCA_034641835.2 of Pinus albicaulis. Classification (NCBI taxonomy): domain Eukaryota; kingdom Viridiplantae; phylum Streptophyta; class Pinopsida; order Pinales; family Pinaceae; genus Pinus; species Pinus albicaulis. The sequence continues at coordinate 32,478,452 of MU968551.1, forward strand.
CCATGTTATCATCCAAATGAAAATCTCACCCCTGATTTCTGCAATGTGTTGGGGTTGAATGGAGATTTGTGCTTGTGCTTCCCATGATGGCCCTCTCTCCATTTTAAGTGTTCATGGGGCTGCCTCTGTCCTTGGGCTGAAATGGTATGGCCTCCAAGAATGGACTAAGCTACCCCATCAAGAAAATCAACCATGAAATGCCTCTGCAAATTCTCCAAGTGGTCCCTCCCACAAGAAGGTACAAGTAGCAATGTGGCAATCATGGTTTTCCCATGGTGTCTCCTGCAAGATAAAACATATATAATGGGGAGAATCATGCTCCCAATGGGTTGTACATACAATACTCTCCAAATAATTCTCCTTATGAGTGTACAACATCAGAAATAGAAGGAGCAATACACAATAAAAGCAAGTTGTCATAGGACAACCAGAGAGTGGTTCATAGTTCCACTCATGGAACCTGCGTCATGCCTCCTTGGCCTGCCTTAAAATCAGAAGTAACAACTGTTGTACTAGCCAGTTTTTTTCTACCACAACATATCCTCATAAGATGAAACATGAAATCACAATTTGGTGCCAATGGTGCTCACCAAAAATCATGTGGCTTCCCCACAAACCATCATAAGAATAGCCAAAATCAAGGCTACAAGTAGCTGCAAGAACATCATATCAAATGCAAGAAGGGATGATCCTCCTTGATCAATATGCTACTCGTATAAATTAAAGAGGTACATAATGTGAAATTATACTTTCTCTACCATGTACTTGAGACCTTGAGCTGAAATGGTTCATCTGAATGCTCTCCCTCTCCTCCAATGAGTAAGGGAATGGTTGTGCCAACCTCTCCAAAAAAAAAAATGGGCTCTGCATCTATCCATATGGTGATGTAGATCATGTTGAATGCCTTCCCAAGTGAACTCCTCTAGAAAGGCAAGTATGCATCCAAATTCATAGCTAGGAAGTCCTCATATGCTGCATGCAATAGTGTCTCCTTGAGACTAGAAGCCCTAGTCAAGAAGAGTCTGCCATGATGATAGATGATCATATCATCCACTAAGTATCTGCCATCTCCATCAAGGCCATCCAATAATCATGAATGCACCAAGATCCTGTGGAATACTCAACCAAAGCTAAACCCTCCATCATGGATCAATCCTCCACATAGACAACGCTGGTGTTCTGCAATATGGTGCTCCATCATGCTGTTGCCTGCTACTTTGACATCCCCCCATGCCAAAGTCATCCTCCAAGTTTCTTCCATGCCCACCATGCAACTACTCATTCTCAAATAGAAATGATTCTCTCTGAAAATGAGCCTCCCATGAGAGACTATCACCTCCAAAGAATCTCTTGATCTTGGGCAATGTAAGCATGAGTGTCCTCCATCTACCCCAATGCATGAAAGAGTCATTCCTAAAAAAAGAAGTATCATCTCTCTCACTAAATATATGGAGCATCCATCCTGCATCATGAATATGCTATCCTCCATCTCTGCAGCAACTCTATCTACGCAGTAAAACTGATGAGAATGGGTGGTACTGAAAATGAGAGAGTGTATCCCTCCTCCTTGCACTTATCCCCAAACTATCTGCACTGTGCTGGATTCCTCCAATGACTCCACCTCTCCGGAATCAAAGAATGGTGAACCAAATAGCATGATGCCTCTTATCATCTCTAGATCAAGTGGCCTCCCAAGTGGAAAGCCTCCAAAAAGTGAGACATCAAGATTTGAAATAGACTGCATGTATGAGTGGATTGATTTGTCCCTCTCTCCTCTGTGCAGTGTAGTCTCTTTCCTTTGTGTAGAAAATTTCTGAAATAGATAAGGGAGAACACTCATCATCCCTTCATGCCGATCCTTTTTCTCTTCTTTCTCCATCTCACAATCTCCAGCAAAAGCTACATATGGCTCCGGAATTGTGTCTTGGTACCCACATGCAAAAATATTTAGAACTCCTTGCAAAGACACAAGGGCTCCTCTAGTGGAAGCAATGGCTCCCCTTTCACCTCCATGTGGTGATGGATCTCCTCCTAATGTGACAGCGTTGTTGGTTATTTCCAATGTATGCAAAGTGTTTGTGTTTATGACACAATGAGTTTCACCAATTTTTTCCATAAAACCCTTAGTGAATGCATCATATGTTTTTTCATTTGCACGATAATGAAAAATGGACCCTTCAAACCAAAAATCATGAGCCATACCTTTAGTTGCAGCACTGTTCCTCCCATGGCCTCATTTTCTTCCTCTACTCCCTTGCAATGCAAGTGAACAAAGGACTGCGCTATGGATCTGCATGTGTGGCTGAATTCTCACACCCTTCATGAGAATAGCTAGGGCTTTCTTCATCTACAAACCTTTTCAAAAAATTTCTCCGAATTTCCCTTTCATCAGATCTTCAATGATTCCTCAATGGTCTAGAAAAGAAGAAGGGAGACCTCCTCTTCCTTCATTCCCTTTCCTTGTTTCCTATGTAAATATTCTCTCCTTGGAGAGAAGCTCCTCTTGGTGATGGAAATCTTGTGCACAAGCTGAGCCAAGATTGATGCTCTGATACCACTGTAATGTTCCAAATCTGGAATTTGCTGCTCCATTGGGAATATCTTCAGATATTCCACTTTCCTTCTTCATTGAGCTATCACAAGTACATATCAGAGATTTACTATTGGGGAATTTACAGGATATGTCTCCTTCCAAAGAAGGGAGAGATCTTGAGGCTAGCTAGCCCTTCACAGGCTCTGTCTATGGATATGCAATATTCCACCTTGGGAATTTTTGCTACAGGGTCCATGAGGACGCTGTATAAGGAAGCTGCTATAAAAATAAGACAAAAAACTACTGGAATGCCCTAGAATAGACATCATAAAACTCCTATGTGGAATATGAGCTCAAAGAAACAACTCTATATGGGTTATCAGATCTCCCCAATCTAGGTCTCTAAAACAATGCTCAATGAGAGAGCTTACAGCAATATATGAACATAACCATTAAAATTTTAAAATATGAATACATAATGAGAGGGAAATGGTATAGCTAACATTATATTATTATTTAAGAATTAATATACAAGAAATAATTGAGGGGACAAGCCTCTCAAACCTCTAGAACCATACTCCAATGAATATACAATGAAATGCCGGAGTTGCTGCAACTACACAGAATGCCAGAAGACCATGAATGCGTAGTATCTAAGAGTGAAGTAGCTAATGAACATGTATAGAATGGAAATGTGGCTGAAAGGTACAAGAAAATATCCCAAGAACAAAGAATGGGCTGAAATACAAGATTTGTAGCCAATCTAGGAGAGATTGCTAGAAATGCCAGAACATACAAAAATGTGACAACCAAGTTATCACTGCAACTGATACAAAATATGAATGAGGCTGTGGCTGATCTGAAATCTGATTGCCCTCCTCTGATAATGTTTCCAATATGAAGGGCTGATCCCTTTGTCTCAAAAACACCTCCTGATGAGCTCCATGAACCCTCCTCACGCTGCCTCCATAAAATAACGCAGTTTCCTCCATGGACTGTGTAGTGGGAGATGATCGAAGTGTGGTCTGATGCCACCGATCTGAAATGCAGCCCAGGAATCCTTCTTGTAGCTCCTCCAATGAATATATCACTCCTCCACTGAAATAGCAAGCCAAGAATGACTCCATAAGTTTCTCCTTTGCCGCCCCCAGCAACACAACGTCCTCTCTACTGCAGAGCTAATGCTGTAGATGATGGTAGTAGCTGTGGCCAATGTCGGTTTGAGGAAATGTAGCTCAATCCTTATCCTTCCTTGAGGAAGAGGTAGGGATTCCCAACCAGGAACACCCTAGTGCCCAAGGGCACCATCACCCTGCTAAACAGCCCGAGGATGCAAGCTTTTGCAGACCCAAGTCTGAAACTTCAAAACATGTATGAAAATGGGCTGCCATCTCCTCCATATAAAGAAAGGGAACTCTTCTCCACCAAGGTCCCACCAATTAGGGTTTCCACCCTCACATGAGTGTCTTCCCTCCAAAACTGCGCAGGTTCTCTAGGAAGCCTCTCCTCCTTGGGCAGCGCTGTTGACTTTAGTCAAAGATGACTAATATAAGTGAGGTGGGTTCCATTCACACCCTTACGTGTTTCTTTCAGCTAATTATTTGCCTCATTTTCACACAAGGAGTGTTATTTCTTCATCTAAAAGGGGCTCAAGTGTCTCCTTCCCCATTTTATTATGCAAAAATAAAATGTGCAACTATAATGTTCCATTTTAGCTTGAGGCTAAAAATTGGGAACATTACATTAACTCGTTCAAAGATGGAATACCGCCACCCTTATCCCCTTATATTCAATTTTTGGAAGTCCTTAATGTGCTCCCACATTAAACCCTATTGTTTGAGATTTATCAATTGGCTAAAGAAGGTGTTGATCTTTGTATCCTCATAATGTGCTATAATTTCCTCTGTAAAAATTGACCAAGTGACAACTTTTCTATGGGAGCAAAGCCATCGATACCGTAAAAGTTTATTTTTTCCTAAATGTAAAGTTGAAATGCGTACCTTTTGTGTGTTTTTCACATTATGGAGATCAAAATATTGCTCCATCTGTAGTATCCATGTTACATGATCCTTTCCATCAAACTTCATCATATCCATTTTTGGAATATGGTGGTTCTTCCCACCAACATTAGATTTTATGAAATCACGATTAACATTTATTTTTTTCTCATCATGAGTTTCCTCTACTATCTTTTCACCATTAGGAAAAATTTCTTGTATGAAATCTGTCAAACCTTCCATGTCTACTTTTAGATCATTCTTCATGTTTTCCATTTTCTCATCGATCTTAGCTTCCATGTCATCCATCTTAAACTCCATGCCAGCTTCCATGCCATCTATCTTAGATTCCAAACCATCTATGCCATTCTTCAAACCATCCATCTTAGATTCCATGCCTTTCTTCAAACCATCCATCTTAGTTTCCACGCCTTTCTTCAAAACTTCCATGTCATTTTCTGTTGCTCTTTGCGAGAGCAAAATTTTTTGCACTTACTCTTGTAATTTTGATATGTCTGTTGCCATTCTTCGTCTTCATGAGTCATAGTAGAGATTTCTAAAGGATTAATGGGTGTTGAATTATTTTTAGGGACCATTTTAGAATCCAATACTGATATCTATTCTACAATATGCCCTTGGAATCAATTCAACTTGATTCCTCAAATAAGACTTATGCAATTCAGAAAAAAAAAATACACACCTTTTACTTGCTTTTGAGGAGCTCGATGTTGAAATTGAATTATCTCCATAATTGTGGATCCTAAATATTAGAAATTCAGCCTTGTATTAGCCCTCTGAAGCCTCTTTCAAATGCCACAGATATGTTCTGATTGGATTTTTCAAGACAAATTTATGTCCAATCTCCCTCAATGACCCAATTTTGGAATGGTTCAGTAGAGTGAACTTGTACGACTTGCCACGTGTCATTGTTTCCTCCTTTGGCTCTAAAATTGATAGACCAAAAACTAAAGTCCGTGTACTTGTGGCCACTTTTTACATAATTCCAATCCAATGCTCAGAGAGAGAGCTATGCATATTTTCCCATGATCACCTCTTTGAGATGAAATTCGTAAGCCTCAATATCTCCGAAAATATTGCGAACCATAACCTTAAATTTTGCAAAAATGTTCCTCAGGATTGTGCCTTCGTACTCTAAAAATTTCAGCTTCTGAACCTTCGTACAAAAAAAATTATTACGAAAATACCACGATGACCTGTTTAGGTTAAATTCAGGAGCCTGCAAAATGACCTAACTTGCACAGATCATATCTCTGAAAATATTGCGAACCAAGCTTTGAAATTTTGCGACGATGTTCCTCAGGAATTTTTATTTGCACTTTAAAAAATTTAGATTTTGAACCTTCGTAGAAAAAAATTTATAGCAAAAATTCCACGATGACCTGTTTGGAGTAGCGAAACCCTAGAATCTCAAAGCTCTGATACCAAATGTTGTGAAACTAGCTCCAAAAAGAGAAGAAAAGAGATATCAACGCCTTAGAAATAAGCCACTTTGAGGGGTAAACCTCCAATACATTACATGAATGAACAATTCTTAGATGATTCAAATTACAAAACCTCCTTTCTATATATAGGAGTCCATGGGGCCACATTGTGATCCTAGTGGGCCACAATGTAATCCTAGCCGACCTAACAATAATAATTTAAGGGCACAATAATAACAATATGGGGGTTACAAGGGTACAATAATAACAATAAGGGGGTTACACTAACAACAATAAGGGACTATACTATTAATATAGGGACCTAACATATGAGCTCTCCTTTGAAGGAAAAACTCTTTATTCCTTCCATTTTGAAGGAAAAGAGGGCTTGTGCTGAAAGTTTGTCTTTGCTTTTGGAAAAGCATCTTGAAGGTCTCTAGCCCTTTCAATAGCATCATGCAGGGTAGTGGGCTTGGTAGACTTTACCAACCCATGAAGAGGTTCATATAGACCATTGATGAACATGTACACCCTTCTTGTTGCAGACAAATCAGGAACCATAATAGATAATCTCAAAAATTCAGAAATATAAGACTTTGTATTACCTGATTGTTTCAACTTTGCAAGGCTCATGAATGGTGCATCTGGATCTCTTCTTTCGAACCTTTCCACCAGTCTTCTAGTGAAATATGAATAAGCAGTCACATTAGCATGACCCAATGTAGATAAGCCATGGAATCACGAGTTGTGTGCTTCACGTTCAAAGTGTAGCGTCGCAATCTTGATAGCCTCCATCTTAGGGACCTTGTTCAACTGAAAGTAGATGTCAAGTGCTTCTACGCATGCTTTGGTAGAACACTTGGATGACCCATCAAATTTGGGTAAAAATAATCTGCCCATAGAGTGATGTCGATCATGATTCTGAGTGAATCCACCATCTCTATAGTGATGCCTTGGTCTTATTTTGTCCTTGAGGTGAAAAAACTCCTGAAAACTCAAATGATCTTCGAATCTCTAATTTTGAGATTCATATTCTTCAAAATAGTCTTCCAGGGATGCTTTCTCTTGAAACCCTTCATTTCCCACAGCTAAAAAGTTAGGCATGGTAGAGCGTTGGGAAACTTGTGGCTGATTCGCTGGTTGACCATTCTAGTGGTGAGACATGCCATATCTTTCTCCAAGATGAAATATCTGAGGATATTCTTTGATTCTATCCATTGTCATCTCTTTTATCTCTCTAGAAAGATCTTGTATGGCTCTCAAAAGGATCTTAGGAAAATCCTTTGGATCTTCATCACTTACAGATTCAGGGGCTTTATGCTTATCTTCATTGTCATTGGTGTAATCAAATTTCTTCTATCTTATTTTTAGATACCTCTTCTGTCTATCAGTAAGAGGCTCTTATTCTTCTGAAGACATATTCTCTTCTTAGAAATAAAAGCACAAGTCGTGCCAAGATGATTTCTCTAATACCACTGTAATATCCCAAAATAGGGACTACAGAAATATTAAACAATAATGCAGAGAAATAACGCATATCAGCCAAGTAAGAGCAGGAGGCCAATATGGAGGATCCTTATTTACATATACATCAGAAAAATATATGAATAAGACAGCCCATGAGATGTAAAAAAAGAAATAGAAGAATTTTATGGAAGAAAATCCTCAAAGAGAGGTGCTGCAACCATGTATTAAGACTGAAAAGAGCTTGACATCGTTATTTTTGTTGGCTACAATTGTTGTATATTACACTTTAGATCTAGTGCAGATATGTGTACAAAAAGTTAGATCTATATCAGATCTGTACACTATATAGGCTCTTCCTAAAATCCCCCTTGGGGTTTTTAGCAAAACATGAAGTACAAGGAGTAGATCTGAGATCTAATGCTGTAGATCTGCAGAAATATTTAGAAATAAATGAAAAATTAGATCTGATCTGATATATCAAATATAACGATCCCCTCCAATTGGATCTCAAATGTGAAGGGAAGATCCCCAACACATGAAAACCATTCCTCCAAAAAGTGTTCCAAAAGACCCTACAACGATTACTTTGTTGAGCCCCAAGATTGTGCTTTCTTTCATCTTACTTTACCTCATTTTCCTTTGTCCATTGTTATCCCAGACCCAATTGATCAATGAAATTAGTTAAAATTAATTTTAGGATGATTAACATGGCTAACTTGCTAAGTTTTGTGATTTTTGTCATTGTAAGGCATTTTGACCGGAACTAGCTGCAGAATGCAGACATTCCGTAGCTAACCAGAAATTCCGCAGCTGTCTTCATGTTCAAGCATGTTCCAGGTGTCCTCTGAAGAAAAACCACATATGGGTATATTCCACGTCATTTCCACATCATTCGTTGCTCACCATGAAGGAAGAACCGAATTCTGGACGTGGTTTTGGTACGTGGGAACTCATTTAAGGAAGCAGACTTCTAATAGGACTGTCTTAGTCCAGATGTCCTTTTTCTCTTTACGTTGCCATCTTTAGAGTCCTAATGTGATTTTGATAAGGAAAGACAAGGATCCCTGTATTGTTGCAAGTTCTGTTATGTAAAATTGTTATAAAAACACTTGGGAAACCGAGAGATAGGCTAGATTTTGCTTAGATTTCATGCTATATTTCTGAAAACGAAGAATACTATGTTTCAAGTTATTTCTACTTTAATGAAGAGGACAGCATTGCTTTGAACGCGTTGAGTTGATTTGGAGTTAGATTCCGTCTGGTGGTAGAGGGCCCCTGCCTCCTGCACGGCTTTACTTTCGTAATTTAGATAAGTATCTTAGTTGTTTTTACGTTTTTGAAGTTTGAGTTCGTAGTTAATTTCATTAGCCACTATAGTTATACTTGTTATAAGAACTCTTCCAAAAGAATAAACTCTTCCAAAAGATCATGATAATGAATGGGAAATGGCTATAGTGTTGTAGGATTTAATTATAATTTCTTTTGTTCACTATCACAGTTGAACTTATACTAAGCAAACTCTTCCAAAAAATCCTTATGATGTCTAAGGCATGACTGTGATACTGAACGTTTCAGTTGTTTGTTTGCACTAAGTAGCATAGCTGATCTTACTCTTAAAACACCCTTCCAAAATACCATAATGATGGGTAGGAGATAGTTGTGATGTCTTAGTTTTTAAATTTCTTTCAGTCTTTATGTTTGCATTTGCACTGAATTGTACAGCCAGGATTGTTCTAAGAAGCTCTTCCAAAATACCAATCATGATGGACAAAACAGGCTGTAGAATCCCATAGATTAATGCATGATAACTTAGTTAGGGTACTCCGGAGTCAAATTGCATTCAATTCATGCTCTGTTATTTTGTTTTAAGTTTGATAATGGCTTGTTAGTTCAACACTGTTTTAGACTAGTGACATCTTAAGTTCAGTTTTAGCTTAACTCATTGCATTTTCACTCCACAATTAGTTGTCATCCACTGCATATTAGATTACATTAGTTGTTAAACTTAACAATACGGCCTTCATTATTTACAAAACCTCTTCTTGTTCCAAATCTATAATTGATTCATAACCATATGAACAGAAGACAATATCATTTCAAGGCCTGAAGTACTTTTGCAACTTCTTTACCACTTCATAAACAAAGCCTTTTTCTCAAAAGACTACTTTAAAAAGAAATCTATAACTCTTGAGTAAGGTTTAGTAATGTTAAACTAAGTTTCAGAATAGAGTTAGGAACTAGTCTTAGAGTAGAGATCTTATGATGGTACCAATGTTTTCCTCCAAGTATATTTCAACAAATCTTTAATCATGGATAAAATGTTGTCTCATTATAAGCTGATTGTTTAATTATTTAGTTAGGAGAATTTGTATACTTAGCTGACCACTTCTCAAGCTCTCCCAAAATACCTTTGATGAAAGAATTGGACAAGTTAAGTTTATGTTTTGATTCATTTTCTTGAAGTCATTATCAAGCTTGGTATTCTGCTTAGTCATAGTTTAGGTTTGATTCTGTTTTAGTATTTGCATTTGCATTTGTCATTTGTCATCAACTAATTAGGCTTCACTCTGTTTTTAAACCAGTAGCTTCTTTCCACTAGCTTTCTAGTCATTTTCCTTGTGAACATAAAAACCACCAAAAGACCAAAAACATCATAAATCATCACAAAAGACCAAAAAAATCATAAAACACTAAACACAACGCATTAAGAGACAAACACCTAGGCACATACAGTGCACTTCACTTCAGCAGTTTACCAACCCTAGTTGACAATTAAATGAACTCAATTTAGGAGACTAGGTTGAGCACAAACATTTTGGCGCCGTTGCCGGGGAAGTGAAAACTAGGTAACCTTTGTTTCTTAACTCCCAAAAACAATTATATGCGTAGAGAGAGAGATTCAAGGGGTAGATTTATAAGCAGCAGAAGCAGAAATTTGATTCCTAGAACACCACTTGTTTCACCTAGACCCAGAGCTAGTACACCTTCAACTCAAACCCACATTCCATCCATTACTGATCCTGGACTCCTAGAAGATCTAAGGTCAGATATTCCATTAGAAATACCTTCCACTTCATCCATTGAATCTGTCTTGGAAGAAAAGCCAAGGACTCCTGTTAGGGACACAAACTTTCCTACTACTACAGAGGAACTAACCATGGCAGAAGAAGGAGGAGGAGGAGTCTTTAATGGAGAACACACATTATTTGGAGGGGGTAGAGGTAGAGGTAGAGGAGAAGGAGGTAGAGGTATAGAAGGAGAAGGAGGTAGAGGAAGAGGTAGAAGAGAAATAGGAAGCTCTTTTGGGTTTCCTATAGTATATGAAGAAACCAATACAACCATGAAAAATATTTCACCCTCTATCCTTCCAAACTTCTATGGGCTTAAAACTGAAGATCCTAAAACCTTCCTATTTGCATTTGAAGTCCTATGTAGAAATTATGACTACTTACAAGATGCTCAAAAACTTAAACTATTTCCTTCAACATTGAAAGGAGCAACATTGAAGTGGTTTATGAGTTTGATCAACAGTTCTATTAGGACATGGGAAGACATGAAACAAGCATTTCTAGAAAGGTATCTGGATTATTGTATGCCGGTCAATCATAAGGAAGAAGTGTTTAAGATGTTACAAAAAGAAGATGAAAACTTAGAAGATTTGTTGGAGAGATTTCATTACAACATCAAAAGAGAAAAAATGGAAAACCTAGATCAAGACACCTTAAAAGCTCTTTTGTTGAAAACAATTAGGGATGAATGGTTGGATATCCTTAACATGATGGGAAAAGGGAATATATCACAGCTCACATTACCTGAAATATCTGAGTTATGTATCAACCTTTCAAGAGGGAAATCTAAAACTATAAAAGGTCCAAGAGATCCTACTCTTGCAAGGGCAAGTAAGTCTGCTTCTGGGACAGTAAGTAGATCAGAAATAGGACACATGCTTGATGATTTCAAATCTGACATCTTAGGGAGTCTTGGTGAAAAAGTAGACACCCTTAAGATACAAAACAAGAAAAAAGTTGAATCTGATGCCTTGGCAATATTTTGTCCCAAATGTAGAAAGAAACATGCCTTGAGAGAGTGTCCTTTGGATGTAAAATTTGTAGAGACCTGTGTCATTTGTTCTGAAAAACATGAGACCAAGAATTGTCCTTCTCTTCCTGGTCTCAAAGCTGTCTTTCAGGAGGAAACTCCTACAGATTCCACAAAGTCTCTCAATTTTGTATCTAGAAGACCTTGGCAGGGACCTCAAACACAAGGATTCCATGATCAAATGTATAATCAACCTCCACCTTGGAATTCTTGGCAGCAACCTTGGCCTCAATTTCAAAATCAATCAAAGTCCCTATGGAAGATACTCCCCATACTATCAGTATCCACCATCCTATCCACCATACCCACATTTTTATCCTCAAAATCCTCAACAAAATTTTCAACAAAATCCTCAACAACATCATCAGAACCTACCACACAAAATCAACCACTTTCATTACCATTCCCTAAGAAATCAAATCAATTGCCTGCTCAACCCATACCAAACCCCAATAATAAAAATCCTCAGAACACATACATGATAGAAGACCAACAGTTCCCAAATTATTTAATTACTCTTTTAGACCTTAGTGATGTTCAACTTAGGTCTGGAAGAATACTTGAAAAGAGGAAACCTTCTGTGATCATACAAGAACAAGATAACTCTGAGGAAGACTCTCTACGGGTGAATAAAAGTCTTGAGGAAGACACATATTTTCAAGACCCAAACACTGAAAAATTAAAGCAAAAAGATCCAATAATTTCAACTCCTGTATTAGAGCAACCATCCACATCTACTTCTATACCTCCCTTTCCAGAAAGATTACAAATTGATAGAGGTGTAGAAAAACAAATCATGGTGCCTAATTATGATTTCTTAGATGAATTAAGAAATGTTTGCATTAAAATTCCATTATTGCAAGCCATCAAAGAAATCCCAATTTTAGCCAAAACAATAAAGGAGTTGAGTATGAAGACAACAAGAAAAAGAATAAGAGAAACCAAGAAAATTCAACTGGTAGGACAAATAGCAGATATTATGATGGGCAAGATTTCTATTCCAAAGTATCTTGACCCAGGAAATCCAGTTGTCAAAATTCACATCAATGGAATTGAAATTCAAAACACACTCATTGACTTAGGAGCAGCAATAAATATCATGAGTAGACAAATCATGGACAAACTGAAACTTCCTAATCTTCTCCTTACACCCACACTATTACAATTAGCAGATAGATCTGTGATCAAACCAGATGGGGTAATAGAAGACATTCCAGTGTCCCTAGATTCTTGGGAGTACCCTGTGGATTTCATGATCCTAACTCCTAATAATAATCTAGGAGGCCATCCTGTTATATTAGGAAGACCTTGGTTGGCTACAGCTGATGCTTTTATTAGTTGTAGGTCCGGTGATATGTATATTTCTGATGGTAGTTCAACTAAGAGATTCACTTTATATCCCCCAGCTAGGACAATTACAGATCTAGATGACACTCAATGGATAGAGGATGAAGAAGATTTACAACCACTCTTCACAATTTCAGAAATTAGTGAAGATAATCAAATTCTAAATACTCTAGAAAACTTTGAATCCTCTCCAGAACACAAACATGAATCATTTCAAGAGGGATCCAATATTGATTTTTTGTCATCAAGATAGATGTCTCTTCATTCTATGGATAAATTTGGCAGCTCTACAAGTGAGATCTTTCCAGGCAAAACTTTGAATATAAATAAGAACCTAGAGAAATCTCAACAAGAAAAGTTAGTCAAAGTATTACAGAGACACTCTTCTGCATATGCATGGGAGTACACTGACATGAAAGGGATAAGCCCCAAGACTTGCACTCATCACATCTATATAGAGGAAAATTGTAAACCAATCAGACAACCTCAAAGATGGATGAATCCAAATCTTAGGGAGATTGTTAAAGAATAATTGCAAAAATTGTTAAATGTCAACTTCATCTATCCTATTTCAGATAGTCAGTGGGTTTCTCGTTTGGTAATTGTGCCAAAGAAAAATGGTAAATGGAGGGTATGTGTTGACTACCGAGAATTAAACAAAGCTACTCTTAAAGACCATTTTCCCTTACCTTTCATAGATCAAGTGTTAGATACATTAGCTGGCAAAAAGTACTTCTCATTCTTAGATGGGTTTAGTGGTTACAACCAAATCCAAGTAGCACTTGAAGATCAAGACAAAACCACATTTACCTGTCCCTGGGGTACCTATGCTTACCAAGTATTGCCATTTGGATTATGCAATGCACCTGCAACATTCCAAAGGGCAGTATTAGGAATTTTTTCAGATCTAATACATGATTGTGTAGAGGTATACATGGATGATTTCACAGTTTATGGAAACACTTTTGAAGAAGCTTTAGCAAACTTGGAAATTTTTTTAAAGAGATGTCAAGAAGCAAATCTTTCACTTAGTCATGAGAAATGTTTCATGATGTTTACTGAAGGTATTTTTTTGGGGCATCACATTTCAGGGGATGGGATTAGAGTTGATGAGTCAAAATTTGAAGTCATCTCTAACTTATCTATTCCAAGTTGTCAAAAAGATGTTAGGATTTTTCTAGGATTTACAGGATATTATCGGAGATTTATAGAAAACTTCACCAAGATAGCATCTCCACTCTTCAAATTACTTACCAAAGATTGTGAATTAAAATGGACTTCTGATTGCCAGTTAGCCTTTGAGACCCTAAAAACAAAAATTTCTGAAGCACCTATATTAAGGGGACCTAACTGGAAGTTACCTTTTCATATCTCCACAGATGCCTCCGATACAGCTCTAGGAGCAGTATTGGGACAAAAAGATTTGATTCCTTATGCCATCTATTATACCAGTAAAAATTTGACTCCTGCAGAGTTAAACTATACTGTAACTGAAAAAGAGTTTTTAGCTGTTGTTCATGCCATAAACAAATTTAGACACTATATAACAGGCTATGAAACTTTAATTCACACTGATCATTCTGCAATTAGATACCTAATGAACAAATCAATCACTAATGGCAGAGTTATAATATGGTTATTGCTCTTACAAGAATTCAACATTACTATTCTAGATAGGCCTGGAAAACAAAACACAGTAGCTGATTTCCTATCTAGACTCCAAAATATCAAAGATGACACTCCGGTTGAAGATCAATTTCCTGATGAGTATCTTTTTGCAATCTCTACTCAAACTCCATGGTTTGCTAATATTGCTAATTATTTAGTTTCAGGAAAATTTCCTTCAATTATGAATGCAAGGGATAAAAGAAAAATCATTAATGATAGTGCAAAATATTCATGGGTCGCTAATGAGTTGTACAAGATAGGTCTAGATTTGATCATTAGAAGGTGTGTTCGTGAAGATGAGATGCCTGAGATTCTCAAGGCATGTCATGATGAACCTTGTGGCGGACACTTTGCAGATAAGAGGACAGCCTATAAGATCCTTAATTTAGGATATTATTGGCCATCCTTGTTTAAATATGCTAAGGAGTATGTCAAAAGGTGTGACAGTTGCCAAAGGGTAGGGAAACCTTCTCCTTCAGGTGAGATGCCATTACAACCTTAGGTACATATTGAACCTTTTGAAAAATGGGCTTTTGATTTTGTAGGACCTATTAGTCCTCCATCAAGACAAAAGAGATATATATTAGTTTGCACTGATTATGTTACCAAATGGGTAGAGGCCAAGCCATTACTTTTTGCTAATGAAGCATCTGTAGTTAATTTTCTTTTTGAGGATATTTTTACTTGTTTTGGTGTCCCAAGGGAAATTGTTACAGATCAAGGAGCTCAATTTACATCGAGGCTAGTGGAACAAATGATGGAGAGGTACAAAATCAGGCATAGAAAATCTACTCCTTATCATCCACAAGAAAATGGTCAAGTGGAATATACTAATAAGGTCATTGAAGGAATCCTAACAAAGACTGTTCATTTACATAGAAGAGATTGGGTAGATAGGCTTCCTGAAGCCTTGTAGGCCTATAGAACTACATGGAGAAACACAACAGGCCATACTCCTTATGAACTTGTTTATGGAAAGCAAGTTTTGTTTCCCATAGAGTTCCAGATTCAAACTTTCAAAATGGCAGTTCAGCTAGGACTTGATTTAACGGAGACACAAAAGCATAGATTGGAGCATATTAATGAATTGGATGAAATCAGACAAGATGTAGTTCAGAAAACAAGTCTAGTTCAACAACAAAGGACTAGATGGCATGATAAGTACATCAAAGAGAAGAAATTCAAAGAAGGTGACTGGGCTCTCTTGTTTGATTCAAAATTCAAGGATTTTCAAGGTAAATTTCAAACACATTGGCTTGGGCCATATGAAATTATTGAAATTTTTGACAATGGAGCAGTAAAAATCAGGACAATAGATGAAGAAGAGGTCACTTTTCTTGTGAATGGTCATAGATTGAAGTTGTATCACAAACCACTCTCAAGAGAAGAATTTGTCAAGAAGTTCCAAGAAAACAGTGATGTGAAGTTAATGAAGAAGAATATTTCTTCTTCATCAACTTGATTGAATTTTCTGAAGCATTTCTTTTGAAAATAAAATAAAAAATAAAAAAAAATAAAAATAAAAATAAAAAAATAAAAAAAAAGGTATAAACATGAAAACCAATCATTGATTGGCATGTTTATACAGAAAAGATAGGGTGAAAATCAGAGTTTTTCTGACACTATAACTTTTCCCATTTTGTTTTTGCAAGCAGCTGTTACAAAATCATAAGTTCAGATCCATTGTACTTATGATCCATTTCATTTCATTTCATTTCATTTCATTCCATTCACTTATCCATCCATACTCTATTTCATTCATTCATTCATACTTCACTTCATTCCATATATCATTCATCTCATTCCATACTTCATCCACCTCATTTCCATGTCAAAATTTAAAGTTTGATGTCTTGCTGCAAATGAATAACACATGTCATGGATTGCAGGCCATTTCTTATATTCTTCCACTCCATTTCATAAATTGAATCCATTCCATTTCATCATCCACTTCATACATATCATGTCTCATCATCCATCTTCATTCATGCCATATAAATTTCACTTATATTCCAAACCACTCCATCCCATGATTAAAATGCTCTACAGGTACATTCTGTAGCTAAACAGACATTCTGCAGCTGATCAGACTTTCCGCAGCCAGACAGTCATTCCGCAGCTACAAATCCTGAAGGCACTAATCAGCAGACATTTGAATTGCAACAAGATGATCCAGTATATCCATGAATAAGAAGAATCAAGAAGGTTTATGAAGACTCTTCCAAAGGAGAACAAAGAAGACAAAGACCACAAAAAGCAAATGAAAAGCAAAGGTAACAAGTTTTGATTATAATGGCATATCATAAACTTTAGCATAGTTTTAGTTATGAATCATTCAAAAAAGTTGTTTTGATTATTTTTATTGATCATGTCCAATATACCCTCCACAAACTTTGGATAAAAATCTCTCATTTCAAATTCTATACCCGACCATCATTTAAGCGGTTAAAAAGGCTGAAGTGTTTGATTTCCTCACGTCACCCAGCCAAATCATTTAATGATGATTTTTTTTCCATTGTAAAAAATCTCCGCAGTCTTTTCACTCATTAATTTGTTTTCTTCACCTCACTTCATTAACTCATTCCGTAACTACCTCCATCACTCCATTCCGTAGCCAGCCCTTCATCATTACATTCCGCAAAACAGAGATATCCCTATCACCATGAGCAGAGGTATATCAATTTGAAATATCAAACCACTATCACCATGAGCAGAGATTGAAGCATTATCACCGTGAGCAGAGACTGAAGCACTGTCACCGTGAGCAGAGATTGAGGCATTATCACCGTAAACGCAGAGATATATCAGTGTGGAATTTGAAGCCATTATCACCGAGAAACAGAGGTATATCAGTGTGGAATTTGAAGCTATTGTCACTGTCAACCAGAGGTATATCAGTTTGAAGATTGAAGCCATTGTCACCGTGAACCAAAAGTATATCAGGTTGAAGGTTGAAGTTATTGTTTCCATGGGCAGAAAGAGTATTAATCTGAAGATTGAAGAAAGAATTATGGGCCTCATTGTAAGAACTGAACCAGTGGGTACAAAATATCTGGAAGGATACCCTCAAAGTAGAGAAATGTTGCAACAGGTAGGATGGCTACAATTTCTTGAGAAATTTAATGGCTTCCACAAAGAAGTCACTAAAACATTTGCAAGGTCATTTAAAGGAGCTGAGGTTGAAGTGGGAGATGTTAAATTCACTGTCACTAAGGTTTTCATTGCAGAAGCAACAAGATTGCTTAGAAATGGAGAGAGATGGTTTAAAAACAGAGAATTTCACAATGAATCATGGAAGAAAATCCTAAAATCACCAGGTATGGATGTCACTGTGTTTAAGAAGGGAATTCCAAGTTCTGCATTGAAAAATAAATGGAGAAATATATTGCTTATTCTGCAAAAATTTATCACATGTGAAGGTAGATATGGCACATTTTATGTTTACCATATTAGACTAATAATGCATTTTCTGGAGGAAGAGTTAAATTTTCCCTATTTCTTGCTTCAAAGTTTGAAAAAGATGGCTTCTTGTGTTCAAAGGAGGGTCCAATTCTTAGAGACAACTCTATACCATCATGGCTTGGTTAAGATTTTAATTGAACACCATTTAGCCAAAACAAATGATACTTGGGATAATTTCTTGATAAAAAATCATTTTGAAGAGCCAAAAGAGCCCTCACCTGAACAACAACCTACAGGGAGAAGCAGAAAATGGAGAGCCTCTAAAATTGAAATTGACAAAACAGTACAGGAAAGTAGTGAGGAAATAATCTCAGAGAAGTTGACTCAAATTAAGAGACAACTTAAGAAAGAGAGGGTAATCAGAAAATCTGCCACAGAAAAAGGAGAGGGATCATCCCAGCCAAGAAGAAGCCATAGACTCAGGGGGAAACTAAGGAAAACTCAGATCAAACAAACAGGGGTGATAAATATAGAAGATGATGAAACATCTATTGAAGAAGATGTTGAAGAGGATTTTAATGAAGAAACCCCTGAAATTGACCCTGCTCAGCAAGAAGTTTATGACTATGTTGAAACATTGGAAAGGAAAGCTTCAGAGAGTAGAGATAGAACCCCTAGTCCTCCACTGTCCGAAATAGATGTGTTAAGAAGGGATAGATATGAGCTGGAAATACTTAATAGACACATCAAAAATGAGAATGATATTCTAAAGGAACAAGTCAAACTCAAAACCAGTATAAACTCAACCTTATCTCTACAAATGGACAAAGTGGAAAAGGCTAATGAAAAGTTGAAAAAGAGGAACAAGAAGCTAATCAGGGCACTTATCAACTTAAGGTTCAAACTTGTCATCAGAAAACCCATAAGACCTTTAGCTTCCAGGCAAATAAGAAGGAGAGGATTAGATGTTCTTGCAGAAGTCTCTGAGTTTATGGAATAAATTGCATGAGGACATGCAAGAAGACAGCAGTGGGGGTATGTTGAGCCCCAAGATTGTGCTTTCTTTCACCTTACTTCACTTCATTTTCCTTTGTCCATTGTTATCCCAGACCTAATTGATCAATGAAATTAGTTAAAATTACTTTTAGAATGATTAACATGGCTAACTTGCTAAGTTTTGTGATTTTTGTCATTGTAATGCATTTTATTTGGAACTAGGCGCGGAATCTGGAACATTCCATAATAGTAGGCATTCCTGTAGCTATGTACATTCAGGCATGTTCCAGGTGTCCTCTCAAGAAAAACCACATATGGGTATATTCCACGTCATGTCCACATCATTCGTTTCTCACCATGAAGGAAGAACCGAATTCTGGACGTGGTTTTGGTACGTGGGAACTCATTTAAGGAAGCAGACTTCTAATAGGACTGTCTTAGTCCAGATGTCCTTTTTCTCTTTACGTTGCCATCTTCAGAGTCCTAATGTGATTTTGATAAGGAAATACAAGGATCCCTGTATTGTTGCAAGTTCTGTTATGTAAAATTGTTATAAAAACACTTGGGAAACCGAGAGATAGGCTAGATTTTGCTTAGATTTCATGCTATATTTCTGAAAACGAAGAATACTATGTTTCAAGTTATTTCTACTTTAATGAAGAGGACAGCATTGCTTTGAACGCGTTGAGTTGATTTGGAGTTAGATTCCGTCTGGTGGTAGAGGGCCCCTGCCTCCTGCACGGCTTTACTTTCGTAATTTAGATAAGTATCTTAGTTGTTTTTACGTTTTTGAAGTTTGAGTTCATAGTTAATTTCATTAGCCACTATAGTTATACTTGTTCTAAGAACTCTTCCAAAAGAAGAAAATCTTCCAAAAGATCATGATAATGAATGGGAAATGGCTATAGTGTTGTAGGATTTAATTGTAATTTCTTTTGTTCACTATAACAGTTGAACTTATACTAAGAAAACTATTCCAAAAAATCCTTATGATGTCTAAGGCATGACTGTGATACTGAACGTTTCAATTTTTTGTTTGCACTAAGTAGCATAGCTGATCTTACTCTTAAAATGCCCTTCCAAAATACCGTAATTATGGGTAGGAGATAGTTGTG
Organism: Pinus albicaulis; assembly: GCA_034641835.2. Lineage (NCBI taxonomy): Eukaryota > Viridiplantae > Streptophyta > Pinopsida > Pinales > Pinaceae > Pinus > Pinus albicaulis. Next base: position 32,498,517 of record MU968551.1, read on the forward strand.
ATGTCTTAGTTTTTAAATTGTTTTCAGTCTTTATGTTTGCATTTGCACTAAATTTCACAGTCAGGATTGTTCTAAGAAGATCTTCCAAAATACCAATCATGATGGACAAAACAGGCTGTAGAATCCCATAGATTAATGCATGATAACTTAGTTAGGGTACTCCGGAGTCAAATTGCCCTTGCATTAATTCATGCTATGGAATTTTGTTTTAAGTTTGATAATGGCTTGTTAGTTCGGCATTGTTTTAGACTAGTTGACATCTTAAGTTGAGTTTTAGCTTAACTCATTTTTGTTTTCTCCACAATTAGTTTTTATCCCTCACATATTAGATTACATTAGTTGTTCAACTTGTAATCCCAGACATATTATTTACAAAACCTCTTCTTGTTCCAAATCTATAATTGATTCATAACCATATGAACAGAAGACAATACCATTTCAAGGCCTGAAGTACTTTTGCAACTTCTTTACCACTTCATAAACAAAGCCTTTCCTCAAAATACTACTTTAAAAAGATATCTATAACTCATGAGTAAGGTTTAGTGATGTTAAACTAAGTTGCAGAATAGAGTTAGGAACTAGTCTTAGAGTAGAAATCTTATGATGCTACCAATTTTTTCCTCCAAATATGTTTCAACAAATCTTTAATCATGGATAAAAATGTTGTCTCATTATAAGTTGATTGTTTAATTGTTTATTTAGGAGAATTTGTATACTTAGCTGACCACTTCTCAAGCTCTCCCAAAATACCTTTGATAAAAGAATTGGACAAGTTAAGCTTATGTTTTGATTCATTTTCTTGAAGTCATTATCAAGCTTGGTATTCTACTTAGTCATAGTTTAGGTTTGATTCTGTTTCAGTATTTGTATTTTCATTTTTCATTTGTCATCAACCAATTAGGCTTCACTCTGTTTTTAACCAGTAGCTTCTTTCCACTAGCTTTCTAGTCATTTTCCTTGTGAACATAAAAACCATCAAAAGATCAAAAACATCATAAATCATCACAAAAGACCAAAAACATCATAAAATACTAAACACAACACATTGAAGACAAACACCTAGGCACGTACGATTGCCCACTTCACTTGACGATTTACCAACCTTGGTGGCTGAATTAAATAATTCAATTGGGGCCGGTTGAGATAATATTTACCCCAAACTAACGAGTTCTAGAAGCAAAGCTGGCGTTACAGAGAAAACAGAACATATTTGGCCTAATTCCAAGATCTGAAAATTTAGCTCCAATGATCCAATACTCTCTTGCCAATGGGATAGAAGCCTTCCCCACTGAAAAGAGGCACTAGATTGGCCTATATCTGAGTAGATCTAGCCTCCACTTGCTACATCTTACAAAGACAACGAAACCCTCAACAGGATCTACATTGTAGTTGGAAGAAGAGCTTGGACAAATGTCTGATAGTGGACAATAAATGCAAAACTTTTCCAAGAGCTACTCAAGGAAAGAGGTGGGACTCCTGATCAAGAACGCCCAATGCTAAACATCATTTGCAATCTAGGCTAAATAGCCAAAGAAAGCTTGTATGTCTAAACATAAAATACTTTAGAAATATGATATCAATCAGCAACCTCTTCCATGTTGCCATCCTATTCCTTTTATAAGTTGAGAGCTTGCAAAGACTAAACCACCTTCAATAAGATAGCTCCTTTCACATGAGCCACCTCCAACTAAAACTGCATTGTGCCTTATTGATGGCCACTCCTCCAATACAAATCTGTTGATTTGGTCGTGGTTGACCCAGTTAAAATATTTAGCCCCTTTCACACCTAAGGATGCTTATGTAAATTGCCCAGATTTAGCCTTGTTCACATGTGCCATTGATTTATTTATTGTTTCAGAGTTTTATTGATCCTCCTTTACACATTTATTCATCAAACAGAAAAATAAAACAAAATTGAATATTCCCATTAGCTAGGTACTAAATGGGAATATTACAGTTGGATAGATAGAATGTGGGAAGCTTAATCCATTGCACTATGGAGTCATAAAAGGGATAAATTGTACATCAAATTTTCAAGGGTTTTCATAGGTTAAGCTAACTATATCAAATGGATCTCTTTGGCAAGATGAATATGAGATGGAAGAAAAATTGTGAGTTTAGTAAGGCTAAAGGGTAAGTAAGGATCCTTTAACTATACTTCAACATAAATGCAGAGTAGATAGTCTTTGAATTCTGCATTCAAGTCTTTAGAGGAAAACAATCAAGATAACAGTTCAGTGAAATTAAAGAGCAGTTAAGAATTCTTTAATTAAACTTTAGAGAAAGACTAAAGACAAAAATTTGGTAAAACTAAAGAGCATTTAAGAATTATTCAGCTATACTTCACAAAGAAAGCCTTAAAACAATAGTCCAGTAATACTAAAGAGAATTTAAGAATTCTTTAGTTATACTTTCATAGGAAAACATCAATATAACAATAACAAACAGAGTTAAGGTGCTCAAGCAGCATATCTCAATCTAAAATTTATGTTTTTCTATCAGAGAAATTGATGTACAACATGGAAAAAAAAAGGGAAAACATTAACATAAAAGGGGTAACATCACCATTAACATAGCTTGAGGATCCTCCAAAAGTTCTTGTATTACTAATGTCTAGCTCAAAAACAGTTACAGTGCTCCAATGCAATGATATTTGTAGCCCAGAGTCTAAACAAAGTCCAACTAGCCAACTAAAAAACCAACACTGATAATGAAAATACATGCAGTATTTAACTGCAACTGAGGAGGTTGTTGCTATAGGGTAAAATTCTTGGGTTGTTGGTTATCGAATATCCCTCTCAGGGCTTTTCGGTGCCCGAGGTAGACAGTAAGATTAGTTGTATAGTTCACAAAGATGGCACATACATATTCATATTAACTTAAAACAACTTGATGGAGTAAGATGGAAGATTACCTCTCTGATGATCTTTAAGTCTTTTGGAGAGCACTGAACAGCGAAGCAAGGATCCTTCTTCACCAGCTCCAAATATCGACTTTGCAATCAGTCAAAGCACCCATGTAATCTCTACCATAACATACATTTCCTATCAATTAAGTCAATATATAATAAAAATTTAAACTATGCACATCTAAGCCATTCATTTCATGCTATATAAGTGATTAAATAACAATGACAATATCAACGTATAGAATGGACAAAACAGATACAATTATATTGATTTATAAAAAGGAGGATTACAACCGTCAGTTGTACCAAGCCCTCCTCAGCCTTCCAATCTCTCTATCTCTTAAAGTGGTGATGTCTTGATCAACAAGTTCTCAATGAACCTCTTTGACCTTTGACCTTCACACTACAACAATGATCTCTACTTCACAAGTATTCAAAAACTTTGACAATCCTTCGACCTTGAACCAAGACCCTTCAAATCCATTTTATAGGAGATGGAGAGAGCAATCATTGCCCTTCTCTTTCCACTAGTTTTGAATAGAAAAAACCAATATGTTTCCTCAATTTCCATGCTTTTTCCTTCCTTGAGAGTTCAGTTGTTTATGGAAAGGCCCAATAAGAGATTAGTGCTTTGCAGTTTCCTTTTTGTACTGACTCTCTTGTGAGAAAAAGTTGGAAATTCAAATCATTCTCCGCTGGTTTTTCCCATTCCAAACTCAAAACACGGGTAATGCTACCCTCTCGTGTAAACAAAGCATTTCCCTAGCCACTAACGCGGCCTATTCAGTGATCAGTTGCGTTATAACACTCTTGTGTTGTTATAGTGAGGCGTTACCTTGGCAGAAATAGGTTTAGTTTAGTTCTTTGTATTCCTTCCATATTTATCTTCTCCTCTGAGTTGATGATGAGGTATTTTGACCTGTAAAAGATGCCCCCTAAAGTGTGAGGTCAGAGACGAAGACGATGGCCGAAATACTTTATAATGTGTGTAGTAGAGATAAAGAGATTGAAAGACTAAGGAAAACCTGAAACAACAACATATGTCAGAAAATATAGTATCTGCCTTGAGTCGGGCATTCCCATGCTCAGTAGCTTAAACAACATGATTTCTATAGAATAGAGATATGAAGAATCTATCCATCGATAATCACAATGTGGAAGTGTCTGTCATAACAGGATCAGGCTGAAGAAGCTGTCTCCATAAACAATATCGCAACTTGGGGAAGGTAACACAACTTTAATGATGCAACCTTTGCCCCAAGGTATTGATCATCGATTCACTTAAACTGCATATTCCTCAACATGTGAATGAAGGAGCTGTCGTCGGACATGTGAGAAATCGTCTGATTACCATTCGATAATGAAAATTGTTAACAGACAAGAAGGTGGCCACCGATAATGATGATGGTCCATAATATGCACAGTACAATATAGCGAGTGTGAATAAAATGAGTTGAAGTCGAACACTCGTAGAATCATTCGACCAGAGGCCAATGATGAAGACTCCTGATCAAACACAAGACTAAGTGCCACTGATGTCTATAAGTATCCGGGTACTGATGGGTTTCTAGATCAACTTCCTAGATAAGATGTTGAAGTCGATAGGAATAGATCTGTTGAAAGGTAGGCACTGAGGCATCCTACATCAGTCAACACGAAACGGAAATCAACTGATTTTGTTTATGATTGAGATAATGAAGAGTAAATGGGGATGTCGGACGACAAATAATTTCTGGCATAATGAGCGGTTTGGTTAATAACAAGAGCAGTAGATAGTGAGATCTACTTGAACAATAGAAGGCACTGTAACAGGGTACTAGGCATCTGAGGCTTAATGAACACCAAAGAGTGTGTTAGGATTTTACTGGTGTATGCAGACTGGGAGATGAAGGCTAATACTCATAGATGGTAGTGTTCGGCTAACTGCGAAAGAGTTTTCTGGGAAATACCACGTTCAAGATTTTTGCTGCCAAATCGACCTTTCTGAAATGTAACAGAGGTAGTATCCATTTTGTCCAAATTTTTCCCCATCTGATTAAGTTTAACGAGTCCAGACGAATAAACTCGGTGAATTTTTCATATTTTAGAGAGTCTGAAAAATATCATAAAAGACAACTTTGTGCCCTTTTTGATTAGGTTTAACGAGTCCAGACGAGTAAACTCGGTGAATTTTTCATGTTTAGAGAGTCTAAAAAATGTCGTAAAAGACAACTCCATTGGGGTACCTTGTTCATGTCTTGATAACTGGGCACGACAAAGGGAGAATAGTAAGCCCGAAATAGTTCATTTTCCATGAGTTAGTCCATCGAAGCCGGAAAAGTGAGAAATCTATGTTTGATGGACGTCTACCTCATTTTGTTATGAGTACGAGGAGATGGATTAAACTCAATACTCTTTGTGAAATTTTAACGAGTCCAACAAAGAAAAACTCAGTTACCTCCGTGAAATTTTAATGAGTCACGCAGAGAAAACTCAATTACTGTTTCAGTTTAAAGAGCTTTGAAAAAGAGGAAAAGAATGGCTCCTTACTCTCTGTTGTGGTAGTTTAGCGAGCCCGAAAAAGTCAACTCGGGGTTTTTTTCAGTTTTATGAGTGAGAAAAAGGGTCCTTAAAAAGAAAACTCAGTGCTTCTTCATATCATTTTTAAAGAGTCTGAAGAAGAGAACTCTAAGTTTTTCGAATTAACGAGCAAGAAAAAGACAATAAAAATAACACTTGATATCAAATTCGTATAAATTTAAAGAGTTCGAAGAAGGGAAATCAAGGTTTTTCGGATTAACGAGCAAGAAAAATACCATAAAAAGAATGCTCGATGCTTCTTCATGTAAGTTTAACGAGCCCGAAGAAGAGGAATCGAGGTTTTTCAGATTAACGAGCAAGAAAAATACCATAAAAAGAATGCTCAGAATTTCTTGACCTCTTTCTCGTCAATAGAAGGATCTATGTCGGGAATTTTCTTGTAAGACCAAGCAAACACATCATGGAATTCCTTGAAAAGGGATGTGAAGCATGCAATTTCCTCAGGATTGCAATCTACTCCAATCTGAATATTTTCCACGATACCTTTTTTGACCGAGATATCAATGAGCATTGTCTTAGAAATATTACCCATGTTCCCTTATGAATCGATAGCTTGAACAATCATGTAAGCGGAGGGAACCATCTCAGGTGGGTCAAAGGATGGGATTTCAGTATTTATCACGTCCGAGTCGATCATTGAAGCACGATGGTGAAACTCTCCCCAAGGTCGTTCTTCTAGAGACATGACCTCTCGAATAGCTTCGTCTGTAGGCAAGACTTCATTGAGGAGATCCTTAGAGAGAACTGTGATGGGTGGGAGGTTTGTACCTTTGGTCAAAACCATAGTAGTGGAGGGTTTAGATGTGATTTGGATGGCTTGGTAGGCCAACTCGACTAGTGAGAGCGGCATCTAATCTCTGTAGGAAGCGATGTATGAAGGTGCTGGGATGATCAATGGGTCAATAGAGTCATCCAAAGTGGTGGATATAATTGCAACCGTGTTTGGGATCTCTGGTGGCGGGAGAGGAAAACAACCCAGTAGGGAAGATGCCTTCAGAAGACTGGTACCGATACTGACGTAAGAGTCAGGAAAGCCTCTTATTAGGGTTAAAGTGCTACTTGGTAACGTGGTATAATCAGGGGTGCAGAAGGATAACTGATCCACTGTGACTATTTTCCCATCCAATGGAAAGAGGACGAGTTGTAAGACCAAAGAAACAATGGCGGTCATAGCATAAGACCAACTGCGACCGAGAAATAGATTATAGTCGAGATGGTGATCTACGACTTCAACGTCCACGGTTACCATTTTCCCACTCAGAGTGATGGGAAAGCTAGCAAGGTATCCTTTTGGGAGGAACGCGTGGCCATCGAAAGCTTTGAGGGAATTCGACGACGGTGTTAAGGTAGGAGAACCTAAAGCGAGCCAGCAAGCTTGTGACATAACGCAGGTCGAAGCACCTTCGTCAATGACAATGCGATGGATTGGTCTCCCTTTCGACAAAACCTACACCTGGAATGCGAGTTGGTGTGAGAGGCGAGGTTTAGATTTTTCCATATGAAATATATCTAGCATGCAATCTTGTGGTTCTATTCCACCAATGGCCGAAAGAAAGGCTTTCCTTTGTGCTGGATAGGTTTGCAATACTTCGATAGTAGACATAGCTGACGGTGCCTGTGCCAAATCTTCTACAATATTGTAGTTTTAGGCTGCATGTACAGAGGTGTTATGAGCCATGCGTCGAAGTTTCCCTTTAGGGCGATGAATCATGGGATCAACAGTAGGCCGTTTGATATGCAAATCGTTGGGCAATGGTGGATTTGAACTAGTACCAGCTTCTTGAGCATCTATGGTAGGATTTCCATAAAGCTTGGCTCATGTTTGAAGTTAAACACTCTCAATGCCATAAATGGTGGACGTTCCTTCACCGAAAGGATGTGAACCACCATTGCCCCGTTTCTGGGGTTGTGGCGGCTTGTCAACCGTGTGTTGATGTTGCTGCTATTGACTAGGGAAAGGATTATGAAGAATGATAGGTGTTCACCCAGAATCCTTGTTTGCGATAAAATTGGTGCATTCCTGCAGCCAAGGACATTTGTATGTCAAGTGGTCCTCTGCACAGATCTTCCAAGGAAATTTCATGGGTTTATTCTTCCCTTTGTCATTTTTGGCAGCGTTTTTCTGATTAAGGTTATTCTGATTGTCCGACTGCACTTCCGAAGAAGATGTATTTTTCTTGTTCTTCTTATTTTTCCCACTAGGTTTTTGTGAAGTTTGCACAGAATTTACCTCAGCAGTAGAAAGAGTAATTGTTTGATGAGGGGCAGTGGCAGCTGAAGATGGCTGGGAGGCTTGCCCCCGAGACTGTTTTGTGGCTACACCAGAGATTGTGCCAACGAGATTGTCGGCATGAGCTCCGATTTTCTGAGTAGCTGGAGGATTTGGGTTACTAGGGGCATTGGAGAGAAAATCATATAGCGTGCTAGATTGTGAATAGATTAAATCCAAATGTTGGGCACGATGAATGCATTGATCTTCTGTAACCACACCGAAAAGGCCAATGTCTTTAGAGATGTGGGGTAAGAGAGACTTACAAAACCAATTAGCTAAGAGATGATCTAGGATTGGCGCTTTGACTAGCCTCCTCCTACGTCTCCATTCATGAATGTGATCGGAGATGTGGGTGGTGGTGTCTTGGTGCAATGAGGTTAACAGTTCCGTTCCGGTTTCAAATCTGATTGGTAATTGGAAGTTCTTTAGAAACTCTGTCTCTAAAGTGCCAAAAGTGTTGATGGCGGCGCGTGGCAATTCAATATACCACTTGGCAGCATTGCCTGTAAGGGTGCAGGGAAAAAATCGAAGCCAGACACTATCATCTGCCATGGAATTGGATATAGACCATAGATGAAAGGTAGTGATGTGTGTGGCTTGGCCGTCCCCTTGTTTCCCATCGAACTTTGGGATGTCAGAAGGAATATTGTGCGGTACTGGAGGCCAGAGCGGGTTGTGATTGATGGGATCATTAGTCAATTTATGGATGTCGGGGATGTCCAGAGCTGCCAAAAATGGCAATTGTGGATTTTCCCCCGAATCTAACCAAGGAAGCATGGGCTAAATATTTAGACCATAGGGTCCACCCATCAATGTGTTACCGGGAGGATAAGTAGGACTTTGATAAAAATTTCCTATAAGTGGAGGGGTAGGGGCATATGGTTGTTGTCCATAGGGCATATTGTATTGTAGGGCGAATGGTTGGTTTACCCTATTATAAAAGTTCCCTCCCATTCCAGATGGAGGTTGGGGTGGGTTAGTCCATATGGATGCAATAGAGTTTCCCATAGGCATGCTACTACTTGCATAGTTCGGCAACGACATAGACCCTACACCTATATTTGAACCACTTAAGGGAATAGTATTGACAATAGGTTGTCCCGTTTGTCCTAAGGATTGCAGGGGAAGCGAAATGTTCCCTGCTACTTGCGTGCTGCTGACACTGCCCCTTGGTATAGTGGCCAAGGGGTTTGAACTCAGCAAAGGGTTCCAACCGAAAGGGTTGCTAAAAGGAACCGAAGTAGTGACACTCATGGGAGGAGTAACCGTGGGTCCCAACATGGTCACGGTAGGTGTAGATCTCGAAGGAATCGGCAAGCTACTAACAGTTTTGATGACCATAGGGTTGGGATTAGGTATATGTTGACTACTGGGGTTACCAAGTGATGGAATAGAACTGACAACCGGTGGGGAGGATGGTGGTGAACCTGGGAGGGTTTCCATTGGCATCAACCCTGTGGATGCCAGTTGTGAAATGGATGTTTGTGCGGCCAAAGACATGTCTTGGCATGGTGGAATCTAAACTATCACAGGCCCCAACGGATCAGTGACTGGAGGATTGTAATGAGGTACAACCCATTCCGTGAAAGGGTCCTCCAGAAATTCCGTATGATATGAGGCTATGTGAAAATCAGGGTTTTTCAATGGAGACTGCTCTTCCGTAGAAGGCACGGGTTCACCAAGGTTCAGTTATTCCTCAAGAGTTAGAGGAGGTAGACCTTACTATCGTCGAGATAGACAGCATGGGTCGGATGACGCCACAGTGTCCTGTTTAGTTTTAACAAATTTTAATAAATTGTGATGTATTATAAAGTCTCAATGACAGTAACCACACACCTAAAAAAGAAAAAAGGAATCTCTAAAATCAATCAGCAAGTAGCCAGAATAGGGTGCCCTGTCTGAATACTACCGTTTGTTGGTGATGAAATCTAGTATCACAATATTATACAGAGAGGTTTGGTCGAAAGTATAGTTACGATCACTCTAGAGCTTCGCCCGAACCTTAGACGATAGGTGTAAGCACTCTCGTGAAGACGAGTACCCTCATAAAGACCGAAGACAGAGTGGGTCTGTCTGTTTCAGGTACTAGGATAGCTCGTCCCAGTCACCTTTTGTAAGTCCCTAAAAAGTATGGCCACTAAAGATACCTCAAATCACAGACATCATCAGGGGGGTCCACGGTCAAGGAAAAAATGCTATATGGGCAGAATACCTAGATTCCCGATCTAGTTTCGACATCCCCGAAGGGAACCCCAATATATAACACACCCACTAGATGCAGTCAAAGGCAAGCTACCTTCTTGTGCACCCAAGTGTTGTCTCATGCTGAGCTCTGGTAAAGGAACGGTCCCGATAATATGAGTGTAGTAGGATTTCGCTCGTTAATGACTCTAGTTCAATTTTTTGCAATCTTGGGTGATTTTCTCACTTTTCCTAACCCAAGATCCTAGCCTGAGCTACTATTGGTGTGAGCTCAAAAAGAGTAATGTGATTTATTTTATTATCGCTTGATTCTTAGTGTACTTGATTATTAGTCTTGTGGAGGGGGAGTGGACGTATGAAATGTAATGAGACTCTGACTCAAGAAACCATGCAAAATATGCTCTAAATATTCAATTCGATGAAGAGTATTTCTACAAGGGGAGGTTTATTTTCAACATCCATGCACTAAAATTCAAATAGCACAGTTCAACTTTAAATATTCAGACTTCTATCTACCTCTTATTAACAGTCTATGAACTGAAATTTTTAGAATTAACTCAGCTAGATGCAGAAAAACTAAAAATAAAAATTTCTACTCTAAAAAGTAAATTCTTTTGACACTAACTTTTCAAACAAGAGAAAACAAATAGAAATGCCAGCTTGGTAAACAAGCACAGAGATTCAGTTAAGGAGAGATATTGATGGCCAAAAAACTCTGCAACCAAAACACAATCACATCAGTGAACAACAAATTTTGGCTGAGTAATGCACTGTCTCTGAGTAAATACAACGTTAATCCAGAGACTAACGCACTGTATTTAAGTTGAGGCAACGTTATAACGCACTTGAAAACCCACAAAGGTAGCATTAGCCAGGGTAAATTTCTTCAGATGGTCAAACAGAAACATGATTGAACTTTGCGAGCTTTTGAAATTTGTACTGGGCATAAATATTGGTCGAAAGGGTCTGTGAACAGAGGAAAGAAGAAAGGAGGAAACAAATAGTCAGGAAACTATGGGGAAAGTCCCCAGTATGGTCACCAATTCTGCTATAGGGTAAAATTATTGGGTTGTTGGTTATCGAATATCCCTCTCAAGGCTTTCTGGTGCTCGAGGCAGATAGAAAGATTAGTTGTATAGTTCACAAAGATGGCACATACATATTCATATTAACTTAAAACAACTTGATGGAGTAAGATGGAAGATTACCTCTCTGATGATCTTGAAGTATTTTGGAGAGCATTGAACAGTGAAGCAGGGATCCTTCTTCACCAGCTCCAAATCTCAACTCTGCAATCAGTCAAAGCACCCATGTAATCTCTACCATAACATACATTTCCTATCAATTAATTCAATATATAATAAACATTTAAACTATGCATATCTAAGCCATTCATCTCATGCTATATAAGTGATTAATACCAATGACAATATCAATGCATAGAATGGACAAAACAGATACAGTTCTATTGATTTATAAAAAGGAGGATTACAATCATCAGTTGTACCAAGCCCTCCTTAGCCTTCCAATCTCTCTATCTCTCAAAGTGGTGATGTCTTGATCAAAAAGTTCTGAATGAACCTCTTTGACCTTTGACCTTCACACTACAAAATGATCTCTACTTCACAAGTATTCAAAAACTTTGACAATCCTTCGACCTTGAACCAAGACCCTTCAACTCCATTTTATAGGAGATAGAGAGAGCAATCATTTCCCTTCTCTTTCCACCAATTCTGAATAGAAAAAACCAAGATGTTTCCTCAACTTCCATGCTTTTGCCTTCCTTGAGAGTTCAGTTGTTTATGCCAAGGCCCAATAAGAGATTATTTCTTTGCAGTTTCCTTTTTGTATTGACTCTCTTGTGATAAAAAGCTAGAAATTCAAATCATTCTCCGCAGGTTTTTCCCATTCCAAACTCAAAACACGGGTAACGCTTCCCTCTAGTGTAAACAGAGTGTTTCCCTAGCCACTAACGCAGCCTATTCACTGATCAGCTGCATTATAACGCTCTTGTGTTGTTATAGTGAGGTGTTACCTTGGCAGAAATAGGTTTAGTTTAGGTCTTTGTATTCCTTCCATATTTATCTTCTCCTTTGAGCTGATGAGGAGGTATTTTGACCTGTAATAGTTGCCCTAATCTAGGGTGACATATTTCATTTATTACAGAGTAAATGAAGTTTTTGACAATTGAGACCATGCAAGGCCCAAGCCAAAAAATATCCTTGACAAACCTACTGTAACAATAACTTTTCAATTAACTGCTGAGCTAACTTTGAAAATATCTTTGACCAACTGCCTGCAAAATTAAATTTTACAATAACTTATAAACTGATGCTAAAATATTTCTCACTGTAATATTAATTGTGGCAGCTTTCATTAAATCAAAATTAAGCTGGAGGTGTCCAACATGGTTGTGAAGATTCAAATGTTAAGTGGCCTTGACATTGGGCTTTGTCATTCTCGCTGACTTTTTTTCTAATTTGTTCTCTAACTCTAAACTATCTTTAGATGTATACCTTTTCACTACCTTTGCTATCATTTATAATTTTCTTCTTTTACCCCTTTATCTACCATTTCCTTAACTTTTTCCTTCAACTGTGTATTTCATTTGTTTTCATATTTACCCCTGACTGCACCTCTTTACTTCTTTTTCTTTTCACTATCCTTTATTTTGAATAAAATTTGTTGTTTCTGGAGTTAAATGTATAATCCTTGAAAATTATGATTGTCTTTATTTATGATTATAATCCTATGTATAATAAGGCTTCTAAATCAGAATCCAGAGAGCCTGGATTGAACAATTCTTTGGAAACTGGACTTGCAAATCATTTATCCCCTCCTCTAATATGCTAATTACCTGCAAAATTAAAACAATTGTTAATTTAAAACACAGTGTTTTGCAAGGAAGCAAGATGGCTTGAAGGAACTTGGGAAAACTGTGGGAGGAGTCTAGAAACTGGAGGTTTTTCAATTTCTACGTCCAACAAGGGCTTTCCAGGTCTTTTTAAGAACACCGCATGGGTTATCACAGTGGTTCGGGAGCTTATTGCAATAGCACAGAGTTCACAATATTTCAAAAGGGGTCAGTGGTTTCGTTTTATGGTGTGGAGGTAGTTTGTGGTTTATCGCATGGTGCATAAGCGATTAGGCAGTTTAGTTCGAGGGGATGCGATGAAGCACAAGGGTGACGCATGGCTGAAGGGAGGGGTTGAAAAAATTCTCATTTCGCAACCCCTCAAAGGTTATAAACAGTGTGCAGTTGGGTTTGCGAAAAGGCATGAGGGCTGTCGAATTAGATGGTGGGGATTGGACGATGGTCGAGCCTTAGATTGATCGCGGACTAGGAGGCTAGGTGGGGTCAGGATTTACTAAAATGACAGGTTTAAATATGAAGTGGGGCTAGGTTCAATATCAACGTGGGTTTTAATATTTTAACGGGTAGTAATGTATGGTAAGGCCCAAGGACATATTAATGTAGAGGAAAAGGTTTTTAAAGAAAAAGCTTTAATATAAAGAAGAGCCGGGGTTTTAATATACAGGGGTCAGGGAAATAAATAGATTTTATTTAATGTGGGACCTGACAGATGAAAATTATTTAGTAACAATGTAAAAGTTGGTTTTACATCGTTTTTAATGAAATAAGGGGAATGAGTGAAGGGGAAGGGATATTTAGAAATGGGAATGGGGTTTTAGCTATGGAAAGGGGTTTAAGAAGTGGAAAAGGTCATATATATGGGGGTTTAGGGTTTAAAATGGGATTTCAGAGCATGAGGTGTCAGAAAAAGGTAAAATGAAAGGTAATGGAGAGGGTAAATGAAAAATAATGAAGACAGTGATATTTGGCTTTTCATCACATTTAATCAGAAATTTTTTTCCTCTTTCAACTAAAATCACATGGTAGATGGAATTATTTGACCCCTTTTTCACCCAGGATCTCCTTCCATTTCTAAAAATAAATGATATTCATGGCATATTATTTTCAACATGAAAGATATAAGGAATATGCAGTCATCTTGTGATACTATAAAAATACAGGAGTCTAACACATTTGAATTGAATGGTATGCCTACATCAACACATATAAATTTATTTCTGTTACGATCATCTAATACGATTTTGGTTATGGACTAGCTATATCTTCAGAGGACCAAGGTGGATTGTTATGACAAGGCTATTGAATTCTTGGATGAAAATGGGGAAAAAAGAGTCTTACGGGATAAGAAGAAAGAAACATTGGTTAGAATGGTTACAGATATGCAGGCCAAGCATAGTCATGGGAAATGGTGTTTGTTATTTGTAGTGCACACTTATAGTGAGAAAGGTAAGGAAGTTGAGGATGTAGATGTTTTGAGTAGGTACCTAGTTCTACAGCAGTTTCAAGATGTGTTTCCTACAAATATTTCATAGTTTCCACTTCATAAGGAAGTAGAATTTTATATTGAGTTGGTACTAGGGGCAATGCCAGCATCTAAGGAACCTTATAGGATGAGCACACCATAGTTGGTTGAGTTCAAGCTACATTTGAAGGAAATTTTGGATAAGGGATATATCAGGCCAAGTGTATCACCATGCGGCACACCAATATTTTTTTTGAAGAAGAAATATGGTACTCTTAGGTTATGCATTGATTAAAAGAAGCTGAACAAATTGACCGTCATGAACAAGTATCCGTTGCCAAGGATTTATGACTTTTTTGATCAATTGAAGGGAGAAGCAGTGTTCTCAATGATTTATCAGAGATCGATATATCATCATGTACGCATTAAATAAGAAGACATATACAATACATCTTTCCGAACCAAGTATGGGCATTATGAGTTTGTTGTAGTTCCTTTCAGTTTGACTAATGCTCCAACTACTTTTATGTGCTTGATGAATAGTGTGTTGTTTCCTTACATGGAAAATTTTCTTATTGTGTTCATTGATGATATATTGGTATATTCTAAAAATGAGGAAGAGCATGTCGAAAATTTAGCAACAGTATTGAGATTGCTAAGAGAGCACCAGTTGTATGCTAAGCTTAACAAGTGCAGTTTCTTTCATATAGAGGTACATACTTGGGACATGTTGTCTCCAAGGAGGGAATAACAGTAGATACAAAAAAAATAAGGGTTATCATGTATTGGGAAGATCATAGGAATTCTTATGAGGTAAGATCATTCATGCAATTAGTAGTTTATTACATGAGGTTCATGAGTAAATTCTCATAGATTTATTATCCTATGACATTATTGCAAAGGAAAGGTAACAAGTTCGAATGGAAAGAGAAATGTGTAGCCAGTTTTGAGCATTTATAGTAGTTTTTGACACATCCTCCAGTGTTAAATATCGCAGACCCGGACAAATAATTTGTGGTATGTACATATGATTGCAAGAGAGGTCTTGGTGGATTCATTGTGTAGGAATGACAAGTGGTATGTTATGAGTTATGGAAACTAAATGAGCATGAGCATAGCAATCTGACACGTGATCTTGACTTAGCAACGATTATTCATGCATTGAAGATGTGGAAGCACTATCTTCTAGGAAAATTGTTCATATTTATGAGCGATCACAATGGATTGTGGTATCTATTTGGCCAACCAAATACGAATGCCAGACAAGCTATATGGTTATCCACGATCAGTCAGTTTGATTTTGAGATCAGGTAAATCAAGGGAACAAAGAACAGGGTTGTAGATGCTCTTAGTAGGCAGAGATAGATGAATCATATCATAGCTATGAGAACCTATGTGAAAGAATTATGGAATCGAATCTTAAAGGAAGATCAATAGGGTGGAAAGTGTAGAGAGCTTATGCATAGGTTACAACAGAGTATAGGTACAAGTACATGTATAGGAAAAGTGCAGGTTATAGGTGCACAGAACATGTATTATTGTCTTACAACAGATGATTTGGTCAAGTTTAGAGACAAGATATATGTTCCAGATAACAGTGAGCTCAAGAGGGTGATCTTGAGGGAGTTTCATGTTAAACCATATTCAGGTCACCAAGCATACCATAATACATTGAGAATAGTGAAGAAAATGTATTATTGGTTGAATCTTAATAAGTATGCGGCAAAGTTAGTGGCTAGATGTTTAGATTTTTAGTAGGTAAAGGAAAATTGTAAACATCCAGGTGGACTACTACAACTGATTGTGATTCCAGAGTGGAAATGGGATGTCATTTCCATGGAATTTATCACATGTTTACCGAGGAAGTATCGATAGCATGATTGCATCATGGTTGTGGTGGAAAAATTGACGAAGGTAGCGCACTTCATTCCAGTGAAGTCTACATATTCAGTGAATTATGTAGAAAAATTATTTATATTGGATGTAGTCAGATTGCATGGTGTTCCATAGAAGATTTTGTTAGACACGGATGCATAGTTCACTTCCAAGTTTTGGAAGGAGTTGTTTTCAGGTTTGGGCATAGAGTTGGCCTTCAGTATAGCTTATCATCTACAGACAGATGGACAGATAGAAAGGGTCAACAAGATATTGGAGGGCATGTTGAGGATGTACGTGATGCATCAACAACAGAAGTGGGAAGAGTATCTTCCATTGGTAGACTTTTCTTACAACAATGGGTATCAAGAATATTTGAGGATGAGTTAGTTTAAGGAATTGTATGGGTGGAGTTGTACTACTTCCATTAGCTGGAGTGATCGAGTTAATAAGTTTTTGATTGGACCAGATATTTTGGCGTACATGGAATAGGAAATACACGTAATCAATAAGAATCTGAAAGTAGCACATGAAAGGAAGAAGATTTATACATATTCTAATAGATTGTTTAAGAAGTTTCAGGTTTGGGAACAAGTTCACTTGTGAATTAAACCAAGGAAGAGCTCCTTCTAGATTGGATTATGTGGCAAGCTAGCACATCGATTTATGGACCTTTAAATATTCTTGAGAGGATTGGGCCAGTATCCTATAGACTTGCAATTCCTCCGACAATGAAATTTCATGATGTTTTCCATGTGTCATTGCTTAAGAAGTGTGTTAAACATGTTTATCATGTGATTGGATAGTTTGTATTGCAGGTGGATCCAGAAGGAGAATTCGAGTTGGAACCTCAATGCATTTTGCATGGAAATATGCTCATGCTATAGAATTGAGAAATTGATCAGGTTAAAGTGTAGTGGAAGCACTTTGGGCCCAATAAAGCTACGTGGGAGATGGTGGATTAGATGTGGGATGTGTATCCTTCCTTATTTATTGGTTGAGTGAATGTTTGGCGTGTTTTTTGGTATATGTTAGTACATGTACATATGTATATGGAAGTCAATTTCACCATGATCTATGTTATAAATCTCCAAAAAGTGGTATGGGTGTCATGTCATTATGTTTTTTTGGTACATGTACATATGTATATGGAAGTCAATTTCGCCATGATCTATGTTATAAATCTCCAAAAAGTGGTATGGGTGTCATGTCATTATGATGTTATATTTTTCATGTTGTCATTTTGGTTTTATTCTGATCGAGTTGATCATTGTAAATACTTCAACGAAATAAGTTATAAAGCTCCACATGTAGTATGTTTTTCTTACAGAAATATTGTTGGTTTTAGGTGTCATTGAACATTGAGGACAATGTTCCCCCACGGGGGAGGGTTCTCTAACAACCCCAGTGAAAATTCCATGTAATAAAAGTTAATAAAGGAAAAGTAATAACCAAGTTCATGGGACATGTATTCCAATCGAAAGGTTTATAAAAACATCCTAGTTTGGGTGTTCAAATGGTTTATTATTCTTATAGAAATTGGAAAAGGAAATGGGTAAGGATTTGGAAAGGAAAAGTGGAAATTATTGGCATTCATTTATGAAAATAATAGAGAATAGGAGAAAAGGGAGGTGAAAGGTCACAGGTTGCATGTGAGGAGGAAGATGAAGGAAAATAATGGAAAATGAAGAAAATAAGGCATCATTAATAAAAAGGCTTATGAGATTAGTTGGTAACCTTTTCTCAGTTCAGTTTTGGAGCTCTCATTCTATTCTCTCTTTCTCATACTCTTGGAAACTTATATTTTTCTTGTAGCATTGTTGGAGGAGGTGGCATACTTGGAATTTTGGAGAAATAAGGCAAATTAAGAATAGGAAAGTGCAAGAGGACATCAGCATAAACAACTACGATGGGTTTTTTTTGCGAGTACTAAGTTGTATGTATATTTTCCTTACTATTTTTGGCATGCATGACATATGAATGTGCTTTGTTGGTCATCATATGTCATTGGCATGGAGGATTTCCTGGATTGATAGTTGATTTTCTTAGCCTTTCCATTTCTTGGATAGCCATGGTGTTATGGATTCATTTAATTGTTTTTTTTTTTTTTTTTCCTGGTTGGTTATCATATTCCTTTAGTTGTGGGTTGAGTTACTATTTCCTGGAATACTTGGTTGGAAAAACGCTCTGGAATCCCTATAATAACTTGGGTGAGTTACTATTCCTTGTAGCCTTGGTTGGAAAAATTCTCTGGAAACCTGATAACAACTTGGGTTTAGTTATTATTCCTAGAATCCTTAGTTGGAAAAACGCTTTGGAAGCCCTTGGTGGGTTGAGTTACTAGTCCTGGAAGCCCTGGTTGGACTGTAATATCCAAAAATGGGGATGCAAAAATACATGAACACAAAGTGGAGTTGCAATGATAGAGGAACTCATAAAATGTGTGAGGAACACATAGCCATTAATTATATGTACAACAACAAGGAATATGATCCACTATGTCATCCCAAAGTGGGGAAATGCTGCAAAATGGGCCATAAAAACATTAATTCCAGAGAATTGAGTAGCACTTATCTTATTTATTATGTGACTCACATCTAGAAGGGGATCAGAAAAAAAATCCCTTTTGATGAGTTAAACAAATCTCCCGGTCCTGATATGACTTACAAACACTGAAATCCCATAACTTGAGCTATACATAAATTTCTGAAGAAAACACAGCGTGATTATATGAGGGTTTCTAATACAATATGATGGAAATTACAGATCTGAATTTTATTACATTAGGGCAAGGATAAAAATGGAGATTTAGCTCCTTTTACACATTATGTAGATAACACGACAAGGGTTTCATGAAAGCACAAGTCAAAAATGTTAGATCTGTAGATCTGGATCTGAAATAACACAGTATAATTGAAGCTCTATATGCATACAACTGAATAATACAATAAATGAAGGAAAATATTTCTTACAAGCTTTCCAGGAGAAGGGTTGGCCCTTTCCCTAAGGAACTAGCTCAAAAACAAGGGGTTTAACCATCTCACTACAACACTACATGAAATGATGCAGTTCGTGCAAGGGACTGCGTTGTAGGTGATGGCAGTAATTTGGCCAAGTGCCAAGATACGAAATTATACTCCAAGATCTTCCTTACTGATCTTCCAAAGGAATGGAGGCTCCCTCCTTTGAAAAACAAGCTATGGAAGTGGTGTTGTGAACCGTCACTACAACACCCTACAATAAAACGTTATACTACTGCAGAAATAATGTTGTAGCTGAAGGAGGATGCTTGGAATCAAGCTTGGATGTGGAGAAATTTAGTACAAACTATTTGAAGAGGCCTCTCAATAAAGGAGAAGGATTCCTAAACAGGAATGCCTTGTGCTAAGCAGCACATCAATCTCAACTAAATAGTTGAAGAAAGCATAATAGTCATGAAAACCAAAATTCAATCTTCCATTCATAAGATATCTTGCTATGGCTGCCTTTCCCTCCTTTTAAACATGTGTGAGCCTTCTTGCCTTGGGCCCCACTCATTAGGGTTTCCTTCACCAAGGAATCTTCCTCCCACTCGCATTGTGTTGTCTCTATGGATGATCTCTTCCTCTCATTCCAGCGCTGTTGACTTGGTCAAACTTGACCTTGTCCACATGAATTTTTCCCTATTCACACATGAGAGTGTAAAATCTAGCTAGAATTATGATCCCTTTTCACATTATGAGGGATTTTATTCTTATTTTTGAAATTTATGGGTCTCCTTACCCATTTATTCATCTCCTATGTGAAATCATCAAAATTTAATATTCCAATTAGTTGCATGCTAATTTTGGAATATTACAGTCCTCCCCTCCCAAATTTTGCTTGTCCTTAAGCAACTACAAGGATAGAATTGAGAAGTATTTCCTGCTCCTACTGTAGCATCCTCATATGATGAACTCCTTCAAGGAAAATGATGTTGTCTCAACGATAACTCCCCATAGTGCCCCTCCCAAGCATACAAGATAGCATTTGGTGAGCATCCCAAATGAACATCATCATGAAAAGGTGAAATAATCAAGGAGGAAACTAGGTGCTGTCTAGAGGTCCTCTCAAGGCATGGAGTCTGAAATGTAGCAGGAATCATCATTCCCATGTGGATCCTCCTTCCCCAAGCTATCATCCATACAACATGAGTACCCTCTCCATAAGGCAACTCCTGAAAATTATCCTCCACCTTTGGCTCCTGCAAAGTAGGTGGGCTGAAAATCTGAACATGGTAGACAAAGTAGCCTACCCCACGCTATCCTCCTCTTCACTTATGATAAGTGTAGAGTGTCTGTTGATCTTGGGCTGCAATAATATTTCCCTCAAGTGGAAAAATGAAGACTGGATCTCCAAGGATCTCCTCTCCAACGTTGTGAATCAAGCTGACCCAAACCATCCCATTCAAAATGAATGGCACATCATCACCATTTGGCATCCAAATCAGAAAAATGTTGAAGGTTATCTGTAATTTTGGATGATACCAATGGTTTCTGAAGTAGATACAACGAAGTCTTCCCAACTGCTGCTTTAGATCATCATGTGACAAGTGGTCTTTCAACATGATAAAAACTGTGTAGGTTTTCACATCTACCATGAGGTGGTAAATAACACTATATATCAGTTGAGTACAATGAGAATGACAACACACTTTTCCAAAGTCAGGTAGAGAAGGGTTATCTCCATCACAGATGTTGGTTCTAGAATGATCATGCAACCCATAAATAATCCTGCCCTCTTGTGGAGCAATGCACTATACATACATGGTGAGAAGGTGTACATACTTAATGAAATAATCAATAAGTACAGAAATGTATTTCTTACCATGCATAAAGAGTAAATTGAAAGTGAGGTCCATGGATGAGTCCTCTGGAAGAAGATGAATACTCCCTTTGGAACACTCCATCAATAGAAAAATACTCCCAAGTGACAACGTTTTTGGCCTTAGTGATAAGGCTTTTGTCACTCCATGTCTCCCTTCCTTGACATTCCACATGCCAAACTCATCCACCATCATGCTGCTATGTAAGGAAATATTCTTCCTATGTGAAATCCCCTCCTTATCCTCCAATGATGAAGGGTAGCCTCTTTTCCCCTTGAATTTTCCATGCATTTCTCCAGAAATATCATGATGAGTATGGAAATAATTCTTCCCATACTCTCCCAAGAGAAGCCACAACAATAATAATTCTTGCTACCCCATCACACCTCCATCATAAAAATCATGAGGTGAAAATATGTTGATTGAAATGTAGGAGATCATATCAACATAATGCACCCAACATATTTGCTACCATATGATACAAGTGTCCTGCCAAGTTTCTTCCACCCACACACCCTTGGAAAAATTATATTTCATATGATGGCCAAACTCTTTCAAGAGTAGCCAATGCAGCCAAGCCTCATGCTGCCTAGTATGATAGATTTTCAAGTAGCTTTCCAGCTTCTTGCTCCCCATACACACCCATCCATCCATATGTGGGTGCCTACTATCATGCTCTCCCTTAGCACTCTCCCAAGGAAGACTACCATCCTCCCAAATCAAATTTCTCCTCTTGCATTTCATGGGATGTTGAAATGAAAATCCTTGGAGATCTCCTAGAGAATATCTCACACCAATGATTAGCTTGAATCCATAAGGATCAAAGTGTGATGAGGGAAAAACCTCCTCAAACTGTTGAAGAACTTTTCACTCTATGATGTGTTGAATTGCACCTCCTATAAGATCTCTCCATGAGGCCTTCTTTTCATCAATGGCCTTCCACAAGCAATAAGGTTCTAGATCTGCTGCAGGAATAAGTTTCTCTTTGAGATGTGGAATGCTCATTGAGAAAGGGTCATCTAGAAAGGAGAAAATATTTCTCATCTCAAGATGTCTACCATCTATCACTTCTTCTTGCATTGCTTCATGAATGAAGCTGCCATTTGATTTCTCCCATAAGGAATGGGCCCTCTTTTCTTCACTGTTGCTCTTGTATAGCGCAGTGCGATTCTGTTTCTCTAAATCAACAGTAGACAATGATGTATATCCCTCCATAAGATTTGCTGAAATGATAAGATGTAATATTTCTAATTAGTCCTAAGCTAATAGGAATATTTATTTTGTTTTGCTTTCTTTGTTTAAAGAATAAATATTTAAAGGAAGTTCAAAAAACTCCTAATAAAAGAATAAATCAATGCCCAATGTGAACAAGGCTAAACCTGGGCCACTTGAAAAAACAAACTTGAGTGTGAAAGAGACTGAATCTATTGGCCAAGTCAACCATGACCAAATCAACCACACTGTCCAGATGCAATGAATCTCCTAGAAGGACAGCGCAGTCAAGTTGGAGGCTACACATGTGAATGGGGCTAAATAATTGAACATGGCTTAGGGTTTTACAATCTCTTGGTCTTATAAAAGGAAAAGGAGGGAAGAATATTGAGGTTGTTCATGATATGATTTTTTAATTCTTATCTGTTTAGACAAAAAAAATTCTGGGCTGCTTAGCCTATATTGCATTGGGATTTCCTGTTTAGGGGTTCCATCTCTTCCCATTGAGGAGCTCTTGGGAGAGCTTGTATTGCTTGTCCACTATCAAGTTGGAGACCAAGATTATACTTCCAACTGCAATGCAGATCCAGTGAGGATTTTCTTGCTTTTGTAAACTACAACAAGTGGAATACTAGATCTGCTCAGATCTAGCTTGTATTGGAGCCTCTTCTTAGTGAGTGTGTCTTTTAACCTCCTAGAAGAGTGCATCCCTTACCTGAGATTTATTTTTTGATATTGGCCTTAGGCCAAAGAATTATCGGAGCTTATAGCACTGTTTTTCTCCTTAGATAGCGTTATTTGAAGATCTATAGCTGCAGGGTGTTTTGTCTACATTTTGGAGGAGAGATCTTCGGTGTTGTGATGGTCCCAATTTTAGCCTTAAGCTAAAATGGAACATTATAGTTGCATATTTTCATTTTTTGAATAAAAGTGGGTAAAGTGACCCATTCATGTAATAAACAGGAAACAAATCCCTTACAATGTGAAAAGGGATCATCATGGAGCTGGATTTCACACCCTCATGTATGAAAGAGGTTAAAATGCAAATGGACAAGGCCTAATTGACCAAGTCAAATTGCGTTGGCATGAGTTGGAAAGAACTAAGTGGGACAGTGCAGTTTTAGTGGAATAATTTTCCATGAGGGAGAAAAATTCTAGAGGAAGGAAAATGGGGGCTTCATTGTGTTTAAAAGAGAGGCAAGGCAGCCCATTGAGATTGTCTTGGATCATTTGATTATTTATCTATTCAGACAAATTGCTGCCTCTGGTTGTTCAGCAAATCTACCGTGCCCTCGGACATGAGGGAGTCCTGTTTAGGATTTCCTCTCCTTCTTGAGTAGGTCATGAAGTATTGCACTCATCCTCCATATTCCAGCATTCAGGCCATAGCATCAACCATGTTCATCAGCACAGTTTCTGCAACAAATATTGTGCAGTGTTGCTGGGAGGTTTCCATACACCATTTTGAGCTGATATTTCAGAGGAGGGAGGTTATCTACTTCCAGGAGGTTAGTGAGGATGGTTCCCGAGCTTATTCCACTATCATTGGTAGGAGGCCAACCACTTCCATCAGTTACAATGCAGGCCGTCTCATAGACTGCGTTCTAGTTGGAGCACACCTGCAGTGAGGGTTTTGTAGGCATTTCAGAGGGTGAGATCTTTGGTGTAGGGATCAGCCTTGCACTTCAAATTTCCAAAGGAGAAGGGATCTTCATCAACTTTAGCCATTCAGCCTTCTCCATTCCATTCCATGTATTGATTTGCTGTTGCTACCCAGCAACTCTGGCATTTCAACAGTTTTGCATATTTCAGCCAATCCTTCTCGGATTGACTTGAGGTAGTGATTAGGAGCTTATATCTTCTCTCCCAATGATGTATGAGCCACGTATATGCATATCCATGATTTTTTTCACTCAGTGTAGCAGTCTCCCTCATATGACTGCGCATTCCCTATTCATGGGAAATCTTCTATGGAGCAACATTTTGTATTGTGGCATGTGTTTCATGGAAGGCTCCTTGCCTTATTCTTTTGATATCCATTGTATCATTTTTCTGATGTTATTTCATAATAAAATGGCTCAATGGTTTTCATAAATTTTGGCTTAATTTTTATTCACTGCTATTTCTAGTTTATGTCTTTATATTGCTGTAGCTGCAATGTTGGGGTTATCTTAAGAGATTCCCAATCTTGTTGTGTTTCCCTCTTGGGGATATTGTTCCTTGACAATCACTCTATAGAAAGAGTCTGCTAGTGGGCCAGGTAGCCTCTACAGCTCATCCTTTGTTCAAAGGTGAAAAATCCAGTAAATTCCCATGTAGTCTATCTCTGGAATATATTTTCCTTGTCATTTGACAATGTTTCTGAAAAAGGAACATTACAATGGTATCAGAGCATAATCTTGGCTTAGCTTGTGGATCTTCAGCCAAGATGCCATCTAAGAATAAGAGGAAGAATCCACTTTGTGGAGAAGAGAAAGGAGATGATCTAGCCAAGCTTCTCCCTAAATCCATCTAGGGCTTTCATGGGAGACACAAGCAAAAGAGAAGGGAGAGATTTGAAGAATCTCCACAAGGGTTTGAAACAGAAAAAATCTCTAGGGTTTCTAATGAGGAATGTGAGCATGAAGTCACATCCCTTGATGCATAGCACAATCACATGTGTAGTTTGTCATGAAATAGATGGGAAAAGAAGGAGAGATGACCAAGAAGAAAACTCTTGGAGATTTTCTAAGAGAGAATGAGTCTCAAACTCAGGCATTCAGAGATCATCTCACTTTTATGGATTTTTGCAAGTCTAAGGTGAAGGGGAGCCAACATCAAAATAGAATTGTTCTATCTACTTTCGGAGGTTCACCTATATGTTCATCCAAAGCATGGGTAGAGAAGCTGAAGACCATGTTGCAGCAGCACAAAGTTTCCAAAGTAGATGCCATCAGATTTGCAGCACTGCACTTTAGAGGTAAGACCTATGCATGGTGGATATTTGAGTCATGTTATTTAAAGGATGCAAATACTTCTTCCTATTTCAAATTCATTGGAACAATGATGGAAGGATTTGGTGGGAGAAAATCTGAAACACATGCAGAGAAACAAACGAAGGATTTTCATGTAAAGGGAAGAAACATAAACTCAGATCCACTTCAGAACATTGATGAGACGACTGACATATTGCATCATACCTTTTTGGAGGCAAGGTATCCATATCATATTCTTTCACAAGAGAGCATGGAGGTCTCTTTTTCAAAAGGAGATCAAATTTTTGGAGAAGTTGCCCCTACATGTTGATGAGGAGGAGGGAAACTGTGTTGGTATAGCTAGAGCTGATCCAGTGCCTCATGCAGAGGAAAGAGGAGCTCTTTCTCCACATAGAGGGATTCTTGTGTCTTTTCAAGAAATTCCCCAGGATCTCCCATGTAGAGATCAAGGCACAACTCATGATATATCTATGCCATTGTTGGTAGGGTGCAGAGCTATGGATATAGAAGGAAGAGATAGGGAGGATGATCAACATCATGTGATCAGGAGCACACAACCTATCTATTTTATAACGTTGATGCACCTAAGATGATGATTGGATTGTGCAGTGGAAGCATGGAGGGTTTTCTCCATTCATACATTCAGTCATCTCTTGATGATGGTGTCTCACTGCATGGAGACATTGCACCAAGGAGACCACTAGATCAGCAGAGGAGGTTGGATGCTCCACATTTGGGGGCCTCACAACTTGATTTCAGGAGGGTGGAAACCTTGGGAAAGTTCAGCATAGCGCAGAGAGTTTGGGAGGAGGGAGACATTCTCTCATTTCCAGCATCACCCACTCTCATTAGTCATACTGCGCTAACAGATTTTGCTGCAAGGATGGAGGATTGCATATTCATGATGCAGGATGACTGCTCCATATATTTAGTGAGAGAGATGATACTTCCTTTTAGGAAGGACTCTTTCATGCATTGGAGTAGATGGAGGCCACTCATGCTTACATTAGCCAGGATCGGGAGATTCTTTGGAGGTGATAGTATCTCATGGGAGGCTCATTTTCAGAGATCATCATTTCTATTTGAGCATGAGTAGCTGCATGATGGGCATGGCAGAAACCTGGAGAATGAATTTTGCATGAGGGGATGTCAAGGTAGTAGGCAGTAGCGTGATGGAGCACCATATTGCAGAACACCAATGTTGTCTATGTGGAGGATTGATCCAGGATGGAGGACTCAACTTTGGTTGAGTATTCCCCAGGATCTTGGTGCATGCATGACTTTTGGATGGCCTTGATGGAGATGGAAGATACTTAGTGGATGATATGATCCTCCATCATCATGGCAGACTCTTCTTTACTAGGGCTTCTAGTCTCAAGGAGACACTATTGCATGCAACATATGAGGACTTCCTAGCTATGCATTTGGATGCATACTTTGCCTTGATAGAGGAGTTCACTTGGGAGGGAATTCAGCATGATCTACATCAGTATATGGATATATGTAGAGCTCGAATGTCTTTGGAGAGGTTGGCACAACCATTCCCTTACTCATTGGAGGAGAGGGAGAGCATTCACATGAGCCATTTCATCTCAAGGACCGGAGTACATGGTAGAGGAGGTATAGATCTTCATTTTGATTTTCCTTCCTTTACTTCTTATGGATAGCTTGATGAGATAAGGATGATCACATCTCCTAATGCTCCCTATTTTGATGTACTTTTGGCCCATTGCAGCAATGGGAGTGGCCATTCTTATGATTGTTTGTGGGGGAAGCCACATGCTTCTTGGTGTGCATCATTGGCACCAATTTGTATTTTGATGATTCCATCTTGTGGGGAGTTTGTGGTAGCTAACAAGTGGCTAGGACAACACTTGTTACATTGACTTTGAGGTAGGCCAAGGAGGCACTATGCAGGTTCCATGAGTGGGATTTGGGACCACTCTCTGGTTGTCATTTGACAACTTGTTTCTATTGCATATTGCTCCTCATATATTTCTGATGTTGTGTATCTATTGGGGAGCATTATTTAGAGAGCATTGTATGTAAAACCCATTGGGAGCATGATTCTCCCCATCGTATATGTTTTATCTTGTAGGATATACCATGGGAAAACCATGATTTCCACATTGATACTTGTACCTTCTTGTGGGAGGGACCACTTTGAGAAATTGCAGAGGCATTTCATGGCTGATTTTCTTGATGGGGTAGCTTGGGCCATTCTTGGAAGCCACACTATTTCAGCCCAAGGATAAAGGCAGCCCCATGAACACCACAAATGGAGAGAGAGACCATCTTGAGAAGGACAAGCACACTCTCCATTCAGCCCCAACACATTGCAGAAACCGGGGGTTGAGATTTTTATTTGGATGATTTCATGGATGAGAGGATCATCATTGGGAATAGAATTATCCCATGCATATCATGACTCCTACCTTAAGGAGTCCACGTTCTATCAGGAATAATTCCACTACACCTTCTATCTTTCCATGAGGAGCATCATTTTTAGTTTGCATACTTGGGAGAGAGCATTGGAGGGCAGATTTATTGAAGCATATTTGAGCAGTGGTAGGACCATGGATGAGGAGGCCACAAGAGAAGAAGGAGGAGGAATTTTGTTCTCTTTATGCAGTTGCTTGAGGACAAGCAACATGTGGGAGGGGAGGACTGTAATGTTCCCAATTTTAGCCTCAAGCTAAAATGGAACATTATAGTTGCATATTTTCATTTTGTTGAATAAAAGTGGGTAAAGTTACCCATTCATGTAATAAACAAGAATAAAATCCCTTACAATGTGAAAAGGGATCATCATGGAGCTTTATTTCACACCCTCATGTGTGAAAGAGATTAAAATTCAAATGGACAAGGCCTAATTGACCAAGTCAAACTACGTTGGCATGAGTTGGAAAGCACTAAGTGGGACAGTGCAGTTTAGTGGAGGAATATTCCATGAGGGAAGAAAATTCTAGAGGAAGGAAGATGGAGGCTTCATTTTGTTTAAAAGAGAGGCAAGGCAGCCCATTGAGATTATCTTGGATCATTTGATTATTTGTCTATTTAGACAAATTGCTGCATCTAGCTGTTCAGCAGAGCTGCAGTTCCCTCGGGGCACGAGGGAGTCTTGTTTAGGATTTCCTCTCATTATTGAGTAGCTCATGAAGGATTTCACTCATCCTCCATATTTCGGCATTCGGGCCATAGCATCATTCATCTTCATCAGCACAGTTTCTGTAGTAGATATTGTACAGTGTTGCTGGGTGTTGCTGGGAGGTTTCCATACACCATTTTGAGCTGATATTTCAGACGAGGGAGGTTCTCTACTTCCAGGAGGTTAGTGAGGATGGTTCCCAAGCTTATTCCACTATCATTGGCAGGAGGCCCCACCTCCATCAATTACAGTGCAGGCCCTCTCATAGACTGCATTCTAGTTGGAGCACATTTGCAGTGAGGGTTTTGCAGGCATTTCAGAGGGTGACATCTCTGGTATAGGGATCAGCCTTGCACTTCAGATTTCCAAAGGAGAAGGGATCTTCATTAGCTTCATCCATTTAGCCTTCTCCATTCCATTCCATGTATTGAGTTGTTGCTGTTACCCAGCAACTCCGACATTTCAGCAGTTTTGCATATTTCAGCCAATCCTTCTAGGATTGACTTGAGGTAGTGATTGGGAGCTTAGATATTCTCTCCCAATGATGTATGAGCCATGTGTATGCAGATCCATGATTTTTTTCACTTAGTGTAGCAGTCTCCCTCATATGACTACGTAGTCCCTATTCATGGGCAATTTTCTATGGAGCAGCATTTTGTATTATGGCATGTGTTTCATGGAAGGCTCCTTGCCTTATTCTTTTGACATCCATTGTATCATTTTTCTGCTGTTATTTCATAATAAAATGGCTCAAGGGTTTTCATACATTTTGGCTTAATGTTTATTCACTGCTATTTCCAGTTTATGTCTTTATATTGTTTTAGCTGCAATGTTGGGGTTATCTTAAGAGATTCCCAATCTTGTTGTGTTTCCCTCTTGGGGATATTGTCCCTAGACAATCACTCTATAGATAGAGTCTGATAGTGGTCTAGGTAGCCTTTGGAGCTCATCCTTTGTTCTAAGGTGAAAAATCCAGTAAATTCCCCTGCATTCTATCTCTGGAATAGATTTTCCTTGTCATTTCACAATGTTTCTGAAAAAGGAACATTACAGGTGTTGGGATTCTTCCTTTCACTATGGTGATCCATGGATTGGCCATCCAATCCATGTGAGTTTCAGATATGATATGCTGTACCATTGTTTTATTCAGAAATTTCTGAATCATTCTGCATATCTGCAACCTTAGATCTCAGATCTACTCTATGTGCTTCATGTTTAGCACAAAACCCCAAGGGGAATGTAATAAGCAGCCTCATTGGCTTCCAGATCTATAATATATCTATATTTTCATGCATATATCTATTCCAGATCTAAGATATAATATATCAGTGCTTCTTTCTTCAGAAAATTACACAGTCTATCTTTGTTGGCAATTTCCAGTGTTGCAGCACCTCAATCTTGAGGGTTTATCCATGTAAAATCTCTGTTTTCATCTTGTAAATGCATAAGCCTTGCCCAAGGTATAATTCCATGATGTTAATACTTATTTGAAACTATTAGCTTCATAAAATCATGCTTCTCAAGCTTCATTAATTTCTGCATACTCTAGGTCATGGGAAATCAGCCTTTTTAAGCCCTTTCGGAAGTGGAGGAAATGTTTAGCTTAGCTAGAATGATTTGTTTGACCTGAAATTTGGTATGGAAGTTCCTCATGGCCTAATATATAATAAAATATCACCATTTCCCTTATTTTTATGCGTATTTATGAATACACTCATTTTAGGGCATAAATCACCCCTTTTCCCCATCCTTTTTCAATGGAATTAATCTCTCTTCTTGCTGTTGTACATAAAATTTCTGCTGAGGTGTTTATAAACAAATTTTAGAGTTATTATCTCACTGATACTCTATTACTATGTTTTTATACTGCTACAACCCTTCATTAGGCAATTTTCTGAAGGAAACTAGGTGTGGGAGATCTATTTAACCCACCTAGGGTGATTTATTTTGAGCCTCCTCTTGGATTTAGGTCTTAGATACTCTGATCTAATGGATCCAAGGGCTGATCCTAGTTTCTGAAGCACACATCCCTGAAAAATGCGTTTCAGGCATGTTTTGCTGAGAAGTCCAGATTGGGAATATTACAGTGGTATCAGAGCATATTTCTTGGCTCGGCCTGTGAGTCTCAGCCTAAGAATACAGAAGGAGATCATAATGATGAATAATATGATATTTCTCTCATCATATATTAGATCCAGAAATGACCTCCCCTAGGAGGTTAAGCAGATGAAGAGTTGTGGTGAAACTCCTAGAGGGTTTCAAAAGGAGGAAGATGCACCAAAGGAGGAGACTTTGAGTGATTATATTCAGGAGTATGAATCTAAATCTTGGGAAATCAAGGATCACTTGTGCTTCCAAGAGTTCTGCCAGATCAAGGATGAGAGAAGATCCAACAATAGAAAAAGAAGAGGTCGATTCTTTCTGCCTAACTTTGATGGATCCTCCACATGCACAACTGAAGAATGGATAGATCAGCTAGACTCATATCTAGATCTACATCAAGTTTTAGAAAAAGAAGCCCTTAAGGTAATAGCATTGAATCTTAAAGGTAAAGCTTATGCTTGGTGGTTATTTGAAACTTTTTCTTTGAAGAATGCAAATATTTCCACTTATGCTAAGTTCACTAGGAGAATGGTGAAGAGATTTGATGAGGGGCAAGCTAAAACATCTACAAAAGAGCTAGCAAATCATGAGCATGCAAAACCCTTGCATGATTTGGAAATACCTACTATGAGAAGTCCACTTCAGATTTCTATTGGAGGGGATGAAAAATTGTGTGATACCTTGCCAAGGGCAGGATCCCCATTGCATGAAGAGATTTCTTCTCAAAAAGAAGTAATGGAGATTCCTCCTTCAAAAGAAGACCAAGATCCAAGGTCTCTTGTTGATAGTGAGGTGTTCTCAAATATTGATGAGAAGGAAGAGCCAGGAGACATTAGCAACACTATCATTTCAAAAGAAGACCCATTACCACACGGGGATGGAGATGAAGTTATTGTTTCAAGAGAAAGAGCTTGTGTATCTTTGCAAGTGATTCCCAAGGAACATTGTGTGACAGCCTTATTGAGTAGTGATGCCTTAATCCAAGAAAGAGGAGGAAGAATGGACCAACATACAATGATGAGAAGCATGCACCTTTGTTTATTTCAAGGGGTTTCTATTCATGATAAGGAGACTGAACTATGTATCAAGGAAAGGGACACATCAGTCCAACCATTTATGCAGTCTACTTCAGATCTTGATGTCTCTTTACATGGAGGAATTTCACTAGAGAGACCCCTTGATGAGAACAAGAATAAAGTGTTCTCTAAAATTTGTGCATCAATGACAAAATTGGCTAAGGAGGGAGCCTTTAAGGGAGCTACCACAACACTAAGATCTATTGATAGATTTCAAGGAGAGCTGAACAATTTCCTGAAATTTATTTTGCTATTTCTCACTCATCTATTTTCACTGATAAAGAATAATTCAAAGAACTATGATGACATTAGCATGGTGTCAAAATGCCACTCCATATATTTGGGGCAGCAAATGATATCTCTCTATAAAAAGAAAGAAGATGAGGTGATGGCTACTTCATTTCATAACTCTACAATGATGTCTTTGTTGAGAAGCCTTGATTCCTATTGGGAATCAAAACTCTTGATAGAATATTACAAGAACCTTTTCACATGTGAGGTTCTTGATGGACAAAGGAAAGATAGGAGGTATAAGGTGGTTGATGGAGTCATTTTCTTTCATGATCAGATCTATTTTACTAAAGAGTCAAGACTTAAAGACCAACTACTAGGTGTTGCCTATGATATCTTGCTTTCTACCCCCATTGTTTTCATTAGAACACACCATATTATCTCAAATGGATTCATGTGGGAAGGCTTTCAAGAATACTTATATCAGCATTATCAAATATTCATGTATCACATGAAGATGGAGCAGCAATATAACTCTATGGAAGAGATAGTTCAGCCCTCTCTTTCTCCTCATGAGGAAGGAGATAGATCTGTGCACCTCTCCACTTGTTGGAGGAGGACTATTGGTGAAGAGCATACTTATGCAAATCATGTTATATTTTCTGATGGTATGCATTATTTTACATTATATATCTGTTAGCCACCTATAAAATTGTCATATCAAATGGTGGCTAAATTTTTTTCTAGCCTTTAAGAAACAATTTCAGGACCAAATTGTTGGTTCTTAAAGTCTTATAATGATCTTTATAGTTTGATTTAATCTTCACTGCTATTTCCTTCATAATACAGAAAAATCTGTTGTTTTCCTAAAGAAGACTGCTTAAAATCCCATTTTTCCCTTCATTTTACCCCTCCTTCCACTCATAAATAAACTCCATTTTAATCCCTTTTTTCCTCCATAAAACTCCTCAAAATCCTTTTATCTAACCTCTAAATCATTCCAAAAACCATTTTAAACCATTACCTTAAGCCCCGCAACTGGGCACTTAAAGGGCTTAAAATCATTTTCCAAACCTTACTTTTCTTTATTATCTCATAAAAAACCCAAATTTTCATTGTGTTTTAATAAAACTCGACATTTCGAATTTGCAATGAGTATCAACCATCGATCTAAACCGATCCACAGTCATTTGCTCATCGCATCACAAGTTCGCATTGGGTCCTCCCTTTTCTTCATTTCCTTCAAAAATTTTCTGATGCGATCCCTTAAAGAAAACCTCAGCCATCGATCATCCTTCCAATCCAACGGTCAGTACACCACCACATCGCAAAATTCCCTTTGCGCTTTCCCTTGCCCTCCTCCGATGCCATTCTTACCGATTAAATCTTAGCCATCAAAACCACAAGAACCGATGGCTAAGATCTCATCGCAATCCACCCATAATTCTTTGAATTTTCCCCTCCGATTAAGTCTCAATGGTTGATCTGACTCCCAGATCCGACGGACAGTGCTCCATCGCATCGCAAAGTTCCCTTTGTGCCTTCCCCTTTCCTCCACCGATTGGAATGCCCTGATGAAATCTCAGCTATCGAATCCACAAGAACTGATGGCTCAGATTAAATCGTGCTCTACTCAAAAGCTCTCATCACTTCACTCGCCGATTAAAACTCCATTGGTGATCTCTCTTAGATCTAACGGCCCGCATTCAATCTCATCAACGCATTCCATTGTCACCTTGCCTTTTCCTACCACCAATTGCGATCCTGCGATCAAATCTCTTCCTTTGATATTCTCTGATCAGACGGTCCACATTTCTTCCACTCTTCAACCCCGCCCTTTTCATTTCTCCCCCATCAATAGATATCGACCGTCTATTCCTATGATCCGATAGTCAAGATCTAAACTGCCACTGACCCTACCCACCTTTTTTGCCCATGCAGCTTGCTCTCCATCAGGTGCAATCTGCACCATTGGATCTACTGCCCCTCATCCGATGGCTAAAACTCCATATCGTGTAATTTTGCGCCTAAAATTTAATGCCAGAAAATTACGTGAAATGGGCGGTATTAAAAAGACAAGTGTCAAGCAACGAATGATATCACATTTTTTTGGAGAAATTTCAAAACCGCCTTAGAGCTGCGGGAAAACCACTCTGGTTTTTCACCAAACCACCCTTCCTCGCAGCATTGGCTTTTCAGTTTTTAATCCTAGTCATTGATTATCAGAATCAGACGGCTCTTATACAATTTACCCACCAAGCCATCGCCTATCTCCTCTGCTCCCAAACACCACGTTCAAAGAATCACGACCGTTGATCATTCTAGATCAACAACTCTCATTCCTCCTACGTCTAAACTTCATTTCAACCCCATTTCGCTTCCACCAAATGTTTTTCCCCTTCTTTACATTTTCTTCCATTTCATTATAATATTACCCCCTCCCATTATAAGCTGCCTGATTGATCTCAGCCGTTGATCAACCTAGATCAACGGCCTGGACTTAATCTGACCCTCATCCATCTGACCACCTCCCCATTAAAATTTATCGAGCAATCTTGATCGTCGATTGATCTGGATCGACGGCCACGATTTATTCTCACCTCCAAAACAACCTCTGACCTATTTTCACCGGGTTTTCTTAATTTTTTTCATTTTTTTCAAGTTTTAAAAGCTTTTCCACAGTTTTCTAAATGAAATCAAGGGCCGGGGATGACGATCCCTCAGGCCAATATCAATGAAGAAATCAAATTTGTAGGGTTCGACCTACGATTTATCCATGCCTCATGAGCACTGATAACATTATAAAACCCTCTGCGCGCCTGCAAAAACAAAAAAAACACAGTGAACCTTAATTATACAGAGAGTATCAGTGTCAAAGGGTGAGATCAAAGTAGAAATTAATGTTTAAAGGTTATAAACATAGTTTTGAGGGATTTAGGCATAAATTCGACTATCAAAGGCCTAATCCACACAGTTAAAGATAGTATGAAGACCTGAAGACAAATATTAAGCCTAATCAGGCCTAAAACACAGATCAAAAGCAAATTAACAGTGTTTTAGGGAAAAACAATGAGATCTATTAGTCCGAGAGGCCTCCACTGCCACATTAGAGGCTAATTGAATCCTCTTGAGCTACCAAAAGCCACCTGCAGCCTCAAAGAAATCAAAGAAGGCATAGTTATTTCCTATTCAGAAGATATTTACCTAAAAACACTTGAACAGTTATTACAAAAGAAAGAACAAATTACAAACTGTCAGCAGAGTTATTACAAAGATAAGAAAGTGCCCTGAAGTCAATTTTCTCGTCCATTTAGCCTCAAAAAGCAGAAACAGAGTTATGAAAAAGAGTTGTAGGTAGAATTCATTCTTGCCTTATGCCTTGCATGGTTTTCAAGGCTAGGAATTGCATTTATTATGGAATTAATGATACTTGAACCCTATAAACTCTTCCACCTCCTCATTCTCTTATAAAATCTCCTTCAGGAGCACATTGTAAAAGGTTGGTCTCTGGATATCTGTTGCATGTAAATAGTTTTTCTGAAGCTATTGTAGCCTTGTTTGTAATCAAATATACATAAGCTGAGATGAGAAGTTTGAAGCTGTAGATACCCACTAGACTTGAAGATTGTAACTGGTTTTGAACATCAAATACAAGCTAATTTATGGGATCCTGGTCTATGTCAATGGTGATGTGTTTCTTACTATAATTTTTATTTTCTTTTGTTTCCATTAGATTGTCCTTCTTTCTCTGATAAAGAACAGCAAATATAGACCTAAGATTTACTCTTAAAGTACCCTACTCTGACTTATAAGCTTTATCTTTATGTTTTCTGCTGATTGTTTATTTAAAGATAATTCAATAGAGTGTGATCAGTCAAGGAATGTTGGTTAGCCCATGTTTTGCTGAGTGTAGCTTGAAATATTGTCTTTGAATGTTCTTGAGAAGTTTGCTAATTAAAGTTGAGCTAGAGAATTTTATGGTTAGCGTTGTCCTCTGGTTTATCTCCAACGGTTACTTTGAAGAGTTACCTTAAGAGTATGTTGAAAGCAGGCTAGTTTAGAAGTACTTACCTAATCTTAGACTACTTTTTATGTTTATAATGAGTGTTTTCCTTTGAATATGCTGAAAGCAGGCTAAGTTAAAAGTCTTTACTTGATCTTAAGCTATTATATGTGTTTTAAATGTTATCTATTGAAATTATATCAAAATTAGGCTAGTTTAGAAGTACTTAGTTGATCTTAGATTACTTTTATGTATTTCCTTAAGTGCATGCCAAAAGCAGGCTAGTTTAGAAGTACTTATTTGATCTTAGGTTGTCCTTTGTTCCTTCATCTGTTTGATTTCCCACACTCCATTTCTTATTGTCTCATTCCATAAAATCAACTTAAAGAGATCCTTTGACATAGATGACTTGCGCCATGGACCACTCTTGAAACTTGTTGCTTAAACCCTTTTATGACTCCATAGCCCAATGGATTAAAGATGCTCCTTGCCTATATTTTTAGCTAAAACAATCTTTCACCTAATTTCACCTTCACCCTTCATAAAGACTTCCTTCACCTTCATTATATCTTTTTCCAACCAAAACAACCAAAAACCCTTGTTCTTAATAACTAGCCTAATATCATACTAAAAGCCTTAAAGATAAATCAATCTTTGCACTTATAGAGAGATCCCTATCTGGATTCAGGATGGCTAGATCCTAGAATCCCAAAGTGGTTCAAATGTTGTCTCTGCAGCTTTAGTCTTGCCAATCTGCTAAAATTATAGAGACCCTAACAATATCCATGCCATGACTCCAAGGAGGAGTGTCATATCTTATAAAATTCATGGCCAACTTTGGGCCAAAACTATTTCTAAACATGGCCACTCCCTTGATGGACTAAGGGAGATTTTGCAACATGATGGGTGCTTTCCTAAGGCACCAAATATATCTTCCACTTTCAGCCATGGAGATATGTCGTGGGCAGCAAGTAAGTGGTGGGGAAACCACTTGCCACATCTAAATTTTATGCAAGTAGGATATGTCCTACGCTGGTTGCTATTGGGTGAGTATGCGTACTACCCAAGGTTTGATATTTTCTTGTCTCATGCCTTGTATCTCAATGAGAGGATGCATAAGAAGAAGAAGGCATTATTTCTTTGGTTGACAAGAAGAGAGTTTGGACATCCCATGTCAAATTTCATGTCCATATATTTGCTTGTGATTGGGATGAGTCTCATGTATGTACGTGCACTTTTGTTTGGAATGTATTTCATGATCATGTATGTATTGGGGTTTGGGGGAAAATGTAACTCTCTCATGAGGTGGCATAAGAGAGCTTATTTATATCATGATGATGGTGATGCTCTGATCCTTGTTGGGAACATGAGAGGAGGGATGACACATTGGTTGAGTGTGTCCTTTGGGAATGAAATCTCCCATATTCATTCATGCTTCAAGAGGAGGATAGCACATTGTATGGCTGCTACATCATATCATTTTTTTTCTTATGCAAGGAGCCATATGTTGGGCTTATGTCATTGGAAGAAGTCTCTCACTTGGGATAATTTGCAGCAAGATGTGTTGCTTGAATCATATTCAGCCAACACCTATTATCCTCTACTATTTCCAAGCATTGAAGAAGCTTTTTGCAGCAAGAAGGTGGTGGGATGGCCACTTATTTTACTATGATTTGAGGCAGCAAGATGAAGGACAACGTTGGTCTCAAGGAAGGGACTATTGTCACCATCCAATATTTCATATGACACTTAGTCCATGTTTCTTTTGGAGCACATATGGTGAAGATCCTCTATTCACTATATGCATGGAAGATTGGGCAAGGAAGCTCAATAGAATCCATGAAGGGAATCATGAAGTTCCAAGTCTCTTTTGGCTTCATTAAGACTATATTAATGCAGCCCAGGATCATCAACTCCATATTTATCATAAATGGAGGGAGAGACAACGTGAATTGAGAATTCTTATCTCTATTTTCCAGCCATGGAGCCCCTACACATTGGATATGGTGGGGATTGGAGACTATTTCTTTAAGCTATCAAGGATGGCTCACTTTGTTTGGCTGATAACATGGAGATTGAAGTTTCTCATGGGGGTTGAAGTACCCAATATTTACCATCTCTCATGCCTTGAGAAGGCCAATGGACAACATATGATTCTTTTCATGTATCTCCCACTACTTCATGATGACATCTATTTGGTTCATCCACCAAAGGAAAACTTGTATTTTTGGGAAGAGACAATTCCATTGGAGATTTTGGAAAGTCCTTGTGAGTTTCTTAAGGACAAGAAACATTTTGGAGGGTGTTAGTCATCAGTATCTTTTACCTGTTGTTGATGAATAGTTTCCTTAGCTGAGTTTTCTAGAAGCTAATCTCAAACTGTCAATTTTTCATCTAGAAAACACCCCAAAACAATTTTTTTCCTCCTACCCCTTCCTGTCAGTCTATGATGATAACAATCTCCAGTTTTTAAGACCTATCTCGCTTCAGAAAAGTCTCCCTGTTTATAGATGTCATAGCTATGATTATCTGTTATCATTTTCCCTTGTTTCTCATGCCATTCACTATCCAAAGGTTGAAAAAGTGTCTGCTAATCTATCCCTAATCATCTTGTCATTTGACAATTTGATCATGCCTAAGAAAACACTCAGAATCTGTGAAAATTGTCCCTAAGTTAGATAGTGGTGTTTAGGGAGTTTTTCCTTGGCTAAGATATCCTACGCCAAAAAGCCTCTATCTAGTACCAGTCAACCATGAATTATTTCCTATTCTGCAAAACAAGCCTTGGTCTATTCATAGGTCTCACACCACTAAGAGGTCTCTTTGTCTCATTTCGGAAGAAGTTCAACAAAGATTCAAACTTCAAGAAGAGAAGGTTTTTCACTGTCTGAAGAAATGCTTAGATCAAGCATAAATCCCCATGAAACACCAAAGGAGCTCTCCAAGTTTCAAAAGCATCTGTTTTTACATCTCTGCATGAGTGTAATTGAATGATGATCAGTGTGCACATAAGAGCAAAAATACAAATTCATACAGATCTCTCATGCTAAAGGGGTTTGCCATCATGAAGCAAGTAAGGAGTAGTGAGTAAAGAGAAACTAATATATATGGTTTTAAATCCAAAGGCTGCATGAAGAAAATTGTCATCCATCAAGAGAAATGAATACAAAGAAATTAAAAAATGCTCATCATCAGCAGTCCCTGATCAACTCCAAGGGTAGCGCTGCCTCAAGTTCTCTGAAAGATGACCTAGCCTTACAAGTTCCTCTATTTCAAAAATAACAAGATTCTTTGACAAGAATATCTCCAAAGAAAATTAGGCAACCGGATGAAAGGATAAGAAGGACAGCTGCCTCTTATACCTTATCATGAACTAAAACTTTGAAAGGCTGTCACAAAAATTTCGTTGCCCCTTAAAACACAGTCAAAGGAAAGAGTTAGTTCAAAGGTGTCTAACAGTGAGCACTTTCCATATCCCAATCACATTATTTACTCCCTAAAAACTTCACAGTGAAGTGGCAAAGAAAAGGCATATATTACAAATCAAGGTATAGTGTTGAGATGGATGAAACTTTATATGTTTGATGGAACCTCCTTCAAAAGCAGAGGGTTAGAAACACATTGATAAGACCTCCTTCACAACGAAGCAGAGGGTCAAAACATAGTTTGAGGACCTCCTTCACAACTAAGAGGAGGGTCAAGACATAGCCAAAATTCCTCCTCCAAAAATATGAGCAGAGGGCATAACATGCTTTGTTTAAATTCCTCCTTCAAAATAAACAAAAAGACAATACAAGCCATGAGTCGCGCCCAGGGCCAGTTTTGTTTCAAAATGAGTTTCTGACCAAAAAGAGATGAAATTGAAAAAATTGAGAGATTTTTTTGTCCATCATAGGTTCAATAAGAAAAACCTCCTTCATTTTCTACACAGGTATCATGGTTTGTGAGAAATGTAAAAAATACAGGTGTCATGGGAGAATTTCTGCACCAGGATTCACCATTTTTTACCAGTGTTGGGACAGTCAATTTTTTAACAACCAAATGGATACCAAATAAAACAAATCAAGAATATCTCGAAATTATACTTCCATATCTTTCCAACGAGCCATCTTGGGCCCAATTCGGACACCGGGAAGGCATCAAAAAGTGGCCTGCAAACAGCACTATGCATTTGTGCACCAGGATTCACCATTTTTGACCAGTGTTGGGAAAGTCAATTTTTTAACAAAAAAATTGACACAAAATGAAAAAAATAAAGAATATTTGGAAATTATACTTCCATATATTTCCAACAAGCCATCTGGGACCCAATTTCGACACTGGGAAGGCATCCAAAAGTGGCCTGCAAACAACACTATGCATTTCTGCACCAGGATTCACCATGTTTGACTAGTGTTGGGACAGTCAATTTTGTAACAACCAAATGGACACAAAATGAAAAAAATAAAGCATATTTGGAAATTATACTTCCATATTTTTCCAACGAGCCATCTCAAGCCCAATTTCGACACCGTGAAGGTTTCCAAATCTCGCGCAAAAAGACGCGACGCTCCTGCATTGTTGCACGACGCGCCTGTAGGTTTCTGTAGTGCAGTTTTCTAAGCAGCGTGACACACCTGTGTTTTTGCACGGCACGCCTGTGTAGTGCCCAGGCCACTATCAAAAAATATTTCAGCAGCCTTATAGAGGTTTTCAAACTACAAATTCTCCAAGGTTTTTACAAAAAGGGACATTGTTTAAAAGTATTTATGTCTCTAGGCCAAATTTTTGTTTGATTTAATGGAAAATTTGATATCAAAGTTGAAAGGAAAATAGTGAATAAGGGAAAGGGGCTTATTGACAGTTTGAAAAAGGTTTGAGTCGTTAAGGGAAAAGAAATAGTTTTCTCTCAAAACCTGTCTTGTTTGCTAGCCTAGGAAAAAACAGTGATTTCTAGAGTGCCCTTTTTTGCATTAAATAACCACAGAGAAATAATGATAAAGGAGTAAAGGATTATTGGCAGTTTTAAAGGGAGATTTGTTGATTTGAGTTTGTAAAAGATAATCACAGTTTCACAGAGAAGCTAAACATAGTGCTTAAATAAAAACGCAGTTTTCTCTTAGGACTGTCATGATTATAAAGAGAAAAAGAGCACAGTTTTCTCCCAAAACATGTCTTGTTTGCTAGCCTATTAAAGAATAGAGATTTAAAAGGAAGGAAAGTAATTTTCAAAAGAGGAAACATAGCTATTTCCAAGAATACGTTTTTTATCTAAAAATCACAGAGAAGCAGTGATAAAGGAGGAAAGATTTGTTGTCAGTTTGAAAGAGTTTTCTTGCTGTGAGTAATTAAAGATAAACATAGTCTTCAAGGGGAGAAAAGAGTTTTATTGCCAAAGAGAAAGGAGATTTGTTTTCAAAAAATATATCTCATTAAAAGCCTTTTTGCTCACAGCATAGTTCATAAGAAGGGAATTTTTTTTCACTTAACAAAAACTTGTTTTCCAACTAAAGACAAAACTCAGTCTCACAAAGAGGAAAATAGGGTTTGATTGAGGACCTATTTCAGTGATCATTTGAACATTTGTTCTGGTAAGTCAGTAAAGGGTATCAAAACCAAAAATGCCTCCAAGGAAGGACAACAGAAGTGGATATATGTAATGTTCCAAAATTTTAGCTTCCAAGCTAAATGGAACATTAGACTTAGCAGCAGCTATAGTCGACAAATAAATTGGTAGAAAAGCCCATAAGTGTCATAAGGAGGAATAAAATACTCTTATTGTGAAAGGGGACACTCTTTCTAGCCAAATAAAACACCTCCATGTGTGAACAAGGTTAAATTGAAGCTGCTTTGACTAGGTCAACATCACAGTTTTAGTGGAGGAGGAATCCTAGGTTGGAAAACACAATTTTGGAGGGAAAGGTAGCTTGGGTTAGAAGCAACCTAAGTGAGTGGGGCCAAGGGAAAGAAAAATCACTTATGATATAAGGAAGATGATGGCAGCATTTTTCATTATGTTGTAGATTATTCTCATTCTTGGCTGCCAAGAATTGTTGTTGCTTGCTACTTAGCAAGTTGCAGTGCTGT
Source organism: Pinus albicaulis (assembly GCA_034641835.2). Taxonomy (NCBI): domain Eukaryota; kingdom Viridiplantae; phylum Streptophyta; class Pinopsida; order Pinales; family Pinaceae; genus Pinus; species Pinus albicaulis. The sequence goes on from MU968551.1 coordinate 32,540,348, forward strand.
TTAGCACTGGGTGTTCCCAAGATGGAGTCCCACCTCTTTCCTTTGAGGAGATCATTGGGATAGTTTGTATTCATCATTCCACATCAGTTTTTCAGGCCAAGATTCATCCATCTTCATCAGCACAACTTTGCTGAAGTTTGTGTAGTGTTGTTGGGTGCAGTAGTGGAAGGGATTGTAATCCCGACTTCTGAGCTAGTTTCTCATTGGAGGAAGCTTTCCTTCACTTGAGAGATCTGTTTGGAGAGCTCCAGAGCATATTTTAGATCTTTGGTATCATACCACACATTTCTCTTACTCTCCCAGCGTTGTTTCTGCTAGGGAGTGTGTTTTTCAGGAGGCAGAATTTATTGCATGGTTTGGTGGCTCCATTGCTGAGTTTTGTTGTGATTGAGAGGTTCATAATTTAATGGGAGGAATCCCTTGAGGGTTATACATTATATCAGACATATTTCAGCCTATTTCACTAATTTACTTCAGTTTTGTAGTGTTTATTCAGTCATTTTCTGAATATCACATTTTATATATAGAGTGTTTGACAAGAAACCCTTGTCGGTTTCTTTTGTATTTTTTAAAGGGAGCTTAAATCTCTGTTCTCTAGAATTTTTTATCAATAAATGATTATATATATTGTTCTCTTATCATTTTATGTGTAAACCCTCTCTTAGACTGTGCATTCCCTTGAGCAGCTGCTCCGACATTTTGCAGTCTTGGGTTTTTTTACTAGTTTTGGCTAAACTAGTGTGGGAGGTCTATTTAGCCCACCTAGTTTGATTTGTTTCAGCTTTATTCTTGGATTTACCTTGAATATTGATTATTTTATGGTATCCAAGATTCCATTTCAGTATTTTTTTGCATATGTTGCTGGAAAAAACGTTTTTTATACATGATTCATGAGCAATTCTGAAAAAGGAACATTACAGTGGTATTAGAGCAAGATATTTGGCTCAGCCTGTGGCTTCAAGCCAAAGTACTAAATCCCTGAAGGGGGAATATTTAAAACTCTATAGATGGAGTCTAAAGATGGCCAGGTAGCCTCTAGATCTCATCCTTTTTTCAAAGGTGACATATCCAGTAAATGCCCCTGTAGTCAATCTCTGGAATAGAATTTCGATATTCCTGAGAAGGGAAAATTTCCAGTGCTATCATAAGAAGGAGAGATGGACAGAATCTAGGAAGATTTAGTATGTGCATCAAGGAAGGAATACAATCCCACACAGCTTCTTCCAAAATCTATGAAGAGCTTTCAAGGAGAGCTGAAAAAGATGAGATTGGAAATTTCATCTCCAAAGGAGGTTAATTCTAGAGCTGAATCTAGATTTGCACATGGTGAATGTGAGCATGCAGCTGCACTCCATGATGCACACCGTATTCAAATTCCTAGAGCTATCTTGAGATGGATGGGAGGAGGAAGAATGCCTAATACAATGACTCTTAGTGATTTGTTACGAGAGTATGAATATCAAACTGAGAGGTTTAGAGATCATATTGATTTCCAAGAGTTTTGCAAGATCTAGATGGAGAAGAGCCAGTAGCAGGATGCAGATAGATTTATTCTATCTACTTTTGCCGAATCACCTACATGTTCAGTTGGAGCTTGGGTGAAGGAGCTAAACTCCTATTTGCAGCTGCACCATATTTTTGGAGATGAAGCTGTCAGAGTTGCAGCGCTGCATTTCAGAGGTAAGGCTCATGTATGGTGGATTTTTTAATCTTGTTCCTTAAAGAATGTCAAAACCTTCTCTTTTGCAAGATTCATAAGAACACTGATGGAGAGGTTTGGTGAAAAACTTCCTAAGACACATGAGCAAGAAAAACTTGAGGAAACAAAACCCTTTCATGTGATGGGGGAAACTCCATTTCAGAAGACCATGGGAGGAGTTGATGTCTTGCATTACACATTGCCAGAAGCAACACTTCCGATTCATATTATTGAACAAGAGGGCATGGGGATCACTTTTTCACAAAGGGATCCATTGGATGAGATGTTGCCCACACATTGATGAAGAAAAGGGCAAGAGCGCCATCACATATAGATCACATCCAATGCCTCATGCAGAAGAAGGAGGAGCACATGCTCCAACAGGAGGGATTCTTGTGCCTTTGCAATAGTTTCCCTAGGATCCCATACATAGAGGTCCAAGCACAATCAGTGAGCAGCATGATTGTGAAGCATTGCAGCTGGAAGAAGGGGAGAGGGAGGAAGAGCAGCATCAATTGATGAGGAGAACACACCCTTCTCTATTCTAGAGAGCAAATTCAAGAAAGAGGCAAACTGATTTACACAGTCAGGGCAGGGGCAAGGTTGCCCAACCATATGAACAGTCTACTCTTGACATTGATGTCTCACTATATGGAGTAATTCCACCTGGGAGGCCACCTGATCTTCAGTTGATGAGAGATGTCTTGTATTTGGGTTCATCATTCTTGGATTTTGGAGAGGTGAAGATTTTTGAGGAGAACTTTAGCATGGAGGATGTCAAAGTAGTAGGTAGCAACATGAGTGGATCTTCACATGCCAGATCACCACCACTGTCACTGAGGAGGATTGATCCTTATTGGAGGTCTCAGCTTTTAGTAAAGTACTCCAAGGATCTTCGTGCATGCATGATTCTTGATGAACCAGATAGAGATGATAGATACATGGTAGATGATGTGGTCTTCTATTCCTATGGAAGGATCTTCTTGACTAGATCTTCTAGTCTCAAGGAGAGGCTGCTACATGCAGTAGATGAGGACTTCTCTTCTATGCACTTTGATGCATATTTCTAGTTGATGGAGGATTTCACTTGGGAGAGCATCCAACATGACATATATCAGCATATGGAGAGATGCATAGTATGAATGGTGATAGAGAGGATGTCACAGCTACATTCCTACTCATTGGGAGTGAGGGAGAATTTCCAGTTGAGCCGTTTTAGCTCAAGACCTCATGTACATAATGGAGGAGGTATCATTTCATGTTTTGTATTGTACTTCTTCCCTTTATTTGAGAAGCATGGTGTAACAAGAAGAAATATTTCTTATTGCATAATATATGATGATGTACATTCAGCTACTTGTAGCATTGATCTTGGCTATCTTTTTTATGAGTTGTGGGGGAAGCCATATGTCTCTTGGTGTGCAACAATGACACCATATTGCAATTTCATGTTTTCATCTTATGAGATGACTATGTCAGCAAACAAGTGAGTGGTAAAGCACTTGTTAATTCTTATTTTGATGCAGGCCAAGGGTGCACTGCATTGGTTCCATGAGAGGGACCAAGATTCACTCTCTGGTTGTCATTTGAAAACTAGTTTTTATTGTATCATGCTTCCATGTATTGCTAATGTGTTTTTGTTCAGAGGAAGCTTGTATGAGGGAGAGGTGAGGCAGCAACAAAAATTTTTGTTGCTATGGTTGCACTTGGGAGAGTATGGGAAAAATTATTCCCATACTTTTCATGATATTTCCAAAGAGAAGAAAGGCACATTCATGGTGCAAGGAGGCTACCCTTCAGCATTGAAGGATCATGAGAGATTTCCATGTTGGAAGGAGATCTTATCACGTAGCAGCATAATGGTGGATGGCTTTGTCATGTGGAATATCAAAGGGAGAAATCATGGAGCCCTGTTACAAAGGCCTACAACATTGTCACATAGGAGCATGTTCTTATGGATGAGATATTCCAAAGGGAGGAGGTATCCCTTCTTCTTGCAGATTTTTATGAGTATATTCTCATGGGAGGACTTATTAGAGGATCTCACTTTCATTCTGCTCACTATGTATGGTAGAGAATGCATTTCTATACTTGTTGATTACTCTATTGAGTATTTTTACTTTCTCACCATGTTTGCACAGTGCATTTCTCCCCAAAAGAGCAAGAGTATTTTTGGGTTTCGTGGTCACTTTAGGGCCAATTTTTATGATGATAGTAGCCCATCTATACATGAAATTAGGCAGTTGTATTGTTATTTTGTATATGTAAAACTGATATACATTTATGCTTACTTCCACATGTTGGGAGAACATACATATTCAACTTGTAACTTGTTGCAGGAACACTTGCCATATGACATTCTAAAGCAACAGTTGGGAGAACTGCGTAGTATCCACCAGAGAGACCATATTTATCATCCAAACTTGCACATAACCTTTAGCCATTTTCTGATTTGGATGCCATGTGGTGATGATGTGTCATTCATCTTGAATGGAATGGTTTGGGTTGGCATGACTCATGATCTTAGAGGAAGAGTCTTTGGAGGCTCAATCTTCTTCTTGCCATTCGAGGGCAATCATGTTTCAGCCCAATATCAGCATACCCTATACACTTATCATGAGTGGAGAGGAGGACAGTGTGGTATAGGCCCTCTTGCCTATCATGTTCACTTATTCAGCCCACCTTCATTTCAGGAGCACAAGGTGGAAGAGACTTTTCATGAGTTACCGTGTTGGAGGGTGACTCACTTCATTTGGATGATTGCATGGATGAGGGAGGAACTCATTCACCATGCTGATCATCACTCCTACTTTGTGGAGGCCATGAGACAGCTAGCATGTTTCCATTCACACTTTCCACCTTTGATTGATGTAGACACTTTGGTTTTGCACCCTTGGGAGGAAGCATTGTATGACAGTTTATTTGCAGATTCTCTTGATGCAATAATGGAGGCTATTGATGGATGCCACATGAGGAGGAGGGGATATATTTTTCTCTCCTTGTGAATTTTCTTGAGGACAAGCAAATATTTTGGAGGGGAGGTTTGTAAAGTTCCAAAATTTTAGCTTCCAAGCTAAATGGAACATTAGTGTTAGCAGCAGCTATAGTTGGAAAATAAATGGGTAGAAAAGCCCATAAGTATCATAAGGAGGAATAAAATACTCTTATTGTGAAATGGGACACTCTTTCTAGCCAAATAAAACACCTCCATGTGTGAACAAGCTTAAATTGAAGCTGCTTTGACTAAGTCAACAACGCAGTTTTAGTGGAGGAGGAATCCTAGGTTGGAGAACGCAATTTTGGAGGGAAAGGTAGCTTGGGTTAGAAGCAACCTAAGTGAGTGGGGAAAAGGGAAAGCAAACTCACTTATGATATAAGGAAGAGGATGGGGGCATTTTTCATTATGTTGTAGATTATTCTCATTCTTGGCTGCCAAGAATTGTTGCTGCTTGCTGCTTACCAAGTTGCAGTGTTGTTTAGCACTGGATGTTCCTGGGCGGGAATCCCACCTCTTTACTTTAAGGATATCATTGGGAGAGTTTGTATTCATCATTACACATCATTTTTTTAGGCCAAGCTTCAGCCATCTTCATCAGCACAACTTTTCCATAGTTTGTGTAGTGTTGTTGGGTGTAGCAGTGGAAGGGATTGGAATCCCGACTTCTGAGCTAGTTTCTCATTGGAGAAAGCTTTCCTTCACTTGAGAGATCTATTTGGAGAGCTCCAGAGCATATTTCAGATCTTTGGTATCATACCACACATTTATCTTACCCTCCCAGTGCTGTTTCTGCTAGGGAGTGCATTTTTCAGGAGGCAGAACTTATTGCATGGTTTAGTGGCTCCATTGCTGAGTTTCCTTGTGATTGAGAGGATCATCCTTTCATGGGAGGAAGCCCTTGAGGGTTATACGTCATATCAGACATATTCGAACCTATTTCACTCATGTACTTTTGTTTTTCAGTGATTATTCAGTCATTTTCTGAATATCACATTTTATATATAGAGTGTTTGACAAGAAACCCTTGCTGGTTTCTTTTGTATTTTGTAAAGGGAGCTTAGATCTCTGTTGTCCAACATTTTTTATCAATACATGAGTATATATATTGTTCTCTGATCATTTTATGTGTAAACCCTCTCTGAGACTGCGCAATCCCTTGAGAAGTTGCTCCGACATTTTGCAGTTTTGGGGCTTTTCACTAGTTTTGGCTAAACTAGTGTGGGAGGTCTGTTTAGCCCACCTAGTTTGATTTTTTTTAGCTTTATTCTTGGATTTACCTTGAATATTGATTATTTTATGGGATCCAAGAGTCCAATTTAGTCTTTTGTTGCATATGTTGCTGGAAAAAAAAAATTTGATACATTATTCATGAGCAATTCTGAAAAAGGAACATTACAATATCACAATAGGTTTGAGCCTATTACAACTCAGGAAGTAAATGAATATCCTTTAATTATTTTTAACTTCCATGAGGTGGGCTGCCTTGATTTTTTCCAAAAATTCTAGGAGGTCACCAATTACCCTCCCTTAACACAACTGTTCGCCCTGAGGCTGCAAGGAAAGCATGTCCACTTAGTAGGTCTGGACTTTAAAATCACTCCTAGGGCTGTCTCCAAAGCAACCAAGATCCCCTATATAGAAGAAAAGTGGTTCAAACAAGCATACCTAGATTTGAAACACTATAAACCTTTCTTAAAACCAGACCATCAGGATGCTTTCCAAGCTATATTCCCTTTTTCTCACTTATTCAGCAGCTATGCTCCCCTCATGAAAGTCATCATGAAGTATTTCACATGTGAAGGGAGGTTTTCCCAGATTTATTCCTATCACATCAGGCTTCTCATGCATTTCACAAGAACTCAATTGCTGAACCTACCTTTCTTCCTCTACAAAATCATAGACAAGATGTCCTCCCTTGTTCCAAATAGACCTCATTCTCAGCAAAAGGCCAGTCTTTTTCATCATTCCCTCATCAAAATCATCATCCTTCACCAGCTTGAAAAGAAAGGAGTGTCTTAGGAAAATTTCATTTCTCATCCAGATTTTGCCATTACCTCTTCATCTCATGGCCCATCTCACATATCTTCCTCACCCTCCACTCACTATGTCTCTCCTCCATCAAGTCAAAATACTCCTCAAAGGAAAACATCTCCCATGATTGGTAGTGAAAAAGAGCAGTCTTTTGAAAGCAGGCAGCAAGTTAGTAGTGATGAGGAACATGGGAACACTAAGCAAGGTAATGAGCATGAACCAAGTGACAAATCATAGGGTAGTGACCATGACCAACAACTTAGTAATGATGAAGACAAACATAGCAGTACAAATGAGCAAGGAAACAGTGAGGAACAAAAGGTGCAAATTAGTGATGATGAAGAGCAGCAAGTTAGTGGTGATAGAGAGCAGAGTAAATATGGTCAAACACTAGAAAAAGAGGATGAAGCTGTCAGCCCTAAGAAAACTCAAAACAGTGAGGAAAGTAGTGACAAAGATGAACAAGACAATCCTCAAGAAAATAAACAAAGTGGAAGCCAGAACAGTAATGATGAGGGTCATAACAGTCCTCAAAGAGACACTAATGATGAGAAACATGATAGCCCTTAAGCAAGAAATGATGATGGCAAGAAAACACCAAATAGTGAGCATTCCAAAGGGGGCAGCATGGAGCAAAAAGATCAAAACAGTCCTAAGGGCAGCCAAGACCAAAGATGGATCAATGAAACTTTAGGTCATGCTAGCAAGGCTATTCCTTCCATGCAAGCACAATATTCAAAACAGAGATGCCTTCCGAAGCATATTAGATGGAATGATCAGAAACCGAAGATGGCGTTTAAATGATACTAGCAAGGGAATTCCTTCCTTGAGATCACCATATGCAAAGCCTAATGTGCCTTTTGAAGCATATTAGATGAATCATTTAGTTTTTGAAGATGATTGGGGATGTATCCGTTCTTGAAGTGTGAATAAATGTGACAAATGTCTCTGAGAACAAGTTTGGCTATTTCATAGGAAAAGACATCTTATCTCTTGGTTTCCGAGAATGGTGAGCATAAACAGAGTGATAATCAACAAGACAGTGAGCATGATGAAAGTCCTCATACAACAAATGAAGGTAGTCTCCAAGATGATAGCCATGAAACAAATAAGGACAATGAACTTGAAGAAAGCAAGGTAGCCCAAAGGAAGACATTAAAAACATAGAGCATGAAGAGAGTTCTCAAAAGCATGTGCTAGCTGCCTCTCCTAGGCAAGGGGCCATGACTTCTTCGCCAAAGCTAAAAATTCCAAAACCACAAGGAAGAAAACCAAACTTAAGAAACTCAAAGCTGCCCAATAGAGGCTCCCGGTGCAAAAACATGGAAAAGACTAATATAGGCTTAATATTTTGGTCCAATATTTTTTGTAGGTTTCTAAAAACCCTTAAGGGGTTTTCTCAATGAAATTGGGCATTTTTAGACATGATCCTGTTTTTTGAGATTTTTAGGCCTAATTGCACATTTTTCAAGGTGCTGCTATTTTTTCTTGGAGAATATTCAACTCATGAAAGTTATTTTTTTGGATGTATTAAATTTGAGGTCACCTACTCAAAAAATTTCAGATCAAAATAAGATGTTTTGGTCCCCCAAAGAGGCAAAAAGTAGTCAATTTTTACCTTTCTGCCTCAAATATCAGCAGGCACGACCCTCCTGGGGTTTTTCACTTAGTCCACTTTTTGATAGACTTATAAAGATAATTTTGAAAAAAATCAGGTATTTTCAGAAAGTAGACATCTAAGGCTTTCCAACGAGCCATCACAAGCCTCATTTTGACATCATGAAGTCCCTCAAAAGTCCTCTGCAAGACGGGAACTTTTCTGCTACTATGCTCCTGTAGCATTTTGGCAAAAAAGGTAGTTTTCTGAAGATGCTCATCCAAATGTGCATTAAGCCTTTTTTTAGCTCTTATCAGTCATGCAAAGTCAATTTAATTTATATTTTTATCATTTTAAGATATTTTAGAGGATATTTTGTGCCTTGGGCTTTGCAAAGCCTCAACGACAAGTTTATATATTTGTTTTTGGCCAATGGCCTTCTAGTTGCTCTAGTTGGGTTTCCTCCTCTTTGGCCTATATATTGAAATAGAATTCAATGTAATAAGAGTCTGAACTTGATGTTATAGAGAAATACATGGTATTACAATCTTTGAAGAAATACTTTGTCTCATGAAGTGGATAATTTCTTGTGTGACTTGGATGGTGGAAGAGGACTGTTTGTAGGATTCCATGACTTGGTAAATGGTATAGTGTTCCTTATCTCTTATGTTTCCTTAGTTTATCATACATATTTTCATGCTTCTTGCTTGCTGTATGTTAGTAAAGAATATATTTGGGACATGCCCATAGAGGCACCTCAAGTTTCCTGATTCATTACAGCTTCTATGTTTTTCTTCTTTCTCAGTTATGTCAAAGAATTCTTAACTACTCTTTGATACCCTAAGAACTTGTTATCAATTTCATTAATGGTTATTATGTATGCTATTTAGTATGATTCATGGTATGCCCTGCTTACTCATAACTAACCAAAACCCCATCACTGAAACCTTTCTTTGAATGTTTGATTGTCCTAGTTAAAACAAAGAGGTCTTGTTTCGATCTTGCCCTTTGCCCATGCTTTGCAATCTTAGTTCAAAGTTCCCAATAGCTCAAACATGATGTTTAGGAGTTCCCTCTTCATATATTGATTTGTTTGTTTGTCTTTTTTGTTTTCCCCAAAGTCTGAAGGTGATTTTCCCAAATTTAGAGGGTCTTATAATTCTATGTATCGCCTGGATGTTTATTTTATGCATCTATTAGTTTGAAGTTTCATTTATAGTGATTAATGGTTAGCCCTACCACATGGATGTCTGCTGTAAAACTATTTATTCTTAAACCTCTTTGTCCTTCACAAGCCTAGTGTCCATATCATTTCACTCCACCTAAAGAATCCATTTTACCTTAACCAAATCGGCCCTGCAATATACCTTGTCCACCATTTGAGGAATTCTCGACCTTTTCGACCCCATATCCCAATTGATCTGACAATATTTTTATCTATTTATCCTTTGATCAGTTCCTCCCTCAAAAAACTAAAACAAACTAAAAACATACTTAACAACTATCCTAAAATCAAATACATAAGAAGCAAACAAATCTACATCCCTTGCATAATAGAGAGATCCCTCTCTGAGTCTAGGAAGGCTAGGTCCTAGGGCTCCAAATTTGGTTTGATGTTACCCTGTCACTTGGCTTGCCAATCTGCCAAATCACGGGACCCTAACATAATGGCGATCACAGTGGGACTCTGAGTAATAAACAAACTTAGACTTCCCTAAACATTTCAGCATCCCTTAAGAAGAATATCTTGTCGATTTATCCCACTTCTCACTAACATAATGGCGATCATGATGGGACCTTGAGTCAAAACATCCTAGGTATCCCTTAGGACCTCTCAAGATCTCAGTCAAAATTATAAAAATTAAGTTTTGTCTGAAGAGTAGAAACTAGCTCTTTCACCATCTTAGAAAAATGATGATTCAGCTATAGAACAATATTACAAAGCTTAGAGCTACATATAGGAACTCAGAAAACCCCAAAAACATCCCTAGTTTGGCTTTTTATCAGTTATTGGTGGTGGAACATAAACACATATCTCTAAAAACAAAAAAAAACATCCACCTGGGGAATCCGCATCTCTCAATAGACCTAAAGACTCCATTGGAGGAATAACCTAAAACATGACTAGTCATCCTAGAAAGAAAAAACACTCAGGCCTTAGTTGGATTCAATAAATTATTTTCTTTATCTATAACTATGTTCTATCCTACTTTGAGCCTGATCAAGAATACACTGATGAGATCTACATTGATCATTGGAAAGATCTCAAACCTCAAAAAGCTAAGCCTCAAATTTCAGACCATGAGCAGACTTATACACCTGTGCTTACCCCAGATTCACCTATGAAAAACCTAGTGAAACATGAGCCTCATACTACCTTTCCCACTCTAGATGAAACCTCAAACAGTCATAAATCTCTTTTTACACTACATATATCCACAAAGGTCCCAGAAAGATACAAGCCTATGGCTTTACCTCCCATCTTCTGAGCCCTCCCTGCAAATATTCAAAATAAATTGCCCAGATTTGATGGAGAAAGCTCAAAAGTCACCGCTGAAGAGCACATCCAAAATCTTGAGAATTTACTTGAAATTTTTGAAATAGAATAAGATGATGTGTGTATTAGAATGTTTTCCTTATCATTACAAGGAAAAATTAAGAGTTGGTTTAAGGACCTTCCAGCTGCAAGCATTACCAATTTTCATCAGTTCACTCAAATATTCCTAGATAGGTGGGTGGTCATGGGTAATAAAGTTATCATCATAGAGAATACAATCATTTAAAAATACAACTAGGGGAGACAATGCAAGACTTTTCAGCCAGGTTCAATAAAGTATACCATGCAATGTCTGCTAACATAAAGCCACCACTCGGATGGGCTCTTTTGCACTACCCAAATTCTTGTGAACCAGAGATGGTTTTTCGAATAAGAGAAAGAGATCCTTTGACCCTAGAAGAAATGAAAAGGATAGCAATTGATGTGGAAGTCAACATACTAAATAGGGAGGCACATCTAAGAATAATAGATAAAGATAAAGAAAATCAAGAGAGACTAATATCTTTATAGGAAAAGTTGGAAAAATTGATATATACATTTAGCAAATTGATGCTTCTACTTGACAGGAAAAGTAAAAGACACAAAGTTAAGGTTAACACTACTTATTCAAACCAACCTACACTTTTTCCTCAGGAATAACACACTCAAACATTACAAGACAAGGGTAACAAACAAAATGAGCCTAATAAGAAATTTGCAAATAAAAACATAGAGGAATGCTCTAAAGAATCTATCAGCCATCTTGAAATCACAGAATCCGAAATGGAAGAAAAAAAAAACATGTAGGATCTCTACCTTTATGCTTTGAGTCATTTCAGATCATACAAGCAAATTTTCCTCCTAAGAATCTATTAGAGGCAACTCATGAATCCCATGCTTATTATCCCGAACATCAAGAAAAGTTGGTTGAGAATGAAATCAAATCTGAAATTGAAGAAAAAGAAAAACCTGTAGGATCTCTGCCTTTATGCTTTGAGTCATTTCAGTTCATACAAGCAAATTGGCCTCCTAAGAATCTATCAGAGGCAACTCATGAATCTCATGCTTGTTATCCCAAACACCAAGAAAAGTTGGTTGAGGAGGAAACCAATCAAGAAATGAAAGAGAAACCATAGGATCTCTCTAAAGGCACAAGTGATGATTCATCATCTCTCGTAGGTGAGGCCCAAAAAGACATTTATCCTCTTTGTTGTAGTTATATCTAAAGGGAGATAAATTTGTCTCCCTTTTTAACTGAAGAAGAGATAGATCAACTCATAAACATACAGTCATCCTGTCTTGATTTTCCTCCTGATCTTAACTATCACATAGCAGAAAAAAGATTTGTAAATCAATTTGAAGAGAAACAAACTAATACTCCAATATGTATGGTTGGTGACATTAATTTTATTGATGATTCTCCAAAATTTGATAAATATGTCGATAATGATGATGCTTTCTAAGCATAATCTAATTTTGCGGAGCATTCAACACTTGGTTTTTGGGAGGAAAATCAGTTTCCTCAACTTAAGAAAGGTAACCAACCAATGCATAGCATCTATGACAGTGGTGAGGAAAGCTTAGAAAATTTGGATGCGAATGAAGGCTTGAAAATTGATGATCACAAGAAAGTTTCTGCTCTTCTTTCTCAAGAAGATTTGTTGTGAAAGAGTATCCCTACTCATCAACATGATGTCCTTCACATAGTTTTCAGTCCACTTAATCAGAACACATCAGCTTGGGAAGAGAAATACACTGCAATATATGATGAGTCTGATCGTTCAAGTGATCATGAAGAAGAGGACAAGTCTCTTCCGCAAAAGAGCCTCAAGCATAGCCAAGTGGAAGAAAGAGTAGTCCTGGATGAAGCTTATGTCTCAGATCCTCAAGATCGGGTATCATTCCAAGATCCATTTGATGTTTTCCTTGAGAAATGTAAAGGAGGAGTGTGTTCTACCATGAATATTTTGTTGCAAAGTGTGAGAAAAAACTTAAGCACTACTGTCCGAAAACAAGTGAGGTGGAAGTGGCCTTTTGATTTCTCCAACATCATCAAAGAGCTGAACCAAGATCAACCATGCAATCATCTACTTGACTGGCTATATTGGAAAGAAGAGTTCACCAAATAAATGTCTATCGTATATAGGTTAGAGTAGAATAGATAGGCATGCAAAATGAGCTCAGCCCCATGAGAATCTTTCTTTCAGTTTGTTTTAGAAATAAATCAAAAAATACAAAAATAGTAGAAAAGCTAAAAAGAGGGCAGTTTTAGAAAATAGTAGAAAAGCCCCATGTTAAAAAAATAGTCATGCTGAAAGTAAACAAGTCTAAATGCCACTACTAGTGCTCAAAAGATGTCTTGTTCAGTTATCTAGCCTAATCATAACTGGACATGTTTCAAATTTATTGCTGATAAGTTAGTGAAAGAAGTGATAGTGAAATTTTGTAAGCTTGACTTGTCAAAGAAAGTAGATTAGGAAAAGATATTGGTTCCACACACTCAAAACAGAACCAAAGAGGAAAACAGGGATGAAAAACAAACTATGTATCCTAGCCCTGATTTTTCTAAATCTTATTTCGTGCAAAATAATATTTGTGTGCAGCTTGTCTTTTATGCCACAAACACATGACAAATCAGACTGTCTAATCCTGATTTGGTCATTTTTCAATTTCATGTTTTAGTTTAGTGAATGAAACCCTGTCAAATAGCTTAATCTTGACAGTCGATCTAGCATAGGTAGAGAAACAAAGGAGTTCATCAGTTTAATCTGAACTCACGGAAGATATAAGTGTAGAATTAGATAGTTTTATTTTTCAAAAATATCAAGTCAAAGGGTTGCTAGTCTAGTGCACCTAAAGAAGAAAAAATGTTAGGAAATATAGTTGGGTAGGTAGAGATGACTTTGATGCTAATCATGCTGTCAAGTTTCAGAAATAGCATCAAGAAAGAAAGAAATTTGCGCCAATGGATGAGGCATTGGTTTCAACAAGCCAGAGATCTGCAATTTTGGACACCTCCTGAAAAGTGGCTTCCCTCCCCAAATGGAGCCACTGTTAGTCATAAGTATTTTTTACCTGTTGTTGAGGACTAGTTTCCTTAGCTGAGTTTTCTAGAAGCTAATCTCAAACTGTCAATTTTTCAACTAGAAAACACCCCAAAACAATTTTTGTCCTCCTACCCCTTCCTGTCAGTCTATGATGAGAACAATCTCTAGTTTTTAAGACCTATCTTGCTTCAGCAAAGTCTCCCTGTTTATAGCTGTCATAGCTGTGATTATCTGCTATCATTTTCCCTCGTTTCTCATGCCATTTACTATCCAAAGGTTGACAAAGTGTCTGCTACTCTATCCCTGATCATCTTGTCATATGAAAATCTGATCATGCCTAAGAAAACACTCAGAATCTGTGAAAATTGTCCCTAAGTTAGATAGTGGTGTCTAGGGATTTTTTCCATGGTTAAGATATCCTAGGCCAAAAAGCCTCTATCTAGTACCAGTCAACCATGAATTATTTCCTATTCTGCAAAACAAGCCTTGGTCTATCCATAGGTCACACACCACTAAGAGGTCGCTTTGTCTCATTTCGGAAGAAGTTCAACAAAGATTCAAACTTCAAGAAGAGAAGGTTTTTCACTGTCTGAAGAAATATGCTTAGATCAAGCATAAATCCCCATGAAACACTAAATGAGCTCTCCAAGGTTCAAAAACATCTGTTTTTACATCTCTGCAGGGGTGTAATTGAATGATGATTAGTGTGCACATAAGAGAAAAAAGACAAATTCATACAGATCTCTCATGCTGAAGGGGTTTGCCATCATGAAGCAAGTAAGGAGCAGTGAGTAAAGAGCAACTAATATATATGGTTTTAAATCCAAAGGCTACATGAAGAAAATGGTCATCCATCAAGACCAATGAATACAAAGAAATTAAAAAATGCTCATCATCAGCACTCCCGGATCAACTCCAAGGGTAGCGCTGCCTCAAGTTCTCTGAAAGATGACCTAGACTTACAAGTTCCTCTATTTCAAAAATAAGGATAGTATTTGACAAGAATATCTCCAAAGAAAATTAGGCAACTAGATGAAAGGATAAGAAGGACAACTGCCTCTTATACATTATCATGAACTAAAACTTTGAAAGTTTGTCACAAAAAGTTCATTGCCCCTTAAAACACAGTCAAAGGAAAGAGTTAGTTCAAAGGTGTCTAACAGTGAGCACTTTCCATATGCCAATCACATTGTTTACTCCCTAAAAACTTCACAATGATGTGGCAAAGCAAAGGCATATATTACAAATCAAGGTACAGTGTTGAGATGGATGAAACTTGATATGTTTGATGGAACCTCCTTCAAAAGCAAAGGGTTAGAAACACATTGATAAGACCTCCTTCACAACAAAGCAGAGGGTCAAAAAATATTTTGAGGAACTCCTTCACAACTAAGCAGAGGGTCAAAACATAGCAAAAATTCCTCCAAAAATATGATCAAAGGGCATAACACGCTTTGTTTAAATTCCTCCTTCAAAATAAGCAAAAAGACAATACAAGCCATGAGTCGCGCCCAGGGCTAGCTTTGTTTCAAAATGAGTTTCTCACCAAACAGAGATGAAATTGAAAAAATTGAGATTTTTTCCATAATATTTTCAAGAAGCAAAAACTCCTTCATTTTCTACATAGGTATCATGGTTTGTGAGAAATGTAAAAAATACAGGTGTCACGAGAGAATTTCTGCACCAAGATTCACCGTTTTTGACCAATGTTGGGACAGTCAATTTTTGAACAACCAAATGGACACCAAATGAAAAAAAAAAGCATATTTGGAATTTAGACTTCCATATATTTCCAACGAGCCATCTCGGGCCCAATTCCGACACCGGGAATGCATCCAAAAGTGGCATGCAAACAACACTATGCATTTCTGCACCATGATTCACCATTTTTGACCAGTTTTGGGACAGTCAATTTTTGAACAACCAAATGGACACCAAATGAAAAAAATCAATCATATTTGGAAATTATATTTCCATACCTTCCAACGAGCCATCTCGGGCTGAATTCCAACACTAGGAAGGCATCCAAAAGTGGCCTGCAAATAGCACTATGCATTTCTGCACTAGGATTCACCATTTTTGACCAGTGTTGGGAAAGTCAATTTTGAACAACCAAATGGAAAAAAAATGAAAACAATTAAGCATATTTGGAAATTATACTTCCATATCTTTCCAATGAGCCATCTTGGGCCCAATTCTGACACCGGGAAGGCTTCCAAAACTGGCTGCAAAAAGACGCGATGCTCCTGGAATGTTGCATGGTGCGCCTGTAGGTTTCTACAATGCAGTTTTCTAAGTAGCGCGACGCACCTATGTTTTTGCATGGTGCACCTATGTAGCAGCCAGGCCACTATCAAACAAAATTTCAGTAGCCTTCCAGAGGTTTTCAAACTACAAATTCTCCAAGGTTTTTACAAAAAGGGACATTGTTTAAAGGTATTTGTCTCTAGGGAAAAATTTTGTTTGATTTAATGGAAAATTTGATATCAAAGTTGAAAAGAAAATAGTGAATAAGGGAAAGGGGCTTATTGACAGTTTGAAAGAGGTTTGAGTAGTTAAGGGAAAATAAACAGTTTTCTCTCAAAACTTGTCTTGTTTGCTAGCCTAGAAAAAAACAGTGATTTAAAGAGCGCCCTCTTTTGCTTTAAATAACCACAGAGAAACAGTGATAAAGGAGTAAAGGCTTATTGGTAGTTTTAAAGGGAGATTTGTTCATTTGAGTTCGTAAAATATAATCACAGTTTCACAGAGAAGCTAAACATAGTGCTTAAAGAAAAACACAGTTTGCTCTTAGGACTGTCATGATTATAAAGAGAAAAAGAACACAATTTTCTCTCAAAACATGTCTTGTTTTCCAGCCTCGGAAAGAATAGAGATTTCAAAGGAAGGACAATAATTTTCAAAAGAGGAAACATAGTTATTTCCAAGAATACTCTGTTTATCTAAAAAACAAAGAGAAGAAGTGATAAAGGAGGAAAGATTTTTTGTCAGTTTGAAATAGTTTTCTTTCTATGAGTAATTAAAGATAAACATAGTCTTCAAGGGGAAAAAAGAGTTTTATTGCCAAAGAGAAAGGAGATTTGTTTTCAAAAAATAGATCTCATTAAAAACATTTTTTCTCACAGCACAGTTCATAAGAAGGGAATTTGTTTTCACTTAAAAAAAACTTGTTTGCCAACTAAAGACAAAACTCAGTCTCACAAAGAGGAAAATGGGGTTTGGTTGAGGACCTATTTCAGTGATCATTTGAACATTTGTTTTGGTAAGTCAGTAAAGGGTATCAAAACCAATAATGCCTCCAAGGAAGGACAACAGAAGTGGATATCACAATAGTTTTGAGCCTATTAAAACTCAGGAAGTAAATGAATCCCCTTCAATTCTTTTTAACTTCCATGAGGTCGGCTACCTTGATTTTTGCCAAAAATTCCAGGAGGTCACCAATTACCCTCCCCTAACACAACTGTTCACCCTGAGGCTACAAGGAAATCATGTCCACTTAACAGGTATGGACTTTAAACTCACTCCTAGGGCTGTCTCCAAAGCAACTAAGATCCCCTATATAGGATAAAAGTGGTTCAACCAAGCATACCTAGATCTGAAACACTATAAAAATTTCTTAAAACCAGACCATCAGGAAGCTTGCCAAGCTATATTCCCTTTTCTCACTTATTGAGCAGCTATGCCCCCTTCATGAAATTCATCATGAAGTATTTCACATGTGAAGGGAGGTTTTCCCAGATTTATTCCTATCACATCAGGCTTCTCAAGCATTTCACAAGAAATCAGTTGCTGAACCTACCTTTCTTCCTCTGCAAAAGCATAGACAAGATGTCCTCCATTTTTCAAAATATACCTCCTGCTTAGCAAAAAGCCAGTATTTTTCATCATTACCTCATCAAAATCATCATCCTTCACCAGCTTGAAAAGAAAGGAGTGTCTCGGGAGACTTTCATTTCTCATCCAGATTTTCCCATTGCCTCTTCATCTCATGGCCCATCTCACATATCTTCCTCACCCTCCACTCACTATGTTTCTCCTCCATCAAGTCAAAATAATCCTCAAAGGAAAACATCTCCCATGATTGGTAGTGAAAAAGAGCATTCTTTTGAAAGAAATCAGCAAGTTAGTAGTGATGAGGAACATGGGAACACTAAGCAAGGTAGTGAGCATGAACCAAATGACAAATCACAGGGAAATGACCATGACTGGCAACTTAGTAATGATGAAGACAAACATAGCAATACAAATGAGCAAGGAAACAGTGAGGAACAAAAGGTGAAAAGTAGTGGTAATGAAGAGCAACAAGCTAGTGGTGATAGAGAGAAGAGTAAATATGGTCAAGCACCAAAAAAAGAGGATGAAGCTATCAGCCCTAAACAAACTCAAAACAGTGAAGAAATCAGTGACAAAGATGAACAAGACAGTCCTCAAGAAAGCAAACAAAGTGGCAGCTAGAACAATGATGATGAGGGTCATAATAGTCCTCAAAGAGACACTAATCATGAGAAACATGATAGCCCTCAAGCAAGAAATGATGATGGCAAGCAAACACCAAACAATGAGCATTCCGAAGGGGGCAACATGGAGAAAAAAGATCAAAATAGTCCTAAGGGCAGCCAAGACCAAAGGTGGACCAATGAAACTTTAGGTCATGCTAGCAAGGCTATTCCTTCCATGCAAGCACAATATTCAAAAAAGGGATGCCTTCCAAAGCATATTAGATGGAATGATAAGAAACTGAAGATGGTGTTTAAATGATACTAGCAAGGGCATTCCTTCCTTGAGACCACCATATGCAGAGCCTAATGTGCCTTTTGAAGCATATTAGATGAATCATTTAGTTTCTGAAGATGATTGGTGATGTATTCGTTCTTGAAGTGTGAATAAATGTGACAAATGTCTCTGAGACCAAGTTTGGCGATTTCATAGGCAAATACATCCTATCTCTTGGTTTCCGATAATGGTGAGCATAAACAGAGTGACAATCAACAAGATAGTGAGCATGCTGAAAGTCCTCATACAGCAAATGAAGGTAGTCTCCAAGATGATAGCCATGAAACTAATAAGGACAATGAACTTGAAGAAAGCAAGGTAGCCCAAAGGAAGACATTAAAAACATAGATCATGAAGAGAGTTCTCAAAAGCATGTGCTAGCTTCCTCTCGTAGGCAAGGGGCCATGACTTCTTTTCCAAAGCTAAAAATGCCAAAACAACAAGGAAGAAAACCAAACTAAAGAAACTCAAAGCTGCCCAATAGAGGCTCCCAATGCAAAAAAATGGAAAAGACTAATCTAGGCTTAATATTTTGGTCCGATATTTTTTTCAGGTTTCTAAAAACTCTTAAGGGGTTTGCTCACCGAAATTGGGAATTTTTAGACATGATCTTGTTTTTTGAGATTTTTAGGCCTAATTGCACATTTTTCAAGGCACTGCCATTTTTTCTTGGAGCATATTCAGCTCATGAAAGCTATTTTTTTGGATGTATTAAATTTTAGGGCACCTACTCAGAAAATTTTAGATCAAAAGAAGGTGTTTTGGTCCCCCAAAGAGGCAAAAAACAGTCAAATTTTACCTTTCTGCCTCAAATATCAGCAGGCGCGACACTCCTGGGTTTTTTCACTCAGTCCACTTTTTTATAGACTTCTATAGATCATCCTAGAAAAAATCAATTAGTTCCAAAAATTAGACATCCAGGGCTTTCCAACGAGCCATTACGGGCCTTGTTTTGACATTAGGAAGTCCCTCAAATGTCCTTTGCAAAACAGACAATTTTCTGCTGCTACGCTCCTATAGCATTTTGGAAAAAAAACGCAGTTTTCTGAAGATGCTCATCCAAAAGTGCGTTTAGCCTTTTTTAGCTCTTTTCAGTCATGCAAAGTCAATTTTATTTCTATTTTTAGCATTTTAAGATATTTTAGAGGATATTTTGTGCCTTGGGCTTTCAAAGCCTCAAGGACAAGTTTAGATATTTGTTTTTGGCCAATGGCCTTCTAGTTGCCCTAGTTGGGTTTCCTCCTCTTTGGCCTATATATTCCAAGAGGATTCATTGTAATCAGAGGCTAAAATTTATTTTATAGAGAAATACATGGTATTACAAGCTTTGAAGAAATACTGTCTCATGAAGTGGATAATTTCTTGTGTGACTTGGATGGTGGAAGATGACTATTTGTAGGATTCCATGACTTGGTAAATGGTATAGTGTTCCTTATTTGTTATGTTTCCT
Organism: Pinus albicaulis; assembly: GCA_034641835.2. Taxonomy (NCBI): domain Eukaryota; kingdom Viridiplantae; phylum Streptophyta; class Pinopsida; order Pinales; family Pinaceae; genus Pinus; species Pinus albicaulis. The sequence continues at coordinate 32,560,479 of MU968551.1, forward strand.
TAGTTTATCATACATATTTTCATGCTTATTTCTTGCTGTAGGTCAGTAAAGAATATATTTGAGACATGCCCATGGAGGCACCTCAAGTTTCCTGATTCATTACATCTTCTATGTTTTTCTTCTTTCTTAGTTATGTCAAAGAATCCTTAACTGCTCTTTGATACCCTAAGAAATTGTTATCAATTTTATTAATGGTTATTATGTATGCTATCTAGTATGATTCATGGTATGCCCTGCTTACTCATAGCTAACCAAAACCCCATCACTGAAACCTTTCTCTGAATGTTTGATTGTCCTAATTAAAACAAAGAGGTCTTATTTCAATCTTGCCCTTTGCCCATGCTCTGCAATCTTAGTTCAAAGTTCCCGATAGCTCAAACATGATGTTTAGGAGTTCCCTCTTCATAGATTGAGTTGTTTGTTTGTCTTGTTTGTTTTCCCCAAAGTCTGAAGGTGTTTTTCCCAAATTTAGGGGGCCTTATACTTCTATTTATCGCCTGAATTTTTATTTTATGCATCTATCAGTTTGAAGTTTCATTTATAATGATTGATAGTTAGCCCTACCACATGGATGTTTGATGTAAAACTATTTATGCTTAAAATTATTTGTCCTTCACAAGCCTAGTGTCCATCTCATTTCAGTCCACCTAAAGAATCCATTTTACCTCGACCAAATCGGCCCTGCAATATACCTTGTCCACCATTTGAGGCATTCTCGACCTTTTCGACCCCATAGCCCAATTGATCTGACAATATTTTTATCTATTTATCCTTTGATCAGTTCCTCCCTCAAAAACCTAAAACAAACTAAAAAAATACTTAACAACTAGCCTAAAATCAAATACATAATAAGCAAACAAATCTACATCCCTTGTATAATAGAGAGAGCCCTCTCTGAGTCCAGGAAGGCTAGGTCCTAGGGCTCCAAATTTGGTTTGATGTTACCCTATCACTTGGCTTGCCAATCTGCCAAATCATGGGACCTTAACAGATGGGAGGACTGTAATATTCCTAATTAGTCCTAAGCTAATAAGAATATTCATTTTGTTGTTCTTTCTTTGTTTAACGAATAAATATGTAAAGGAGGTTCATAAAACTCGTAATAAAATAATAAATCAATGCTCAATGTGAACAAGGCTAAATCTGGGCCTCTTGTAAAAACACACTTGAGTGTGAAAGAGACTGAATCTATTGACCAAGTTAACCATGACCAAATCACCCACGTTGTCCAGATGCAATGAATCTCCTAGAATGACAGCGCAATCAAGTTGGAGGCTACACATGTGAGTGGGGCTAAATCATTGAAGGTGGTTTAGGGTTTTACAATCTCTTGATCTTATAAAAGGAAGAGGAGGGCAGCATATTGAGGTTGTTCATGATATGATTTCCGAATTCTTGTTTGTTTTTGTGTAACCAGCTCCAAAAAGAGAATAAAAGAGATATAACGCCTTAGAAATGAGCCACTTCGAGGGGGCAACCTCCAATACATTACATAAATGAACAATTCTTGGATGATACAATTCACAAAACCTCCTTTCTATATATAGGAGTCCATGGGGCCATAATGTAATCCTAGTGGGCCACAATGTAATTCTAGCCGACCTAACAATAATAATTTAAGGGCACAATAATAACAAAATGGGGGTTACAAGGGTTCAATAATAACAATAAGGGGGTTACACTAACAATAATAAGGGACTATACTAGTGATATGGGGACCTAACATGCCCCTCTCCTTCAAAAAAGTGTTGTCCTCAACACTTGAGTAGCTCTGGGTGCTTCTGTATAAAATTCTCATCCTCCCATGTAGAATCTTCGGTGGGTAAGTTCTTCCACTTGATGAGATACTCTGAAATTGATCGATTCCGTAGTTGTCGAGTTCTTGTTTCCGTGACCGCTTCAGGTTCCAATATGATTTTTCCTTCCTCATCAAGTTCTGGAAATATTGTTTGAGCTGGAAGATTTTCACCTATAACCTTCTTTAAGCATGAAACATGGAAAATTGGATGCACTCGTGAAGAAGCAGGAAGCTCCAATTTGTATGCCATAGTACCAATCTTTTACAACACCTTGTAAGGACCATAGTACTTTGGTGATAATTTATTATCCTTCTTAGCTTGCTTGAGGGACATTTGTTTGTATGGTTGTAGCTATAAAAATACCCAATCTCCTACATCAAAACTTCTCTCGCTGCGATGTTGATCTGCCTGTTGTTTCATTCGATTTTGTGCCAAATTCGGGTTATCCTTTAAGAGTTGGAGAACTTCTTGCTGATGCTCGATGTGATCTTCCACTGCTTGAACCTTCGAATTTTCCCTTAAAGATGATGTGATCGATGGTGGATGATATCCATAAAGTGCCATAAATGGGGTCATTTTTTCTGCGGTATGGAAGGAAGTGTTATACCACCATTCAGCGAGAGGTAACCACTTGACCCATTGTGTTTGTTTATCAGATACAAAACAACGAAGATATCCTTCCAAACATTTATTTACTATCTCAGTTTGACCATCAGATTGAGGATGATAAGAAGAGCTATGAGCTAATTGAGTACCCAAACAAGAAAATAACTCCGTCCAAAAATTTCCAGTAAAAACGGGATCTCTGTCGCTCACAATAACACTTGGGCTTCCATGTAGCTTCTGAATTCTATCCATAAATGTAGTAGCAACTGTACTTGCTTTAAATGGATGAGATAATGCACAAAAGTGTGCATACTTGGTAAGTCTATCAACTATGTTAGAGTCAGCCTTTGCAGCCTTCCTTCAGTGATGAAACATGCTCTTACAAAGTGATTTTAAGGTGTCAAGGTCAAATTTTGTCATTTCAAAGAGTCTTCAAGCAAAATTTGGTCACTAGGCATTAGGTCTAGGGGTTGCTTTTACTCTTGTCAAAGTTGTCCAAATGTTGGTTCATGTCACCATTCAGCTGAGTGTACCATCGTTCAGAGGGTTGTCATCATCATGTCAAGTTCCATTGGGTCATTTTACAGCTTGTTCATGCTTCAGTTGTGCCTAGGTAAGGTCCATTTCCCTCTCCTAGGGTTTTGGAGGTAATTTCTCTTGGATAGTCAAATCATCGAAAAAACTTGTATCCTGATGTTCACACACCTTCCCCTATCATTAATGTACCTTATTAAACACTTCCCATCACTGAGATCCCTAAAATTCCTCATTTTTGCACAAACCCTAGTTTCTTGCCACAACTTGGCAATTTTCTAGGCTAGGCCTGTGTTTTGCCCTTTTGGACCCCTTCCCCTCACTCAATCTCTGAGATTCCACTTTCCCTTGCTTCCTAACATCCCTCCCTACTTCCCAAAATTTCCCCAAGAATTTAGAAGCCCCCTATCCCCTTCATTTCGCTTCATTTCGACAAAATTCCTTGTTTCACACATCGGGATAAGTTTCACTCAAAAGAGGTTTCAGAGCAATAAAAGATGAATTTTGGAAAACTGAGAGAGGTTTTTGTCCACAACATCCCAAGGAAGAAAAATCTATTTCACTTTTTACACAGGTGTCATGGTTTTAGAGAAATGTCAAAAATACCGTTGCCTCAAGAGAATTGATGCACCTGCTGGGAGTAGTGTTGGGAGATTTGATTTTTGACAGGGTAAATGAACTCCAAATTGAGAAATTATACTTGTTTTGGATATCCAACATCCATATCTTTCCAAAGAGCTATCATGAGCTCAATTTGGATGCAGGGACGTGCCTCAAAATCAGGTTGAAAGGCGTGCTACCCACTTAATTCAGGGGCGCTACCCATATGATTGGGACACTTGCTGGAGGAAAACTTTATATTTTTGGATTTTTCATGGAAATTTATGCATGCTAAAAGTATTTCCGAAGCATTTCATCAGGTTCTGGATGGTCAAAAGGCCCAAAAACACCATGAAAATCACTCTGCCACCTTTTGCACCAGCAGGAAGTACTTCTGGGAGAATGAAGTTTTGGAGGGGTAAATGAGCTCCAAATTGGGAAATTCCACTTGGGTTGGATAGCCAACATCCAGAGCTTTCCAGCGAGCTATCATGAGCTCAATTTGGATGCCGGGACGTGCCTCAAAATCAGGTTGAAAGGCGCTCTACCTACTCAATTCAGGCGCGCTACCCACTTAAATTTTTGGCTGAATTTTCAACTTCCAGCTCAGAATTTCGGCCAGTTGGGACCAGTTTTGCTTGTGGATGAAATTTTTTGGTTTTCATGATGTAAATTGATGGTTGAAATGTAAATTTGGCTCATTTTTACCTATTCTAGAAGATTCACTCTCAAAAAAGTGAAAATCATGTAAATGAATCAGTTTCCACTCTTTTAGAGGCAAGTTGTTAGCTGCCTAGATTTTAGCTCCTTGATTAGAATTAGTTGGAACTGCTCCTAGAAGGAGGAATTCGACCCCTAGAGGCATGGGAAGGGGTTAGGATGCTATATATAATGTAATTTCTCAATCATTTTCAGAGGTTGGAGAGGTTGGACTCTTGGGAAACTTTGGCACCATTGTACATATTTTTTCATATTTTGGCTAAGGAAAGATCAGAGGTTTTGCGGCACTTGTTGGGATCCTTGTGGTGTTTTGTTCTTGATGGTGTTTTCTCTCTGTTTACTGTAAGTTCTTCATGTTTAATGTATGCCATTCCTTTCATATGCTTCTGAACTAAATTGAATGAGTAGATGAGGTTGAATCCATTGTTTACAGTGCTCTGCCTTTGAATTCATTTAGTTCTATATGTTTTCGACTATTTGGAGAGGATCCAAGTTCTTATTTTCCCTCTTCAGCTCCTTATCATTCTAATCCATCCATATATCCAATCAAAAGCATCAATACAATCGCCTACCTCGCCCCAACTCGAACTCTGCAGAGATCTGACCTTATCCCCGGACCCAAAATTTGTTTTTCCCATTTCTCCAACGAAAACTCAAAAATCAAAATCAAACATTCCTATCTCTTTACTAGCCTAAAATCAGTTCCCATTTTAAGTCATCTCACACCCTATTGCTCATTTTATCGAGATTGACGGAGAGAGCCCTCTCCTGTCCTCGTAGGGCTAGCTACGAGGCTGAGCGTGGTTTGATGTAGCCTTGAGTTTTACCTTATTTAAGCCTAAGATAGATTTCAGTGCTAACATAGTGGTGACCATACTGGGGAAGAAAATGGTTTTCTTGTTACTGTCATTTTCTATAGACGGAGTCTGAAGTTATGCTAGGTAGCCTTCGAACTGCACATTGCTCTGCGAGTGCATAGTAGATAAAAGATGCTTCAGTCAATCTCCGGTTTAGCTTGTGAATGTGTCCCTTAATTTGCGAATTCCCCCAGTACATGTATCAAGTTCAGATCTGATGGTTGATGGTAGACAATGATCAGACATAAGAAGGCTGAAATCATTCACCTGGTGACTCCAATTCAAAGCCTGGAGGACTGACTCTTTCTCTGCGAAAATGGAAGAATCTTACACAAAGTTCAGGTATCTAAAGTGGAATGGTATTCAGGATCTAGTCTGCTTTCTTGTAAATTACTTCTTCGTTGGTCTTGAAGCTGTCCTGAAAGTTTTTCAAAGTTTGTTGTATGAGAAAGGTCATCAAAATCTTCACTCGACCTATTCAAAGAGTGTAAATACTAAGTTTCCCTTTGATCCTGGCCTCCTTACTTTTCCCACATCTTATGATGACTCTCTACAGAGTGATGAGCCTAAAGAAAAGAAAACTGATTTCGCAGCTCTTGTACATACCTCTACACCTTGTAAAATTCCAGATCGGTATAAACCTCTTGTTTTACCTTCTGTTCTTCATGCTTTTCCTGCAAATTATGATCTATATCTACCAAGATTTGACGGTGAATGTAACAATGTCAACGCTGAGCAACATGTGCAGAATGTTGAGACTTTTCTAGATCTTTTTGAAGTTGATGATGAAGATGTTAGTATTAGGTTTTTTTCTCTTTCTTTGCAAGGCCAAGTGAAGAGTTGGTTTAAAGCCCTGCCTGATGCGAGAATTTCAGATTTCCAGCAGTTTTTCAAAGTTTTCCTTGACAGGTGGATGATCGGACAGAACTTTTTGTTGATTATAGAGGAGTATAACCAGCTGAAAAGATTGCCAGGGGAGACAGTACAACAATTTTCTGCTAGATTTAACCAAGTTTATTATTCGATGCCAGTTGATATAAGACCTTCTCCTAGATCTGCTCTCTTGCACTACCCGGGTGCCTTTGATCCGGAAATGGAGTTTCAGTTGAGAGAAAATAATATTGCAACGCTTCACGAAATGCAGAACAAGGCAGTAAATGTAGAGGCTCATTTGGTGATCTTGAGGGCAAGGTTGAAGGAAGAAGAAAAGAAGAATGTTTCAGAGCAGCTGACACTTTCAGAGGAAAAGCTTGATCTTTTCGTAAACGCAGTAGAAGAGATGGTGCGGAAAATAACTGCAAAAAATGAAAATGACATTCAAGAACAAGTTGCTAATCCAAAACATTTTGTTTCTGATCCCAGTAGTCATAGTGATTGTTTTATAGATCATTGTGAAGAAGAGAGAGCTGTTGATATGATGTGTATGTTTGATGATGTGTTTTATGCTGATGAATTGCCTCAGTTTGATCAGTATGATGATGATTATGTTCTCCAAACAGAAGCTAATCTTGCAGACAAATCAATAGCTAGTTTGTGTGAGGAGGAAGTTCACTTTCAGCAGCTCGAGTACAGTGATCAACCGATGCATATCAGCTATGGCAATGATGAGGAAAGTGCAGAAAATTTTGATGTAAGTGAAGGATCTTTGCCTTTTTGTTTTGATTCATTTCAGTTCATCAGAGACAACTACCATGCAATCAGAAATCAAACGTCAACAAGTCTTGATCTGGATCGTCTTGAGGGCAACGAAAACTTCTCATATTCAGACTTGCAGCCCCCAAAAGTCATTGATTGTCAAGTTGCAGTTGAAGACTTGGAAGTGGGCACACATGATTTAATGATTCAAGGTGACTCCATACCTTTCTGTTTTGAATCATTTCAGCTTTTGAAAGATAAATTTCATAGTAAATCTTCAGATGAGCAGCTTGTAGCATCAGATTTGCAGCCATCCAATGCAATTGAAGGTCAGATTACAGATGAAGGTGTGGAAGATGAAATACATGATTTGATGATGCAGGAAAATTCTATACCTTTTTGTTTCGAAGAATTTCAGTTTATAAGGAAGAATATTCGTAAAATCTCTCAAGAAAAAGATGAAAATCCGGTAGGATGTCAGGCATTTTCAAGGGATACAGTGCAGTAGTCTTCTCAAGTTTTTGATGATCCTATTGCTCGTGTGTTGGATGATGTTTGTTATAAAAATTCTGCTCCATTAGCTAACCATGTGCCCGAAAAGAATGTTGATGATAATCCTATTCAAAGGTAACCTTCATTGTCTTGTTTAACAGATTGTTCATTGCATAGCACATGTCAAGATTTCCATTCATATGAGGAGATTGATAAAGGAGGCTTTTGTTTAGTTTGGAATCAGCAACAGAGTTTGAATTTTCATGAATTTCAGGATCCTTTTGACAACTTGCTGCAATCACCAAAGAAAAGCACCGCAGATGTGAGGAAAAGTTTAAGATCAAGGTATGGAGATTATCTGGACCAGAGCTATGTTTATGAAGATCCGTTCGCAGCATTCTTGAAGTCCTCTAGTCAATTCATGCTTAGCAAGTTTATCAGCAGTCAGCTTGAGTTCAAATTTCCATGGGAGTTGCCTTTCGATTCTTTCCTTTTCCTGTGCATCAGTAAACATGTGGGAAGCAATCAAACAGCAGCCAGGATGCTTACATGTTTGCATTGGCTGTTTCATTTCACTTGATCAGGTGATGAATGAAACTGCTAGAGTAGGTTGTATTGAATAAGCTTCATATTGAGCATATTTCCAGTTTGTCGGTTGTGTTTAAGTATCGAGTCAGTTCTTATTTGAGTGAGAGTCAATTTGTGTCGTCAAGTCATCAGTTTTCAGTCATGCTTTTCAGTTTGAGTTTTTGATTCCATTGCCCAATGGATAAGGCACTGGTCTGCTCTCCTAAAGATCTGTCGTTCTTGGCACCTCCAAGGAGCTACCATCCCCATTGGAGCCAATGTTAGAGTCAGCCTTTGCAGCCTTCCTTTAGTGATGAAACATGCTCTTACAAAGTGATTTTAAGGTGTCAAGGTCAAATTTTGTCATTTCAAAGAGTCTTCAAGCAAAATTTGGTCACTAGGCATTAGGTCTAGGGGTTGCTTTTACTCCTGTCAAAGTTGTCCAAATGTCGGTTCATGTCACCATTCAGATGAGTGTACCATTTTTCAGAGGGTTTTCATCATCATGTCAAGTTCCATTGGGTCATTTTACAACTTGTTCATGCTTCAGTTGTGCCTAGGTAAGGTCCATTTCCCTCTCCTAGGGTTTTGGAGGTAATTTCTCTTGGATAGTCAAATCATCGAAAAAACTTGTATCCTGATGTTCACACACCTTCCCCTATCATTAATGTACCTTATTAAACACTTCCCATCACTGAGATCCCTAAAATTCCTCATTTTTGCACAAACCCTAGTTTCTTGCCACAACTTGGCAATTTTCTAGGCTAGGCCTGTGTTTTTCCCTTTTGGACCCCTTCCCCTCACTCAATCTCTAACATTCCACTTTCCCCTGCTTCCTAACATCCCTCCCTACTTCCAAAAATTTCCCCAAGAATTTAGAAGCCCCCTATCCCCTTCATTTCGCTTCATTTCGACAAAATTCCTTGTTTCACACATCGGGATAAGTTTCACTCAAAAGCGGTTTCATAGCAATAAAAGATGAATTTTGGAAACATGAGAGAGGTTTTTTTCTAAAACATCCCAAGGAAGAAAAACCTCTTTCACGTTTTACACAGGTGTCATGGTTTTAGAGAAATGTCAAAAATACCGTTGCCTCAAGAGAATTGATGCACCTGCTGGGAGTAGTGTTGGGAGATTTGATTTCTGACAGGGTAAATGAACTCCAAATTTATAAATTCCACTTGGGTTGGATATCCAACATCCAGATATTTCCAAAGAACTATCCTGAGCTCAATTTGGATGCCGGGAAGTGCCTCAAAATCAGGTTGAAAGGCGCGATACCCACTTAATTCAGGGGCGCTACCCATATGATTGGGACACTTGCTGGAGGAAAACTTTATATTTTTGGATTTTTCATGGAAATTTATGCATGATAAAATTATTTCCAAAGCATTTCATCAGGTTCTGGATGGTCAAAAGGCCCAAAAACACCATGAAAATCACTCTGCCACCTTTTGCACCAGCAGGAAGTACTTCTGGGAGAATGAAGTTTTGGAGGGGAAAATGAGCTCCAAATTGGGAAATTCCACTTGGGTTGGATAGCCAACGTCCATAGCTTTCCAACGAGCTATCATGAGCTCAATTTGGATTCCGGGCAGTGCCTAAAAATCAGGTTGAAAGGCGCGCTACCCACTCAATTCAGGCGCGCTACCCACTTAAATTTTTGGCTGAATTTTCAACTTCCAGCTCAGAATTTCGGCCAGTTGGGACCAATTTTTCTTGTGGATGAAATTTTTTGGTTTTCATGATGTAAATTGATGGTTGAAATGTAACTTTGGCTCATTTTTACCTATTCTAGAAGATTCACTCTCAAAAAAGTGAAAATCATGTAAATGAATCAGTTTCCACTCTTTTAGAGGCAAGTTGTTAGCTGCCTAGATTTTAGCTCCTTGATTAGAATTAGTTGGAACTGCTCCTAGAAGGAGGAATTCGACCTATAGAGGCATGGGAAGGGGTTAGGATGCTCTATATGATGTAATTTCTCAATCATTTTCAGAGGTTGGAGAGGTTGGACTCTTGGGAAACTTTTGGCACACATTGTAAATATTTTTCATATTTTGGCTAAGGAAAGATCAGAGGTTTTGTGGCACCTATTGGGATTCTTGTGGTGTTCTATTCTTGATGGTGTTTTCTCTATGTTTACTGTAATTTCTTCATGTTTAATGTATTCCATTCCTTTCATATGCTTCTGAACTAAATTGAATGAGTAGATGAGGTTGAATCCATTGTTTACAGTGCTCTGCCTTTGAATTCATTTAGTTCTATATGATTTCGAATGTTTGGAGAGGATCCAAGTTCTTATTTGCCCTCTTCAGATCTTTATCATTCTAATCCATTCATATATCCAATAAAAAGCATCAAGAAAATCGCCTACCTCGCCCCAACTCGAACTCTGCAGAGATCTGACCTTATCCCCGGACCCAAAATTTGTTTTTCCCATTTCTCCAATGAAAACTCAAAAATCAAAATCAAACATTCCTATCTCTTTACTAGCCTAAAATTAGTTCCCATTTTAAGTCATCTCACACCCTATTGCTCATTTTATCGAGATTGACGGAGAGAGCCCTCTCCTGTCCTCGTAGGGCTAGCTACGAGGCTGAGCGTGGTTTGATGTAGCCTTGATTTTTACCTTATTTCAGCCTAAGGTAGAGTTGAGCGCTAACAAACTACCACCATGATGACACTCTTTCCTTCGGACTTAGGTAAACCTGTGATAAAATCCATTGAAATCTCCTCCCAACGTTGACTTGGAATGGATAAAGGTTGTATAATTCCTGGGGTCTTAATTATTTCCACTTTATTCTGCTGGAAAACCAAACATTCCGCCACCAACTTTTGAATATTAGATTTAAGGCCATCCCAAAAAAATTCTTTCTTCACCCTGTGGTAAGTTTTTAAAAATCTTGAGTGTCGTCCTAAAGGAGAAGTGTGCAATTCCAGAAGAATATTTTGTTTTAGTTGGGAATTCTTACAAAGATATAAGCGATCTTTGTACCATAAGGAATCATTTTTCCAACTAAATTTATCAAATGTACTAGGATCTTGCTGCAACTTTTGAATGAGTGTCCATACATCTTTTTCCTTCTTCCATTCATCTCTTGCTTCGGTTATCCAATCTGGTTGGATAATAGAAATGGCACAAAGCAATGCTTCCACCTCTTCATTCTTTCTTGAGAGTGCATCTGCAACAACATTAAGCTTTCCTTTTTGTATATTATTTCAAAGTCATAACCCAACATCTTTGTGACCCATTTTTGCTGCTCTTCTGAAGATAGTCTTTGTTCCAAAAAGTGTTTAAGACTATCATGATCAGTTTTTACCTTGAAGTGTCTTCCCATTAGGTAAGTTCGCCATTTCTTTAGTGCATGTAGTATTGCTAACATTTCCTTCTCATAAATAGGTTTCTGCAAATACTTTCCTTTGATTGGACGACTTTCAAAAGCAATGGGTCTTCCTTCCTGCATTAAAACTGCACCAATTCCATTTCCTGAGGCATCACATTCCGCAATAAAGGTTTTTGTGAAGTCTGGTGTAGCTAAGACCGGTGCTAGGCACATTGCCTCTTTAAGACGTTCAAAGGCCTTAGTTGCTTCAGGAGTCCATGAAAATGCATCTTTTTTCAATAATGTTGTTAGAGGTGCTGCTATTCTCCCATAATTCTTAACAAACTTGCGATAATACCCTGTTAACCCGAGAAATCCTCGCAACTGCTTTATGGTTGTGGGGACTTTCCATTCATTAATGGCTTTAATTTTGTTAGGGTCTACCTTAACACCCTCGTGAGATACAATATGACCCAGATATTCCACCTCTTGTACTCCAAAGAAACATTTGGATGTTTTTTCATATAATTGTTTCTCCTACAATAGTTTGAGCACCCTGTCAACATGCTGAACATGATCCTTCCAAGACCTGTTGTAGATTAGTATATCATCAAAAAATACTAGCACAAATTTTCTAAGGAAGGGTTTGAAAATGGAATTCATCAACCCTTGAAATGTAGAAGGTGCATTGGTAAGGCCAAAGGCATGACCAAAAATTCATAATGACCCTCATGAGTTCGAAATGTTGTTTTTGGAATATCTTCAGTCTTCATTCTAATTTGATGATATCCTGAACGAAGATCCAACTTGGTAAAATAAATTGATCCATGTAATTCATCCAATAATTCATCAATCACAAGAATGGGAAATTTGTCTTTAATGGTGAGCTTATTGAGCTCCCTATAATCCGGACACATTCGCCATGATCCATCCTTCTTGTGTACCAATACTACAGGAGGAGAGAAAGAACTTTGACTAGGTTGAATTATACCCGCCTCTAACATTCCTGCAATCATACGTTCAATTTCGCTCTTTTGGAAGTAAGGATATCTATAAGGCCTGATGTTTGGAGGAACACTTCCTGGAATCAAATGAATAGCATGATCATGATCACAGATAGGTGGGAGTCCTTTGGGAGTTTCAAACACCTTGGAATGATTGTCCAAGACTTGTTGGAGATCTGCAGAAATAGATGATTTTGATGTTGGAACTTCTAGTGAACATAATTGTGCAATTACGCCTCGCTGTTCTTTCTTTAGAAGCTTTGTCATGACATTAGAGCTTATTATCCTTCCTGGCTTCCCCGCAATACCCCGTAATTCGACTTCCTTTCCTTATGAAAAAAATTTCAAGAAAAGTTCTTGAAAATTAAAAGCTACCGTCCCCAAAGATTGTAACCATTGTACTCCTAGTACAACATCAGCACCTCCCATAGGAATGGCAAGCATTGGACTAGTCGATACATATTCCCCCATGGTTAGCTTGATATTATGGCATTTTCCAGAGCAATTTATAGTTCCTCCATTTGCAACCATCACTTGACATTCTGGTGCTGGGCATAGGAAACAATTTAATTCCTTGGCTACCTTACAATGAATAAAATTATGGGTGCTACCTGAATCAATCAACACTATTACCTTTTTCTTCTTGATCTGTCCTTCTATCTTGAGAGTTTGAGGAGTGGTAATTCCTGCCAGTGCATTACATGATATGGTCGGATTCATTTCTTCCTCTTCTAGGGCCGGTTTCTGGTGTATATCCTCTTCTTGTTCATTTTCTTCTTCTTCTTCACAATCTATGTAAAATAATTTCTTTTCAGCACACTTATGACCTTTAGTGTATTTGCTATCACAACTGTACCAAAGCCCTTTTGCTCTTTTTTCTTCCAATTGTTGTGGTGTCAACCTTGTAGGTTGTGGAAATCTAGGCGTAGCAACACTTCCTTCTTTATAGAATTGAGTGGTAAGCTTCCTTGTCGCCATAATTTTACATTCAACTTTTCTTGCCAACCTGAATGCCTTCTCCAATGAATCATGTTCCAAAACGCGAACTTCATGTTGGATGTTATCCTTTAAAGTGCCTATGAAGAGATCAATCTTGTGTTCCTCTGGAATATCAGTTACCCTTATATTCAATTTTTGGAAGTCCTCAATGTGCTTCCCCACTAAACCCTTTTGTTTGAGATTTATCAATTGGATAAAGAAGGTGTTGCTCTTTGTATCCTCATAATGTGCTATCATTTCCTCCGTAAAAATTGACCAAGTGACAATTTTTTTATGGGAGCAAAGCCATCGATACCATACAAATGTATTTTGTTCTAAATGTAAAGTTACAATGCGTACCTTTTGTGTGTTTTTCACATTATGGAGATCAAAATATTGCTCCATCTGTAGTATCCATGTTATAGGATCCTTTCCATCAAACTTCCTCATATCCATTTTTGGAATATGGTGGTTCTTCCCGCCAACATTAGAGTTTACGAAATCACGATTAACATTTATTTTGTTCTCATCCTGAGGTTCTTCTACTATATTTCCGCCATTAGGAATCATTTCTTGTTTTAAGCTTGTCATCAAGCCTTCCATGTATGATTTTAGATCATTCTTCATGTTTTCCATGTTGTCTTTCATGTCATCCATCTTAGCTTCCATGCCCACTTCCATGCCATCCATATTAGCTTCCATGCCATCCATATTAGCTTCCATGCCTTTCTTCAGACCATCCATCTTCACTTCCATGCCTTTCTTCAAAACTTCCATTTCATTTTTAGTTGCTCTTTGCGAGAGTGAAAATTGTTGCACTTGCTCTTGTAATTTTGATAGATCATGTTGCAATGCTTCATCTTCATGAGTCATAGTAGAGCCTTCTGAAGGCTTAATGGGTGTTGAATTATTTTTAGGGACCATTTTAGAATCCAATATTGATATATATTCTACAATATGCCCTTGGAATCAATTCAAATTGATTCTTTAAACAAGACTTATGCAATTCAGAAAAAAATACACACCTTTTACTTTCTTTGAGGAGCTCGATATTGAAATTAAATTATCTCTATAATTTAAAATATTAGATATCTAAAATTCAGCCCTGTAGTAGCCCTCTAAAGCTTCTTTCAAATGCCACAGGTCTGACCTAATTTGGATTCTCCAAGACAAAGTTGTGTCCAATCTCCCACAATGACCTAATTCTGGACTGGTTCAGTAGAGAGAACTTGTACGACTTGCCACGTGTCACTGTTTTGTCCTTTGTCTCTGAGATTGATAGCCACGAAACTAAAGTCCGTGTAATTGCGACCAATTTTTACGGCACTCCAATCCGATCCCCAGAGAGAGAGTTATTGAACTTTTCCCACGATCACCTCTTTGAGATGAAATTCAGGAGCCTGAAAAAGGACTACCTTCCACAGATCATATCTCCAAAAATGTTGCGCACCAAGCTCTGAAATTTTTTGACGAATTTCCTCAGGATTTCAGCTTAGCACCATATGAATTTCAGATTCTGAACCTTCATAGAAAAAAATTTATAGCACAAATTCTACGATGAGATGTTTAGGAGCCTGAACAAAGACCTGACTTCCACAGATCATATCTCCGAAAATATTGCGAACCAAGATCTGAAATTTTTATACAAGCTTCTTCAAGATTTCAGCTTCGTACCCTAAAAATTGCAGCTTCTAAAACTTCATATAAAAAAATTTATAGCGCAAATTCCACGATGACCTGTTTGGAGCAGAAAAACCCTAGAATCCAAAGCTCCGATACCAAATGTTGTGTAACCAGCTCCAAAAAGAGAAGAAAAGAGATATAACGCCTTAGAAATGAGCCACTTCGAGGGGGAAACCTCCAATACATTACATAAATGAAAAATTCTTGGATGATACAATTCACAAAACCTCCTTTCTATATATAGGAGTCCATGGGGCCATAATGTAATCCTAGTGGGCCACAATGTAATCCTAGCCAAACCTAACAATAATAATTTAAGGGCACAATAATAAAAAAAATAGGTTACAAAAGGGTACAATAATAACAATAAGGGGTTTACACTATGTAATAATGAGGACTATGCTAGTGATATAGGGACCCTGTGTGACATTTGAATGACAACTTTTGAAATTTGTAGCCTAGATTGCATTGGGATTTCCTGTTAAGGGGTTCCATCTCTTCCCATTGAGGAGATCTTGGGAGAGATTGTATTTATTGTCCACTATCAGGTTGGAAACCAATATTCTACTTCCAACTACAATGCAGATCCAGTGAGGGTTTTCTTTCTTTTGTAAACTGCAGCAAGTGGAATACTAGATCTGCGCAGATCTAGCTTATATTGGAGCCTCTTCTCAGTGAGTGTGTCTTTTAACCTCCTGGGAGAGTTCATCCCTTAGTTGAGCTTCAGTTTTTTATCTTGTCCTCAGGCCAAAGCATTATAAGAGCTTATAGCGATGTTTCTCTCCCTGAATAGCATTATTTGTAGATCTACAACGGCAAGGTGTTTTGTCGACATTTTGGAGGAGAGATCTTCGATGTTGAGATTCTTCCTCTCATTGTGGTGATCCATGGATTGGCCATCCAATCCATGTGAGTTTCAGATCTAATATGTTTTACCATTGTATTATTCATAAATTTCTGAATCATTCTGTAGATTTGCAACCTTAGATCTCAGATCTACTCTCTGTGCTTCATGTTTTCACAAAACCCCAAGGGGAGTGTAATAAGAAGCCTCTTTGGCTTCCAGATCTATAATAGATCTGTATTTTCATGCATATATCTGTTCTATATCTAATATCTAATATATTAGTGCTTCAATCTTTAGAAAATTACGTTGTCTATCTTTCTTGGCAATTTCCAGTGTTGCAGCACCTCAATCTTGAGGGTTTATCCATGTAAAATCTCTGTTTTCATATTGTAAATGCATAAGTCTTGCCCAAAGTATAATTCCATGATGTTAATACTTATTTTCAACTATTATCTTCAAAAAATCATGCTTCTCAAGCTTCATTAATTTCTGCATACTCTAGGTCATGGGAAATCAGCCTTTTTAAGCCCTTTCGGGAGTGGAGGAACTATTTAACTTAGCTAGAATGATTTGTTTGACCTTAAATTTGGCATGGAAGTCCCTCAAAGCCTAAGATATAATAAAATCTTGCAATTTCCCTTATTTTTACGTAGATTTCTGAATACACTCATTTTAGGGCATAAATCACCCCTTTTCCCCATCCTTTGTCAATGGAATTAATCTCTCTTCATGTTGTTGTACATAAAATTGTTGTTGAGGTGTTTCTAAATAAATTTCAGAGTTATTAGCTCCCTGATACTCCAGTACTATGTTTTTATACTGCTGCAGCCCTTCATTGGGCAATTTTCTGAAGGCAACTAGGTGTCGGAGATCCGTTTAACCCACCTAGAGTGATTTATTTTGAGCCTCCTCTTGGATTGTAGTCTTAAATAATCTGATCTAAGGGATACAAGGGATGGTCCTAGTTGCTGAAGCACACATCCTTGAAAAATGTGTTTTTTAGGCCTATTTTGCTGAGGAGTCCAGATTGGGAATATTACATAAGAGATGGAAACTTAGGCATACCTTGGTGAAATTTGGAAGCATCTTGTAGGGTTGTAAGATTTCTTCCCTAAAATGTGTTGGGTTCCCAAAATGTTGAAGATGAAGGTTGTTCCTCTATGGTTGTAACAACATTGGTGCATGCCTCTTCTAGGGGTGGTGAGGGCTTCTCCTTCCCTTTGCCAAATTTCTTGATCAAAATTTGAGAAAACGCAACAAGAGTAGACACTCTTACATGGCTCAAATGGCTGAGCCACCAAGTATTTGCTTCACTTTCAAGATACATCGCTACAATTTCTACAACCTCTCTCTCTACTACAGGATGTAGTAGGAAGAACTCCTCTAGCTTCATCACCCAAGCCTTTTCTGCACATGTGAGTGATCCATCAAAAGTGTACAATAGAAATCTATTGCCTCTCATCATCCCATTGTTGTAGGGCCTCCTATCTTCTTCCAACTAGATAAACTGAGGAAGAGCTAGAGTCTCTTTGAAAGCTCTAGGTTGGGATTTGTAGTCTGCAAGGTACCTTCTTAGAATTTCAGATTCCAAGTGTCTTTCATGCCTCTTCTCTTCTCCTCTTTGAGAATAGGAAGTGCATGGCCCTTCCTCTTCTTGAAACCCTCTAGGAATTTCATTGCAACCTTTCTCCTTCATCCACTTAACCTCCTTGGAGATGTTATTTCTAGATATGAAAAGTGATAATATAAAGCTCATCCTCCCCATAATTCTAATCTTTCTTCTTCTCTTTTCCTTCTTATTCTTCTGATAGCATAATGGATGGAACTCACAGGCTGAGCCAAGGTTATGCTCTGATACCACTATAATATCCCAAAATGGGGATGCAGCAATACATGAACACAAAATGGAGTTGAAATGATAAATTAACTCATATAATGTGTGAGGAACACATAGCCATCAATTACATTTATAGCAGCAAGAAATATGATCCACTATGTCATCCCAAAGTGGGGAAATGCTACAATATGGGCCATAAAAATGTTAATTCTAGAGAATTTCATTATAACAGGAAGAAATAACACTTGTATCACTTAGCTTATGTATTATGGGACTCACATCTAGAAGGGGATCAGAAACAAATCCCCTTTGATGAGTTAAACAGATCTCTCGGTCCCGATATGACTTAAAAACACTGAAATCCCATGACTTAAGCTATACATAAATTTCTGAAGAAAAAAAGATTTAATCATATGAGGGTTTCTCATACAATATGATGGAAATTACAGATCTGAATTTTATTACATCAAGGCATGGAGAAAAATGGAGATTTAGCTCCTTTTGCACATTATGAAGATAACCTGGCAAGGGTTTCATGAAAGCACAAGTAAAAAATCTTAGATCTGCAGATCTAGATCTGAAATAATGTAATATAACTAAATTTTTGTATGCATACAGCTGAATAATAGAAGAAATAAAGGAAAATCCTTCTTACAAGCTTCCCAGGAGAAGGGTTGGCTGTTTCCCTAAGGAACTATCTCAAAAACAAGGGGTTTAACCCTATCACTGTAACACTACAAGAAATGACACAGTTCTTGAAAGGGACTGTGCTGGTGATGGGAGTAATTTGGCCAAGTGCCAAGATATGAAATTATTCTCCAAGATCTTCCTTACTGATCTTCCAAAGGAATGGAGGCTCCCTCCTTTGAAAAACAAGCTATGGAAGTGGTGTTGTGGACCCCCACTGCAACACCCTGCAACAAAACATTATATTGCTACAGAAATAATGATGTAGCTGAAGGAGGATGCTTGGCCTTAAGCTTGGATGTGTAGAAATTCAGTACAAACTCCTTCAAGAGGCCTCTCAAGAAAGGAGAATAATTCCTAAACAGGAAGGCCTTGTGCTAAGAAGCACATCAATCTCAACTAAACAGTTGAAGAAAGAAGAATAGTCATGCAGACCAAAATTAAATCTTCCATTCATAAGATGTCTTGCTATGGCTGCCTTGCCCTCCTTTTAAACATGTGTGAGCCTTCTTGCCTTGGGCTCCACTCATTAGGGTTTCCTTCACGAAGGAATCTTCCTCCCACTTGCATTGCATTGTCTCTATGGATGATCTCTTCCTCTCACTCCAACGGTGTTGACTTGGTCAAACTTGACCTTGTCCACATGCATTTGTCCCTCTTCACATATGAGAGTGTAAAATCTAGCTAGCATTATGATCCCTTTTCACATTATGAGGGATTTTATTTTTATTTCTGAAATGGATGGGCCTCCTTACCCATTTATTCATCTCCTAAGTGAAATCAACAAAATTTAATATTCCAATTAGCTGCATGTTAATTTTGGAATATTACATGGAAAAATAGTCTGGAAGCTCGTTGGTAGCTTTGGGTTGACTTGCTAGCCCTGGAAGACCTCATTCAAAAAAATTCTCTAGAGCCCTAGACAACTTGGGTAGAGACCAATTTGGTGATGGTTCTGATGTATGCCCATGAGGTGGACTCACGGGTTGAGGGTTGAGGTGGTTTGGCCTCTGGAATTCCTAGTTTGGTTTTGATTGATGAGTTTTATGAGATCCCACATTCATGCATGGAATATGGCACGGGGGTGACTGATTGAAGAGAGATTTGGCTCAGCCATGATTATGGTCAGGTGGAACGTAGAAGTCCCAAACTTGGTTGTATTTTTCTTATGGAAATAAGAGATCTTTCCTCTTCTATTGATGGGTAAATATGATTTTTATTAGGTGGCTTATAGGTGTCATATGCTTGTCATTTATATTTTTTATATGTTGGTTATGAATGTGTTTTATGATAATGATGATGTATGGCTCTAATCATGTTTTGAGTTGTAAATGAATGAACAATATATATATGACCAAATAGATGAAAATGAAGTTAGTGTGATGAGGAAACAATGCTTCTTATTGATTCTCAGATAAGTATGAGACCCCTATGCTCATATCTACTGTTTAAACCTGTAGATTACATATTTGTGAAAATTTTGACGAAATTCTTGTTATGGTTAGTAGGGGTCTAGTCAAGAACTTTTTCAAGTGTTTTCTTTTTCATCGCTATTCCGCTATTATATTTCATTTATGAAAGTGTCATGGTTCTTTAGGAAGAAACCTAGGCTCTGGGCCTAAACAAGTGGCACAAAAATCGGGGTTGCAGTCTCAAAAATACGGGGAAAAGTCCCCAGTCACATGCATTTTTGGAACAGGCTCCCCTAAAAGCTATGAATTTTGTATAATTTTGATATTATTTAGTCTAGCACAGGGGTTGTGGGATGGGTTAAGGCCCTGAATGCAATGTAATGGGTCAAGGGTAGACCAAGAGTCTGCAAACCATGGTTTGCGGACCATTGGAAGCGTAGGCTAAGTCAATATACATAGATGAACCGTTTTGAGTCTTAAGGTAGAGAATAATTAAGTTGGATGCTAAGTGTGAATTGTTAGATCTGTTGTTGGTCGTTAGGGTAAGGACTCCTGCTGGCTTCTTGCACAAATATCCTCAGTCCTGTTGTGTGTGGACCCTACTGGTTGTGTGCGTAGGTTGTGTGGGATTGTATTAATTTTTGGATACTAATATATGCGGATATGGTTGAAGTACTTCTGTGTTATCCAATCTAAGGTATTTCTATTGAGGTGAACTATTGGATCTGTTATGAACGTTGTTGGTTATCTGTTTATGCTGTGAATCTGTCTATGTTATGGTATAACTATACTATGTTGATGATGCACTATAATGATATGTGTTGATTACTGCTGATAGAAACGTGGATGTGGAGTTATTAACTAGATTTGTGGACAATATTAGATCTGTATATTGTGATTATATTGTTAACAACCCTGCGAATAGATATGTTTGGTGCGAACTCGAGAGGCTGCGAATGCAAATCTACTTAACTTTCCTACTCTCTCTCACGGTGCGGAAACCTCTTTCCAGCACCCTTCCATACTGCTTCGGGTGAGACTTTGGCCTGTGCAAGCAGGTCATTTCCAAAAGGGCCAGTAGTATAGGGGTTTATTGGAAAACTTTAACCTCCGCACGTGGGTCAGGACCCCTCGAGCCAACAAATGGTTCTGTTGGCGGGACCGGGAGCATTTTGAGAGAGGGATTTGGTAATGCCAAGGGAACATTGGAGACCTGAGAAGAAAGAAATTGAAGAGTGGTTCGAAAATCAGGTTCAGGATTTTGTGGTAAAAGAAAATCATAGCACAAATTTGACAGCAGAGAAGTGGAAAAATAAGTACATCTTCATAAAGGTCTATGAAATTTTCTTTGTAACATTTTCAACCGAGCTTTAGGAGTGGCTTGCAAGGCTCATAGATTTTCAGAAGTGTTGGAAGGACGAGAGGGTCGTGCAGTGGACTCCAGAGTTGATTCAGTAGTTAGAGATAACTGATAACACCATCACCGGCATGGTAGACCACTGGGTGGACAGTGTGCTATGAGGATTTGTGACAGAATTTGCAATCAATCAATTCGTGTCCTATTTGGAGGCAAAGAAAATTTTCTTCAAGGGTTTCCTAGGTAAGTTTCTGAAAACCTTACCATTACTGATTAAGATATTATTGTGCGAAAAGGGCATTTTTTGTAGTCATACAGTGTGAATGAGCTCCGATCAGAGCAAGGGTACAATGCGGAGTGGAAAATGCTATAGAACTAATCAAGAAGGAGATAGATTTGTCTACAGCCCAGTAAGGAATTTAGTTGCGCATATCCCTCCAACTACACCACCTTCAAATCAGCATAAGGTGTAAGAACTCACCCATACCTCCACCACCAGAAGACGAGATGGCCTCACACATGAAGTTACCTACATTCAAGGGCATAGGGGATGAAGATATGGAATGGTTTTGGTTCGTCACAAGATTAGTATGGACTACACAGAATGTGGCCAATGATGTTGTGAAGAGGGCGCACCTATCCCTTGCCTTTGAAGGAAGAGCCTTGGACTGGTATATGGGATACATAGCTCAGCATGCGAATGTGACCATTGAAGATATTAAGAATGTCTTGAAACAACAGTTCTAGAAGCCTAAGTCCTACTCATAGATAGTGAACGATCTGAAATATTTCAAGCAAGGACCCTCTAATTCCATATGGGAAGCTGACCAATGGCTAAAAAAATTAATCAGAGAAGGAGAATTTTAGTATGATGATAGGCAGCATAAGGAATGGTTTATTGCTATGTTACTGCCTCACCTGCGCATACCTATGGGTCATCAAGCCATTGAATCACAAGAAAAATCCTTAGAGATTGCTATGAACTTGGAAGCTACGCCAAGAGATGATACCCAGCTGGGAGTAAAACAAATCTAAGGACAACTGGAAGTGATGCACATGGAGATCCAAAACCTGTGAAAGGACCGAGGGAAATAAGCTAGCACAGACCTATGGTTTATATGATGTAGGGTATCAAGGCATACCAAGGATCAATGGCCACTATTATCA
This sequence comes from Pinus albicaulis, assembly GCA_034641835.2. Classification (NCBI taxonomy): domain Eukaryota; kingdom Viridiplantae; phylum Streptophyta; class Pinopsida; order Pinales; family Pinaceae; genus Pinus; species Pinus albicaulis. The sequence goes on from MU968551.1 coordinate 32,582,584, forward strand.
GACTACCTACAAGTAGGAGGACCCAGTCCATTACGTCCAGGACCGAGTGGACTAGTGTTATGGTGTGATGATTTTCATGTAGCTAGCCTACATCATACTAACCACTGCCCTCGTCCGGGTGTGTATGTCCTAGAAGTAAAGAAATAATGGTGCAGATTTTGCAGATCCATAGGACATGATGAACAGAACTGCCAGACATATGATCTGATGATAGAGAGAGGAAACCTATATAGGGTACAATCAGACCCTTCTTAACCAAGATCCCCTTCAGGTATGGGTGGCTCCCCAGCTAGGGGTAGGGGAGGGGGTCAAGGTGGAAGCATAGGTAGGGGGAGAGGACAACTGATATGCTATAACTGTGGAGAAATAGGGCACTTCAGAAGGGACTGAACAAACCCTACGATACAATCTTGCAGATACTGTATAAAACTATACCATGTGATCAAAGACTTCATGATTTTGATATTAAGATGTAGGAAAAGAAACAGAAACCTACATAAAATTTAAAAAGGGTTAACGCAGAACCTTGAGATGAAGGACCAAGTGTTAATGTCATAACACGCAGCGGCATGGCCGCCGGGGGAGCTATGGAGAAAGCTGAGGCGGAGCCTCTTATCCGTAAAGAAGCCATCAAACAAGAAGGTTTGGACTTACAAAAGGAAAATGAGACCTTTATTGTAGCTCTCAAAGACTTTTCTAAAGTTGAGGTATCTACTCCTGAAGCCCCTGTGAACCTCAAAATAGATGACCAGGTCAAACCATTTCTGTAGGCATGTATGAAGCTGCTGCGTAACTGAAGCGCCATAGAAAACCTCCAAGCTTTGATAGACATCTGCACAGAAAGAACAAGCCCACCCATGGAAGTTAAGGATGTGCACAAACTAGACAACCATAAGAAGCGCACTGGTAGGGAAATATGGTTAATTGCACAAATTGGTGATTACGAAATTGATCAATTTATTCTAGAACTAGGCTTAGATGCAAACATACTACCTAAGAAAACTTGGTAGAGAATGGGAGAACCCAAGTTGGAATGGTCCACTATCCAACTGTGCATGGCCAATTAACAGAAGATCATACCGTTGGGGAGATTATCAAAGATCATGGTAGATATCACAGGAGTTAAGGTCCGGGCTGACTTCGAGGTCATTCAGATTGTAGAAGATGCATACCCCTATCCTACACTCCTAGGATTGGACTGGACCATAGATATGGGTAGTATCACCAATTTGAAAGAAAGAAGCATGGTCTTTGAAAATGAAGGTACACAGGTGATAGTACCATTAGACCCTGCAGAAGGAGAATGTAATACAGAGCCAGTGCATAAAGAAGAAGATATGGATCATATTTATAAGTTAACTGCATAGGATGAAGATTTGATCAATCACATAGCTGATGGTGTCCTCTGCTGGGAAAAGGATAGTGAGTGTTTCTCTGACTCTGACTGGGAAATAGAAAACTCACAGAACCGGTTACATGATGTATCTGCGCTGTAATGTCTTAGGATCACAAAGGAATTCTGATGCATCTCCTCTAAGGTAAGAGAACTACCCTACTTTGATGGTTCTGGTAACATTAACGATTTTTTGCGAGCATTTGAAGCTGAGGTTCCAAGAGAGAGAAGGTTATGGGCCCTTAATTTAGCTATGCGCGCAACACCTGTGAGATGGTGGGATATGCATAAGGGAGCGTTCCAGGATTGGGAAGAGTGTCGGGATATGATGATCTTGCAATTCAAACCTCTGACCCACTTGCGTGTAAAAACATTCCTTGGCCCTAGAGACCGGCATGAGCATTTGTTTTCTTGTATGGAAAAATTGTGTGATCGGACTACTGAAGAATGAGCTCACCTATTTATTCATGCCTTCGGACCAATTCCCACCATATGGTACTTATATGTGGAGCAACATCAATGCACCCGCCACTTGGAAACATTAAAAGATAAATTTGTAGTGACATTTGGGCTAACAGGGGGAACGGAGGCTCTTAATGAAGCTCTGCAAGATATAGATACCTTCATTTTTGATGAATCACGCCCCTATGCAGCACTTGGGGTACCGACATGGGAAACATAGATGCAGGATATTTCCAACTACCACAATATAACCTTAGAAGAATGTGCTGAGGATCCGCATAATGTCTCTATACCAGAGTCGAAGGGAGCGCACGGAGTTGTAGGACCTCCACTCCAAACTGTGGATGTTATGCAGCCTCTGAAGCTGCGAAAAGTCAACATTGGCATGGAAGAGTAGCCCAAGCTGGCTAAAATTAGGGACTATTGAGATGATGATACAGTAGCCAAAGTTTCCGAACTGCTCAGAGAATACCAGGACTTATTCCCAACGAAGTTCTCAGAGCTTAAGGGGATCACAGGGGACCTAGGGGTCATGCGCATCACGCTAAAACTAGATGCGTTCCCTTTCAATCAATGACCGTATCGTATGAATCCTAAGTATAAGAAAAAGGTTAAGGAAGAAATCGATAAAATGCTCGCCGCAAGTATCATCAATCCAGTTGAACAGTCAGACTAGGTAAACCCAATGGTGGTTCAAGAGAAAAAGATGAAGGGAGAGATACAAATCTGCATGGACTTGCACAAATTGAATGATGCCTGCATGCATGATCCCTTTCCTACGCCATTCTCAGCCGAAATCCTTGATAACGTAGGAGGTAAGGAAGCATACTCCTTCATGGATCGGTTCTCAGGGTAGCATCAGATCAGAATCACACTTGAAGATCATAGCAAGAATACCTTTGCCACTGAATGGCGATCCTTCTAGTACACAGTGATACCATTTGGACTTAAGAATTCCCCTGCTATCTTTTCACGAGTAGTAGTCGCAGTGTTCAAAGAGTTCATTCACAAATTTTTGGAGGTTTACTTTGATGATTGTACTATCTTCGACTTAGTAAAGAAGCATGTGTTGAACCTAGACATGATGTTGGATGCTTGTAGAAAGCACTAGATTTCCTTGAATATCAAGAAGTGTATCTTCTGTGTACCCTTCGGAATCTTGCTCAGACATATAGTGTGCTGACAGGAGTTTATGGTTTACCTTTTGAAAGTTGCAGTGATCATAAATCTGGTAGTACCCACAACTGAGAAGCAGCTGTGTTCGATCCTTAGACACACAGGCTACTACAGGAATTTCATTCAGGGATACGCGCTGATCATAGCACCTATGGAAAAGCTACTTAAGAAGGAAGTTTCATTTTTTTGGGATGACTAATGTCAGAAGAGCTTCGAGCTACTCAAAGAAAAGATGGTCTTTGTGCCTATCCTCATTTTTCCCGATTGGGCGAAGGTGTTCCATGTTCACGTCGATCCATCAGGAATCACCCTGGAAGAAGTCCTTACGCAGCCTGGAGATGGAGACATTGATCATCCGGTTGCATTTTCTAGTAGGAAAATATCTAGTGCCGAGTGCAACTACTCTACCACGGAACGGGAGGGCTTGGCGATGGTGTATGCACTATAGAAGTATCGACACTACTTGCTAGGAGGACACTTCAAAATGTTTACAGATCATTTGGCTTTGAAGTACCTGGTGAATAATCTTGTGTTGGGGGGGAAGATCTACCGATGGCTACTATTGTTCTAGGAATAAGACTTTGAGATCATTGTCAAGCTGGGGAAGTTGAATGCTAGACCGAATCAATTGTCCCGAATTGAGACTAGCGAGGAACCAACCAACCTGGAAGAAGGATTGCCCGATGTGAAACTATTTTCTATTAAGTTCATTGATGCGCACTTCACTGACATCATTCAGTTCCTGACTACAGGCAGGGCACCCGTGGAGTATTTGGTGCAAGAGAAGAAAGAGTTGGTAACCCGCGCTGTGGATTTTACCATCATCGCAGGTTATATATATAAAATGGGAGAAGATGAAGTGCTCGGATGGTACATTTTGGAACATGAACGACATGCTATCTTGGCAGAAGCCCATGATGGGGTATCAGGAGGCCACTACACAAGAAAAGAAACAACGCAGAAGATCTTAAGAGCTGGATTATGGTGACCTACCCTGCATAGTGACTCTCATGACTATTGTAAGGCCTTTGATACATTCCAACAAACCAGAAGGCCATCCCGCAGGGATGAAATGCCCCTTCAACCGAAAATGGCCTTGCAAGCATTTGACAAGTGGGCCATCGATTTTGTAGGACCTATTAACCCACTCGGAAAGAGGACAAGTGCACATTACATTATAATTGCTACTGATTATGTAACTAGGTGGGCCAAAGCACAAGAGGTAAAGGATTTCACTGCATATACCACTGCAGACTTCATCTTTGAGAAGATTCTGACCAGATTTTGATGTCCAAAAATCCTAATGAGAGATAAAGGTATGCACTTTGTCAATGAAACAATACAAGCCTTGACAGAATAATTTCGGATCCATCATGCAAAAATCACTCCATACCATCCTCAGGAAAATAGAGCGGTCAAATATTTTAATAAAGTCTTGGAGCACACACTGACCAAGGTCTGTAACATCGATTGCAACCACTAGGACGTGCACATCCCATCTGTTCTTTGGGCTTACCGAACCACCTGTAAGAATTTGACAGGGAAAACATCGTTTCGGATGGTTTATGCCAAGGATGCCATTATTCCCATGGAATACATTTTTCCTAGCCTATGCATCGTGGTCTTTACAAATATGGCAGAGCTTGATATCATGGAGGAGCAGTTAGCGCAACTTGTGGCTTTGGAGGAAGACTGTTTCAATGCTAATTTCCATCAGCAGGTTTAGAAGGCTCGGGATAAGGCATGACATGATCGACATATTCGAAAAAAGTCCTTTGTGGAGATTGAATTAGTGCTACTGTATGATAGCCAGTTTTTGAAACACCCGAGGAAGTTTCGATAGCATTGGCTTAGGCCCTACGCATTTAAAGAAATCACAGAGGGCAGATCTGTTTGATTAGCCACCCTGCGTGGCGATATGATACCCGACTATGTCAATGGCAGTCGGCTCAAACCATATCATATCAAATGACTATATGGCTAGATTAGCTGTATAAAATGGGCCACACCCACCAAGGAAGGTAAGAACGGAAGGTGCCATGATATATGAAGGGCGTCGCTGCCGAATTCGATGACTGGAGGGATGCACGGGAGGCGCGGGAGAATGTTTAGAGTGTAGCAGGCATGATGGAAACATAGAGGTGCGTTGGAAGTGCAGGAGGTCTGCTGGGAGGGAAGGGCTACAGTGGGCGCACAAGAGGTGCGAAAACTAGCCGTTGGCATAGTAAAATTGGGTAAAAAGCAAAAGTTACAGTTAACAGGAGCGGACGGGCGACATTTAATGAAGCGATTTTGGGAGATTTTTTACTGTTTACTTGATGGTAATTTCCAAGTGAAGTTTACCCAACCATTGGTCGATCGCAAAGGCTATAAAATGAGGAGGATAGAGAAGGGTTCAGTATCACTTGAATAGATTGTACTTGACAAGTTTGTGCTTTGTAAGATGTTGTGCCTTTTATGTTTTGTTGATGTCTGAGCGTGCTTCCCCCTCAGACAGTAACCATCTCAGGTTTGTTTTTCATGCCAGAATGATGGCCACTAATCTTTCTGAGCCCTCAGAACCAGTAACCTTGGTAGAACAAGAAACCGAGGAAGTAGTGGAGATTGATTCCGAGGCCGAAAAGGTTATCTCCACGCCGAGTGTTTGTGCACAACCTAGTGTTCCTAAATTGAGTTCATTAATTGTCAACCAGGGTTGGTAAACTGTTGAAGTGTGGTGCACTATATGTGCCTAGGTATTTGTTTCTCACTACGTTGTGTTTAGTATTTTATGATGTTTTTGGTTTTATGGTTTTATGTTTGAAAAGGGAAAGATTTTGTGTAACCAACTCAAAAAATAGAAGAAAAAAGATATCAACGCCTTAGAAATAAGCCACTTCGAGGGGGCAACCTCCAATACATTACATAAATGAAAAATTCTTGGATGATACAATTTACAAAACCTCCTTTCTATATATAGGAGTCCATGGGGCCATAATGTAATCCTAGTGGGCCACATTGTAATCCTAGCCGACCTAACAATAATAATTTAAGGGCACAATAATAACAAAATGGGGGTTACAAGGGTACAATAATAACAATAAGGGGGTTACACTAACAATAATAAGGGACTATACTAGTAATATAGGGACCTAACATGCCCCTCTCCTTGAAAAAAAGTGTTGTCCTCAACGCTTGAGTAGCTCTGGGTGCTTTTGTATAAAATTCTCATCCTCCCATGTAGAATCTTCAGTGGGTAAGTTCTTCCACTTGATGAGATACTCTGAAATTGATCGATTTCGTGGTTGTCGAGTTCTTGTTTCCGTGACCGCTTCTGGTTCCAATATGATTTTTCCTTCCTCATCAAGTTCTGGCAATATTGTTTGAACTGGAAGATTTTCACCTATAACCTTCTTTAAGCATGAAACATGGAAAACTGGATGTACTCGCGAAGAAGCAGGAGGCTCCAATTTGTATGCCATAGTACCAATCTTTTGCAACACCTTGTAAGGACCATAGTACTTTGGTGATAATTTATTATCCTTCTTAGCTTGCTTGAGGGACATTTGTTTGTATGGTTGTAGCCGTAAAAATACCCAATCTCCTACATGAAAACTTCTCTCGCTGCGATGTTGATCTGCTTGTTGTTTCATTCGATTTTGTGCCAAATTCAGGTTATCCTTTAAGAGTTGGAGAACTTCTTGCTGATGCTCGATGTGATCTTCCACTGCTTGAACCTTTAAATTTTCCCTTAAAGATGATGTGATGGATGGTGGATGATATCCATAAAGTGCCATAAATGGGGTCATTTTTGCTGCAGTATGGAAGGAAGTGTTATACCACCATTCGGTGAGAGGTAACCACTTGACCCATTGTGTTTGTTTATCAGATACAAAACAACGAAGATATCCTTCCAAACATTTATTTACTATCTCAGTTTGACCATCAGGTTGAGGATGATAAGATGAGCTATGAGCTAATTGAGTACCCAAACAAGAAAATAACTCCGTCCAAAAATTTCCAGTAAAAATGGGATCTCTGTCGCTCACAATAACCCTTGGGCTTCCATGTAGCTTTTGAATTCTGTCCATAAATGTAGTAGCAACTGTACTTGCTTTAAATAGATGAGATAATGCACAAAAGTGTGCATGCTTGTTAATTCTATCAACTACCACCATGATGACACTCTTTCCTTTGGACTTAGGTAAACCTGTGATAAAATCCATTGAAATCTCCTCCCAACGTTGACTTGGAATGGATAAAGGTTGTAGAAGTCCCAAGGTCTTAATTTCTTCCACTTTATTCTGCTGGCAAACCAAACATTCCGCCACAAACTTTTGAATATCGGATTTAAGGCCATCCCAAAAAAATTCTTTCTTCACCCTGTGGTAAGTTTTTAAAAATCCTGAGTGTCCTCCTAAAGGAGAAGTGTGCAATTCCAGAAGAATCTTTTGTTTTAATTGGGAATTCTTACAAAGATATAAGCGATCTTTGTACCATAAGGAATCATTTTTCCAACTAAATGTATCAGATGTACTAGGATCTTGCTGCAACTTTTGAATGAGTGTCCAAACATCTTTGTCCTTCTTCCATTCATCTCTTGCTTCGGTTATCCAATCTGGTTGGATAATAGAAATGGCACAAAGCAATGCTTCCACCTCTTCATTCTTTCTTGAGAGTGCATCCGCAACAACATTAAGCTTTCCTTTTTTGTAGATTATTTCAAAGTCATAACCCAACATCTTTGTGACCCATTTTTGCTGCTCTTCTGAAGATAGTCTTTGTTCCAAAAAAGTGTTTAAGACTATCATGATCAGTTTTTACCTTGAAGTGTCTTCCCATTAGGTAAGTTCGCCATTTCTTTAGTGCATGTAGTATTGCTAACATTTCCTTCTCATAAATAGGTTTCTGTAAATACTTTCCTTTGATTGGACGACGTTCAAAAGCAATGGGTCTTCCTTCCTGCATTAAAACTGCACCAATTCCATTTCCTGAGGCATCACATTCCACAATAAAGGTTTTTGTGAAGTCTGGCGTAGCTAAGACCGGTGCTAGGCACATTGCCTCTTTAAGATGTTCAAAGGCCTTAGTTGCTTCGGGAGTCCATGAAAATGCATATTTCTTCAATAATGTTGTTAGAGGTGCTGCTATTCTCCCATAATTCTTAACAAACTTGCGATAATAGCCTGTTAACCCGAGAAATCCTCGCAACTGCTTTATTGTCTTCGGGACTTTCCATTCCTTAATGGCTTTAATTTTGTTAGGGTCTACTTTCACACCCTCGTGAGATATAATATGACCCAGATATTCCACCTCTTGTACTCCAAAGAAACATTTGGATGTTTTTTCATATAATTGTTTCTCCTGCAATAGTTTGAGCACCCTGTCAACATGTTGAACATGATCCTTCCAAGACCTGCTGTGGATTAGTATATCATCAAAAAATACTAGCACAAATTTTCTAAGGAAGGGTTTGAAAATGGAATTCATCAACCCTTGAAATGTATAAGGTGCATTGGTAAGGCCAAAAAGCATGACCAAAAATTCATAATGACCCTCATGAGTTCGAAATGCTGTTTTTGGAATATCTTCAGTCTTCATTCTAATTTGATGATATCCTGAACACAGATCCAACTTGGTAAAATAAATTGCTCCATGTAATTCATCCAATAATTCATCAATCACAGGAATGGGAAATTTGTCTTTAATGGTGAGCTTATTGAGCTCCCTATAATCCGGACACGTTCGCCATGATCCATCCTTCTTGTGTACCAATACTACAGGAGCAGAGAAAGAACTTTGACTAGGTTGAATTATACCCGCCTCTAACATTTCTGCAATCATACGTTCAATTTCGCTCTTTTGGAAGTAAGAATATCTATAAGGCCGGATGTTTGGAGGAACACTTCCTGGAATCAAATGAATAGCATGATCATGATCACGAATAGGTGGGAGTCCTTTGGGAGTTTCAAACACCTTGGAATGATTGTCCAAGACTTGTTGGAGATCTGCAGAAATAGAAGATTTTGATGTCAGAACTTCTAGTGAGCATAATTGTGCAATTATGCATCGTTGTTCTTTCTTTAGAAGCTTTTTCATGACATTAGAGCTTATTATCCTTCCCAGCTTCCCTTCAATACCCCGTAATTCGACTTCCTTTCCTTTTGAAAAAAATTTCTTGAAAATTTCTTGAAAATTAAAAGCTACAGTCCCCAAAGATTGTAACCATTGTACTCCTAATACAACATCAGCACCTCCCATAGGAATGGAAAGAATTGGACTAGTCAACATATATTCCCCCATGGTTAGCTTGATATTATGGAATTTTCCAGAGAAATTTATAGTTCCTCCATTTGCAACCATCACTTGACATTCTGGTGCTGGGTATAGGAAACAATTTAATTCCTTGGCTACCTTACAATGAATAAAATTATGGGTGCTACCTGAATCGATCAACACTATTACCTTTTTCTTCTTGATTTGTCCTTTTATCTTGAGAGTTTGAGGAGTGGTAATTCCTGCCAGTGCATTACACGATATGGTCGGATTCATTTCTTCCTCTTCTAGGGCTGGTTCCTGGTGTATATTCTCTTCTTGTTCATTTTCTTCTTCCTCTTCACAATCTATGTAAAATAATTTCTTCTCAGCACACTTATGACCTTTAGTGTATTTTCTATCACAACTGTAGCAAAGCCCTTTTCCTCTTTTTTCTTCCAATTGTTGTGGTGTCGACCTTGTAGGTTGTGGAAATCTAGACGTAGCAACACTTCCTTCTTTATAGAATTGAGTGGTAGGCTTCCTTGTCGCCATAATTTTACATTCAACTTTTCTTGCCAACCTGAATGCCTTCTCCAATGAATCAGGTTCCAAAACGCGAACTTCATGTTGGATGTTATCCTTTAAAGTGCATATGAAGAGATCAATCTTGTGTTCCTCTGGAATATCAGTTACCCTTATATTCAATTTTTGGAAGTCCTCAATGTGCTGCCCCACTAAACCCTTTTGTTTGAGATTTATCAATTGGCTAAAGAAGGTGTTTCTCTTTGTATCCTTATAATGTGCTATCATTTCCTTCATAAAAATTTACCAAGTGACAATTTTTTTACGGGAGCAAAGCCATCGATACCATATAAATGTATTTTTTTCTAAATGTAAAGTTGCAATGCGTACCTTTTGTGTGTTTTGCACGTTATGGAGATCAAAATATTGCTCCATCTGTAGTATCCATGTTACAGGATCCTTTCCATCAAGCTTCCTCATATCCATTTTTGGAATATGGTGGTTCTTCCCGCCAACATTAGAGTTTATGAAATCACGATTAACATTTATTTTGTTCTCATCATGAGGTTATTCTACTATCTTTTCACCATTAGGAAACATTTCTTGTATCAACTTTGTCAAATCTTCGATGTTTGATTTTATATCATCCATCTTAGCTTCCATGCCAGCTTCCATGCCATCCATCTTAGCTTCCATGCCAGATTCCATGCCATCCATCTTAGCTTCCACGCCATCCATCTTAGCTTCCACGCCATCCATCTTAGCTTCCATGCCTTTCTTCAAACCGTCCATCTTCACTTCCACGCCTTTCTTCAAAACTTCCATTTCATTTTTTGTTGCTCTTTGCGAGAGTGAAATTTGTTGAACTTGCTCTTGTAATTTTGATAGATCATGTTGCAATTCTTCATCTTCATGAGTCATGGTAGAGCCTTCTGAAGGCTTAATGGGTGTTGAATTATTTTTAGGCACCATTTTAGAATCCAATATTGATACCTATTCTACAATATTCCCTTGGAATCAATTCAACTTGATTCAAGACTTATGAAATTCAGAAAAAAAATACACACCTTTTACTTGCTTTGAGGAGCTCGATATTGAAATTGAATTATCTCTGTAATTGAAAATCTTAAATATCTAAAATTCAGCCCTGTAGTAGCTCTCTGAAGCTTCTTTCAAATGCCACAGGTCTGATCAAATTTGGATTCCCCAAGAAAAAGTTGTGTCCAATCTCCCACAATGACCTAATTTTGGACTGGTTCAGTAGAGAAAACTTGTAGGACTTGCCACGTGTCACTTTTTCGTCCTTTATCTCTGAAATTGATAGCAAAGAAACTACAGTCTATGTGATTGTGACCAATTTTTATGGCACTCAAATCCACTACCCAGAGAGAGAGTTATTGAAATTTTCCCACGATCACCTCTTTGAGATGAAATTCAGGAGCCTGAAAAAGCACTACCTTCCACAGATCATATCTCCAAAAATATTACGAACCAAGCTCTGAAATTTTTTGACGAATTTCCTCAGGAATTCAGATTCACGCCATATGAATTTCAGATTCTGAACCTTTGTAGAAAAAAATTTATAGCGAAAATTCCACGATGACCTGTTTAGGAGCTTGAAAACAGACCTAAATTCCACAGATGATATCTCCGAAAATGTTGTGAACCAAGCTTTGAAATTTTTAGACAATATTCCTCAGGATTTCAGCTTCGCACCCTGAAAATTTCAGCTTCTGAAACTTCGTATAAAAAAATTTATAGCGAAAATTCCACGAGGACCTGTTTGGAGCAGCGAAACCATAGTATCCAAATCTCTGATACCAAATGTTTTGTAACCAACTCCAAAAATATAAGAAAAAAGATATCAACGCCTTAGAAATAAGCCACCTTGAGGGGGAAACCTCCAATACATTACATAAATGAACAATTCTTGGATGATACAATTTACAAAACCTCCTTTCTATATATAGGAGTCCATGGGGCCATAATGTAATCCTAGTGGGCCTCAATGTAATCCTAGCCGACCTAACAATAATAATTTAAGGGCACAATAATAACAAAATGGGGGTTACAAGGGTACAATAATAACAATAAGGGGGTTACACTAACAATAATAAGGGACTATACTAGTAATATAGGGACCTAACAAAAGAACTAAGTGCTGGTGAAAAGAAGCTATTGGTTATTTAAAATAGAACAAAGCCTAAACTACGGATGAAAAACAACAAATGCAAAGCTTGAAAATGAATTCATTGCAAGAAAATAAATCACATGAGCTTGAACTTATCCAATTCATTCATTAAAGGTGTGTTAGAAGAGCTTGAGAAATGGACAAGTTAAGTGTAAATGAAGTTCTCCTAAATAAAAAATCAACTCACAATATTACAAAATGATTATTTGTAACACAGTAAGGTTTCTATTCTAGATTAACCTATGAATTTGAAGTTACCCTATTCTTTAATTTGACTTATCACTTCTATACCTTATTCATAAGTTTTGAGATTTTCTAAAATGATGCTTGGGAAAAAGGCTAAAGTGAGTTTGTAAAAGATTTGCAGAGTGATCAAAGCCTTAAACTAATATGACTGACCCTTGTTCATGTGATGATGTATCAATATAAATTCAGAACAAAAGTAAGTTTGTAAATAATGAATGACAAGAGATTAATTTTGACAACTAGCACTACTTAAAATGCAATGGATTACACTAAGCTAGAACGTGATCTATCAATCTTTAAAAGACAGTGACTACAACTTAAATTAGAATGCCATTAATCTTTTCTTGAAACAAAATGAACTGAGACTGAACTAGAGTGCTTCTAATCTACTTGAAGTACAGTGAACAGAGTTAAACTAAAATGCCATTATCAAACTGGAAATGTAGTGACAGAGCTGAACTAAATGCAATCAACCTCCGGAGTGCTGTGACTAAATTAACATGCAACTAGTCTATGGAATTCTACAGCCCATCTCGTTCAATAGGAATGATATTTTGGAAGAGTTTGTAAAAAAATTATGGATGTATTATTCCATGCATTTGAACATAAACATAAGCAAATACAACTAGAATCTAAGACACCACAGTTGCTTCTTATTCATTGTTAATGATGTTTTGGAAGAGTTTGTAAGAGTAAGACCGGCTGTGACACTTAGTGTAAACAAGCATAAATCATAAAATTCGAAAGGAAATGAAACTAAAATATACAACACCACAGCTATGCCTTATTCATCGTGATGATATTTTGGAAGAGTTTATAAGAGTAAGTCTAGCTGTGATGATTAATGTAAACAAGCATGAAACATAAACTTCAAAAACCTACTTAAGCTAGAAATGAAAAACGAGACTAAAATACCTATCTAAACCGTATAAACAAGGCTGCTCAGGTAGCATGGGCCCTCTACCACCGGATTAGCACGAAATCTACTTCAAGATTAACTCAACGCTTTCAAGGAAATGATGCTTCTTTCATTAAAGAGAATTTGCTTCAAAAACAGAGTGTTTTCGGAAATCTAAAATCTAGCAATCAACCACAAAATATAACCTTGTCCCTCGGTTTCCCGAGCCATATTTGTAAAAAAATTACATAACTGTCTTGAGATAACCTAGGGATAATTTTATTTCCAAATAAAAACCAAACTAGGACTCTGATGGTGGTCACGTAATACAACTAAGGACATCTGGACTGTCCTTGTCCTATTAGGAGTCTCTCTCCTAGTTTGAGTTCCCACGTACATAACCGCCTACAGAATTCTGTTCAAACTTTGTGGAGAGAAAAAAATGATGAGGGAATGATGTGGAATATGACCATATGTGGTTTCCTCTTAGATGACACCTGGAACCTGTGTAGACATGAAGACAGCTGTAGAATCGACAACTAGCTACAGAATGTCTGCATTCTGTAGCTAGATCTAGTTCAAAAATTACTACAATTACAAAATCATAAAAACATAGCAAGTTAGTCATGATATTAATTCTTAAAGAAATTTTAACTAATTCTACTAATCATTTGAGCTTGTGATTAATAATGGACAAAGGAAATGGAGTAGAATGTGGTGGAAGAAAGAACATCTTTGGAGCTTAACATACCCCCACTGCTAGATTCTTGCATGTCCTCATGCAACTATTCCATGAACTCTGAGACCTCTGCAAGGACATCCAACCCTCTTCTTCTGCTTTGCTTGGCAGTCAAAGGCCTTCATGGCTTCCTTATGACTAACTTGAATCTCAAATTTGTGAGTGCCCTGGTTAACTTTTTATTTCTCTTCTTCAATTTTTCACTGGCCTTGTGTAACTTTTGCATTTGTAAAGACAGAGTTGAATTCATATCAGTTTTCAGTTTAACTTGCTCTCTCATAATTTCATTCTCATTCTTGATATGTCTATTGAGTATTTCTAACTCATATTTATCCCTCCTTAGGATATCAACTGCAGATTTTGGTGGACTAGGAGTTCTGTCTCTTCCTTCTGAAGTTCTTTTCTCTAATGTCTCAACATAGTTGTAAATTTCTTGTCGTGCAAGGTCTATTTCAGGAGCCCCTTCATCAAAATCCCCCTCAGTAGGTGTTTCTTTGTTCTCTATGTTTATGACTCCAGTTTGTTTAACCTTTGTTTTCTTTAGTATCCCTCTAAGTCTGTGGCTCCTTCTCGGTTGAGATGGCCCTTCTCCTTTCTCTCTGGAAAATTTTCTTATTATCCTCTCTTTCTTGAGCTACTTCTTAATCTTAGTCAATTTCTCATAAATAATTTCTTCACTACTTTCTTGTATTGTTTTACCAGTTTCAGTTTTGGAGGTTTTCCATCTTCTTCTTCTTTTTGTAGGTTTGTCTTTAGGTGGAGGTTCCTTGGGTTCTTCAAAGTTATTTCTCACTAAGAAATCTTCCCAATTATCTCCCATTTTGCTCAAATGATGTTCAATCAAAATTTTGACTAAACCATGGTGGTATAAGGTTGTTTCCAGAAATTGAACTCTCTTTTGAACACTTGAGGCCATTTTCTTTAAACTATGAAGCAAGAAAAAGGGCAAATTGAGTTCTTCTTCTAGGAAATGCATTATCAACCGAATATGATAGACATAGAAAGTACCATATCTTCCTTCACAAGTGATGAATTTTTGCAAGATAAGCAACATGTTCCTCCATTTGTTCTTTAGTGTAGAGCTAGGGATACCCTTTTTAAAAATGGTGACATCCATATCTCATGACTTGAGTATCTGCTTCCATGCTTCGTTATGAAATTCTCTATTCTTGAACCACCTTTCTCCTTGTCTGGGAAATTCGGTTGCTTCTGCAATGAAGGCTTCAATAATGGTGAATTTGATATCTCCTATCTTGACCTCAGCTCCGTTGAAGGATCTTGGAAACGTTTTGGTCACCTCTTTGTGAAACCCACTGAATTTTTCAAAGAATTGCAACCACCCTGCTTGTTGTAACATTTCTCTGACTTGAGGATAACCTTCCAAGTACTTAGTGCCAACCGGTTCAGTCCTCACTATAAGACCCATAACTCCTCTTTCCAACCTTCAAATTTTTTCTCCTCTATTCACGGTGACAATGGTTGTTACAGAGATGCCTCTTTTTCACAGACCGAAATGGTTAAAAGTTGGCTACGGGAAAGAGTGATATGGAGTGGTTACGAAATGAATATAATGAGGTGAGGATGATGTGTATGAGTTAAAATATATCGCAGAAGAAAATACCGCGAAGATATTTTGTAACGAATTCAAAATCATCATTAAATTCTTTGGCCTAGTGACGTGACTAATCCAATCACTTCAGCACTTTAACCATTTAGATTTTTAAATGATGATCAAATATGGGATTTGAAATGGTGGAATAGAAGGAGTTTTATCCAAATTTTTTGCGGGAGGTTTGTTAGGCATGATCAAAAAAATTAATTAAAACAACTTTTTGAATTATTCATAACTTAACTATACTAAAATATTTCATGATATGTCATTATAATCAGAACTTTTACCTTTTCCTTTCCTCTGATTTTTTTTCATATGCTTTGTTCTCTCCCTGAAAATCATTAATTTTTGAGTCTTCATAACCTTCTTGATTTTTCTTGTTGTCATGGATATGCAGGATCATTTTATTGTAGATCAGGTGATTACTAGACAGTGCCTTCAGGATCTCTGGCTGCAGAATGTCTATCTGGCTGCAGAATGTCTGACTGGCTACAGAATGTCTGATTGATTGCAGAATGTACCTGTAAATAACTTGAAACATGAAATGGAATGGTTTGGAGCATGAGTGGAATGTTGTATGGAATGAGTGAAGATGGATGATGAAATATGATGTAATGGAATATGAATGAAGTGAATAATGGAGTGGAATGGATCACAACTTATGAAATGGAGTGAAGTATGAGAAGTGGTATGCAATTCATGATATGTATTATTCAATTGCAGGAAGAGATCAAACTTTAAAAATATGGAATGGAAATGAGGTGGAACATGGAGTGAAATGAATGAAGTGTGTATGAATGAATGAAATGGAGTATGGATGAATGCAATGAAATGGACCATAAGTGAAATGGATCTACACTTATGATTTTGTAACAATTGCTTGCAGAAAAAAAATTTGAAAAGCTAAAGTGTCAGAAAGATTCTGATTTTCACTCTACATTTTCTGTATAAACATGTTAATTAGTGATTAGTTTTCATGTTTATACTTTATTTATTTATTTATTTATTTTCAATAAAATGACTTCAGAAAATTCAATTAAGTTGATGAAGAAGAAAGATTCTTCTTCATTAACTTCATATCACTATTTTTCTGGAACTTCTTGACAAATTCTTCTCTTGAAAGTGGCTTATGATACAGCTTCAATCTATGACCATTCACAAGAAAAGTGACCTCTTCTTCATCTATTGTCTTGATTTTTATTGCTCCATTATAAAAAAATTTCACAATTTCATATGGCCCAAGCCAATGTGTTTGGAATTTACGTTGAAAATCTTTGAACTTTGAATCAAACAAGAGAGTCCAGTCACCTTCTTTGAACTTATTTTCCTTGATGTACTTATCATGCCATCTAGTCCTTTGCTGCTGGACTATACTTGTTTTTTGAACTGCATCTTGTTTGATCTCATCCAATTCATTAATCTGCTCCAATCTATGATTTTGTGCATCTGTTAGATCTAGTCCTAACTGAACTGCCATTTTGAAAGTTTGAATCTGGAACTCTATGGGAAACAAAACTTTCTTTCCATAAACAAGTTCATAAGGAGTATGACCTGTTGTGCTTCTCCATGTAGTTCTATAGGCCCACAAGGCTTCAGGAAGCCTATCTGCCCAATCTCTTCTATGTAAATGAACAGTCTTTGTTAGGATCCCTTCAATGACGTTATTAGTAGATTCCACTTGACCATTTTCTTGTGGATGATAGGGAGTAGATTTTCTGTGTCTGATTTTGTACCTCTCCATCATTTGTTCCACTAGCCTTGATGTGAATTGAGCTCCTTGATCTGTAACAATTTCCCTTGGGACACCAAAACGAGTAAAAATATCCTAAAAAAGAAAATTAACTACAGATGCTTCATTAGCAAAAAGTAATGGCTTGGCCTCTACCCATTTGGTAACATAATCAGTGCAAACTAATATATATCTCTTTTGTCTTGATGGAGGACTAATAGGTCCTACAAAATCAAAAGCCCATTTTTCAAAAGGTTCAATATGTACCTGAGGCTGCAATGGCATCTCACCTGAAGGAGAAGGTTTCCCTACCCTTTGGCAACTGTCACACCTTTTGACATACTCTTTAGCATCTTTAAAAAGGGATGGCCAATAGTATCCTAAATGAAGGACCTTATAAGCTGTCCTCTTATCAGCGAAGTGTCCGCTACAAGGTTCATCATGACATGCTTTGAGAATCTCAGGCATCTCATCTTCCTGAACACATCTCCTAATGATAAAATCTAGACCTGTCTTGTACAACTCATTAGCAACCCATGAATATTTTTCACTGTCATAAATGATTTTTCTTTTATCTCTTGCATTCATTATAGAAGGAAATTTTCCTGAAACTAAATAATTAGCAATGTCAGCAAACCAAGGAGTTTGGGTAGAAATTGCAAAAAGATATTCATCAGGAAATTGATCTTCAACTGGAGTGTCATCTTTGATGTTTTGGAGTATAGATAGGAAATCATCTACTGTGTTTTGTTTACCTGGCCTATCTAGAATAGTAATGTTGAATTCTTGTAATATTAATAACCACCTTATGACTCTGCCATTAGTAATTGATTTTTTCATTAAATATCTAATTGCAGAGTGATCTGTGTGAACAAAAGTTTCATAGCCTGTTATGTAGTGTCTGAATTTGTTTATGGCATGAACAACAACTAAAAACTCTTTTTCAGTTACAGTATAGTTTAACTCTGAAGGAGACAAATTTTTACTGGTATAGTAGATGGCATAAGGAATCAGGTCTTTTTGTCCCAATACTGCTCCTAGAGCTGTATCTGAGGCATCTACTGAAATATGAAAAGGTAGCTTCCAGTTAGGTCCCCTTAAAATAGGTGCTTCAGAAATTTTTGTTTTCAGGGTCTCAAAGGCTAACTGGCAGTCAGAACTCCATTTGAATTCACAGTCTTTGGTAAGTAATTTGAAGAGTGGAGATGCTATCTTGGTGAAGTTTTCTATAAATCTTCGATAATATCCTGTAAATCCTAGAAAACTCCTAACATCTTTTTGACAACTTGGAATAGATAAGTTAGAGATGACTTCAACTTTTGACTCATCAACTCTAATCCCATCTGTTACAGGTCAAAATACCTCCTCATCAGCTCAGAGGGGAAGACAAATATGGAAGAAGTACAAAGACCTAAATTAAACCTATTTCTGCCAGGGTAACGCCTATATAGAACAGAACAAGAGCGTTATAACGCAGGCAATCAGTACATTGGCCGCGTTAGTGACTAGGGCAACGCTCTGTTTACACTGGAGGGGAGCGTTACCCGTGTTTTAAGTTTGAATTGGGAAAAGAGCACGGAGAATGATTTGAATCTCCGACTTTCCCTCACAAAAGAGTCAGTTCATAAAGGAAACTGTAGAAGCACCAGTTCATTATTGGTCATTGCCATAGAAGACTGAACTCCAAGAGAGGCAAAGGCATAGAGATCAAAGAAACATCTAAGCTTTTTCCATTCCAAACTAGTGGAAAGAGAAGGGCAACAATGGCCTTCTCCCTCTCCTATAAGAAGGAGCTGAAGGCTCTTAATTGAAGGTCGAAGGATTGCTCAAGGTTCTTATATACTTGTGGAATAGAGAATAGTGTGACATTGTGAAGGCCAAGTGTCAAAGAGGTTCCTAGAGAGCTTGTTGACTTGGACTTATTCACTTGAGAGAGAAGAGAGATTGGGAAACTGAGGAGGGCTTGGTACAACCGATGGTTGTAATCCTCCTTCTTTCAAAATCAATAGAACTGTGTTCGTTTTGTCCATTCAATGCTTAATATTGTCATTATTGTTTGAACATTTACATAGTATGATATGAATGGCTCAGATGTGTATAATCGAGATGTTTATTATATATTGATTTAATTGATAGGATACTTGTTATATTAGAAATTACGCGGGTGCTTTGACTGATTGCAGGACTCGGATTTGGAGCCGGTGAAGAAGGACTCTTGCTTCACTGCGCAGCGCTCTCCAAGGGATTCCAAGACTGTCAAAGAGGTAATTCTCTATTGTATTCATTCAAGTTATTTCAAGCTAATATGAACATTCTCATGCCATCTTTGTGAACAGCATAGCTAATCTTACTGTCTGCCTCAGGCACCGAAAAGCCCTGAGAGGGATATTCGAAAACCAACCACCCAAGCAGTTTACCCTATAGCTGAATTGGCGACTCCGCTGGGGAATTTCCCCCATAGTTTCCGGACTATTTATTCCTTCCTTTCTTCTCTTCTTCTCTGTTCAAAGATCCTTCCAACCATTTTTTGATGCCCAGTAGACATACCAAACGCTTGCAGAGTTCAATCCTGTTCCTGTCTGGCCAAATGAAGAGCTTTTCCCTGGTTAACGCGACCTATGCAGGCTATCCAGTGCGTTATAATTTGGTATATGCTTAAATACAGTGCGTTATAACGCTGTATTTTCTCACAGACAGAGCGTTACTCAGCCAAAAACCTTGCTGTTCACTGTTGTGACTGTGTTTTAGCTGTAGAGTTTTTTGGCCATCAGTACCTTTCACCGACTGAATCCCTGTGCTTGTCTGCTAAAATGGCATTGTTATTTGTTTCTCTTATTTAGTTAGTGTGCAAAACATTTACTTTTTAAAAGAATTTTTTTTTTATTATTATTATTTTTCTGCATCTAGCTAAGTTTATTCTGAAAGTTTTAGTTCACAGACTGTTAAAAGAGGTAGATAGAAGTCTGAATCTTCAAAAGTTGAGCTATGTTATTTACATGTTGGTGCATGGATGATTGAAAAAGAAACCTCTCCCTGTAGAAACACTCTTCATTGAATTTAATATTTAGAGCATGTTTTGCATGGTTTATTGAGTCAGAGTCTCACTATACTTCATACGTCCATTCCCCCTCCGCAAGACTAATAACAAAGTACACTAAAAATAAAGCGACACTAAAATCAATCTAATTACTCTTTTTTGAGCTCACACAAATAGTAGTTCAGGCTAGGATCTTGGGTTAGGAAAGTGAGAAAACTACCCAGGATCTCAAAACTTGAAAACTAGAGTCATTAACGAGTGAAATCCTGTTGCACTCATATTATCGGGACCGTTCCTTTACCGGAGCTCAGCGCGAGACAACACTTGGGTGCACTAGAAGGTAGCCCGCCTTCGACTACATCCTGTGGGTGTGTTATATATTGGGGTTCCCTTCGGGGATGTCGAAACTAGATCAGGGATCTAGGTATTCTGCCCATATAGCACACTGTCCTTGACCGTGGACCCCCCTGATGATGTCTGTGATTTGAGGTATCCTTAGTGGCCATACTTTTAGGGACTTACACAAGGTGACTAGGACGGGCTATCCTGGTACCTGAAACAGACGGACCCACTCTATCTTCGGTCTTTAGGAGGGTACTTGTCTTCACGAGAGTGCTTACACCTATCGTCTGAGGTTCGGGCGAAGCTCTAGAGTGACCGTAACTGTACTTTCAACCAACCCTCTCTGTATACTATTGCGATACTGGATTTCATCACCAGTGAACGGTAGTACTCAGACAGAGCACCCTATTCTGGCTGCTTTTTGATTGATTTTAGAAAGTGTTTTTTTTTTTTTTTTTGTTAAGTGTGTGGTTACTGTCATTTGAGACTTCATAATAGATCACAATTTAATAAAATTTGTTAAAATTAAACCGGTCACCGTGGCGTCCCCTGACCCACGCCGTCTGTCTCGACGATAGCAAGGTCTACCTCCTCTCAACCTTGAGGAAGAATTGAACCTTGGTGAACCCGGGCCTTCTACGGAAGAGCAGTCTCCTCTGACTAATCTTGATTATCACATATACCCTTACCAGCCGGAACTCCTGGAGGACCCTTTCACTGAAGGCGTTGTACCTAATTACAATCCTCCGCTCACTGATCCGTTAGGGCCTGTGATAATCCAAATTACACCATGCCGAGATATGTCTGCGGAAACACCAACATCTATTTCTCCACTGACATCCACAGGGTCGATACCAATGGCAACCATTCCTGGTTCGCCACCATCCTCCCCGTCGGTGGTCAGTTCTATGCCATTACTAGGCAACCCCAGTAGTCAACACATACCTATTCCTAATCCTATGGTCAACACAACTGTCAGTAGTTTACCGAACCCTTCGGCATCTACTCCTACCGTGACCACTTTGGGGACCATGGTAGCTCCTCCCACGAGCATGAATACTTCGGTGCCCTTTAGCAACCCTTTCGGTTGGAACCCTCTGTTGAGTTCAAACCCCTTGGCCACTATACCAGGGGGCAGTGTTATCAGTATGCAGGTAGCAGGGATTATCTCTCTTCCTATGCAATCCTTAGGACAAATGGGACAACCCATTGTAAATACTATCCCCTTAAGTGGTTCAAACATAGGTGTAGGATCTATACCGTTGCCAAATTATGCAAGTACTAGTATGCCTCCAGGAAACTCTATTGCATCCATTTGGACTAACCAACCCCAACCTCCGTCTGGAGTGGGAGGGCACTTTTACGCTGGGGGCAACCAACCATTTGCCCCTCAATACACTATGCCCTATGGACAACAACCGCATGTTCCTACTCCTCCACCTATGGGAGGTTTTTATCAAAGTCCCACTTACCCTTCTGGTAACACATGGATGGGGGGACCCTATGGTCCAAGTAGTCAGCCCATACTGCCTTGGTTAGACTCGGGGGAAAATCCACAATTTCCATTCTTGGCAGCTTTGGACATACCCGACATCCATAAGCTGATGAACGACCCCATCAACCACAACCCGCTTTGGCCTCCAATACTGCATAAGACTCCTTCTGATATCTCGAAGTTCGACGGGAAACATGGGGACGACCCGGCCACACACATCACTACCTTCCATTTATGGTCCATATCCAATTCCATGGTAGATGATAGTGTCCGACTTCGACTGTTTCCCCGCACCCTTACAAGCAATGCCGCCAAGTGGTACATTGAATTACCACGCGCCGCCATCAATACGTTTGGCGCTTTAGCGACGGAGTTCTTAAAGAACTTCCAACTGCCAATTAGAGTGGAAACCGGAACAAAATTGTTAACATCGTTGCGACAAGATACCGCCACCCACATCTCCGACCATATTCATGAATGGAGACGTAGGAGGAGGCTCGTTAAAGTGCCAATACCGGACCATCTCTTGGCCAATTGGTTTTGCAAGTCTCTTTTACCCCACATCTCTAAAGACATTGGCCTTTCTGGTGCGGTGACGGAAGATCAATGTATTCGTCGTGCCCAGCACCTGGATTTAATCTATTCACAATCCGGCACGCTTTACGATCTGCTCCCCCATGCCCCTGGTAACCCAAACCCTCCGGCTACTTAGAAAACGAGAGCTCATGCCGATGGTCTCATTGGCGCGATCTCTGGTGTAGCCACCAATCAGTCTCGGGGGCAAACCTCCCAGCCATCCTCGGCTGCCACCGCCCCCCATCAAATGACTCCTCTTCCTCCCGCTGAGATAAATTCGGTGCAAATCTCACAAAAACCTAGTGGGAAAAATAAGAAGAACAAGAAGAAAACATCTTCTTCGGAAGAGCAGTCGGATAATCAGAATAACCCTAATCAGAAAAATGCTGCCAGAAATGACAGAGGAAAGGATAAACCCATGAAATTTCCTTGCAAAATCTGTGCGGAGGATCACTTGACATACAAATGTCCTCGGCTGCAGGAATGCACCGATTTTATTGCTAACAAGGATTCTGGGCGAACACCTGCCGTTCTTCACAATCCTTTCCCCAATCAACTGCAGCAACATCAACACATGGTTGACAATCCACCACAACCCCATCAACGGGGCAATGGTGGTTCATATCCTTCTGGCGAAGGACCATCTGCCATTTATGGCATTGAGAGTATTGACCTTCAAACTCACGCCAAGCTTTATGGAAATCCTACCATAGATGCTCAGGAACCTGGAACTAGTTCCAATCCGCCGCCTCCCAACGATTTACATATCGAAAGGCCTACTGTTGAACTTGTAATTCGTCCCTCCAAAGGGACACTTCGACGCACGACTCATAATACCTCTACACGTGCAGCCCAAAACTACAATATTGTAGAAGATTTGGCGCAAGCACCGTCAGCTATGTCTGATCTTGAAGTATTACAAACCTATCCAGCAGAAAGGAAAACCTTGCTTTCGGCCATTGGTGGAATAGATCCCCAAGATTCCATGCTAGCAATATTTGATATGGAAAAGGTTAAACCTTGCCTCTCACATCAACTCACATTCCAGGTGCAGGTTGTGTCGAAAGGGAGACCAATCCATCGTACTGTCATAGACGAAGGTTCTTCGACCTGTGTTATGTCACAAGCTTGCTGGCTCCATTTAGGTTCTCCTACTCTAACCCCGCCATCGAATTCCCTCAAAGCTTTCGATGGCCACACTTTCCTACCAAAAGGATACCTTGCTAGCTTTTCCATCACTCTAAGTGGGAAAACGGTAAATGTGGACGTTAAAGTCGTAGAGCGTCATCTCGACTATAATCTATTGCTCGGTCGCAGTTGGTCTTATGCTATGACCGCCATCGTGTCTTCGGTCTTCCGACTCATCCTATTTCCATTGGATGGGAAAATAGTCACGGTCGATCAGCTATCCTTCTGCACCCCTGATTATGCCACTTTACCAAGTAGCATTGTACCCCTAATAGGAGGTGTCCCTGACTCTTACGTCAGTATCGGTACCGGTCTTCTGAAGGCATCTTCCCTATTGGGTTGTTTTCCTCTACCACCGCCGCAGATCCCAAACACGGTTGCAATAATATCCACCTTTTCAGATGGATCTATCGACCCATGGATCATCCCGGCACCTTCAGATATTGATTCTTATGGAGATCAGATGCCGCTTTCGCCGGTCGAGTTGGCTTACCAAGCCATCCAAGGCACATCTGAACCCTCCACTGATATGGTTTCGACCACAGGTACAAACCTCTCTCCCATAACAGTTCTCTCTAAGGATCTCCTCAATGAAGTCTGGCCTACAGACGAAGCTATTCGAGAGATCATGTCATTAGAAGAACAACCTTGGGGAGAGTTTCACCATCGCACTTCGACGATTGATTCGGAGGCGATAAAAACTGAAATCCCGTCTTTTGACCAACCTGAGATAGTTCCCTCCTCTTATACGATTGTTCACACTATCGATTCAGAAGGGAACATGGGTAATATTTCCAAGACACTGCTCATTGATATCTCGGTCAAAACGGGTATCGTGGAAAATATTCAGATTGGAGCTGACTGCAATCCTGAGGAAATTGCGTCCTTCACATCTCTTTTTAAAGAATTCCGCGATGTCTTTGCTTGGTCTTATGACGAAATGCCCGGCATAGATCCTTCTATTTTCGAGCACGAAATCAAGACTTATGACAATGCTAAACCAATCTGGCAACGACTCAGACCTTTCCACCCGCGCAAAGCAGCCACCATTAAGGTTGAAGTAGAAAAAAAATTAAACGTTGGCTTCATCTACCCCGTTCCCTTAACTGAATGTGTTTCCAATCCGGTTCCCGTTGATAAAAAACAAGGCACTATTCGAGTTTGCGTCGATTATCGTGATCTGAACGCCGCTTGTCCCAAAGACAATTATCCTACGCCGTTCATTGATCAAATTCTCGACGATTGTGCCAGATGCGAGTCTTTTTCCTTCATGGACGGATTCTCGGGATACAACCAGATTGCCATAAAAAAAGACGACCAGCATAAAACTGCTTTCATCTGTCCTTGGGGCATTTTTGCATATAAAAAACTCCCATTTGGCCTGAAGAATGCTGGAGCAACTTTTCAGCGGGCTATGGACTATGCTTTTCCTGACATTCGACATCTTGTACAGGCTTACTTGGATGACCTTCCGGCTCATTCCAAGAAGCGACCGAACCACTTGACTCATTTAAGAGAAATTTTTGCTAGGTGCAGGTTCTACAATATACGCTTGAATCCTCATAAATGCATATTTATGGTCGAGTCCAGGCGATTGTTAGGTTTCATTGTTTCCAAGCATGGGATTAGGGTTGATCTCGATAAGGTCAAAGCAATTGCTGAATTTCCGGCACCACAATCCATCCTTCAACTCCAAAGCTTGCAAGGGAAGGCAAACTTTTTGCGTCGTTTCATCGCTAACTATGCTGAGATGACGAAAGGATTCATGCGATTATTGAAGAAAGGAAAACTATACTTGTGGGATGACCAAGCTCAACGGTCATTTGATGCTTTAAAACATGCACTTGTTTCAGCCCCACTCCTTAGTGCCCCCGATTACTCACGCGACTTTCTCCTCTATCTGGCAGCATCACCATCCTCACTCGGAATGGTTTTGGTTCAAATACACGATGACGACAACGAACATGTGATTTACTATTTATCAAAAGGTCTAATCGGACCTGAGTTACGTTACTCACATGTGGAAAAACTATCTCTGGCGGTAGTTTTTGCCATCACCCGACTCCGACATTATATATTGCTGCGACAGACTACGGTGATTGCTTTGGAGAATCCCATGCGACATATCTTGTCTAGACGAATTATTGGCGGGAAATATTCCAAATGGATCGTCATCCTCCAACAATTTGATTTGGTTTTCACAGCTGCCAAAGCAAATAAATCCCTCGTCTTCACCGAATTATTATTGGACCTTCCCAGAATCGACCCGGCAGAAGTAGCTCATGATCCATTCCCTGATGAATCTGTCTACTTGGTCGATTCTTCAGACCCATGGTATGGAGACATCTTAGTCTACTTACAAACTCAATGCTTCCACCCAGCTCTCACGTCTGACGACTGTCGTCGTATCTGCCACCAAGCAAAGCACTACCTCGTGCTAAACGATACCCTATATCTTCGTGGTGTTGATACTATTCTCCGACGTTGTCTCACTATCGATGAAGCAGAACGCGTTTTGAATGACTGCCACGCGGGGGCATGTGGTGGCCATCTTTCGGGCATAGCTACTGCCCAAAAAATCTTGCGCGCTGGTTACTGGTGGCCCACTCTGTTTAAAAACTACATTGCAGCAGTCCAGAAGTGCCATCCATGTCAAATTTTCACAAAAAAAATGTGCGCACATCCTACCCCCCTTCACCCGGTTATCTCCGTCGGTCCTTTCACTAAATGGGGAATTGACTTCATCACCTGCAATCCCGCTTCGGAAAACGGACACAACTACATCGTGGTTGCAGTCGATTATTTTACGAAATGGGCTGAAGCCCTTCCCACTTTTAAGGCCGATGGTGAAACCGCCGCTCTCTTCTTGTTTAATCAGGTAATCTGTCGGTTCGGTGTACCCCTATTGATTGTCACAGATCATGGATCTCACTTTCAGAATCATATGATGACCGAATTAACATCCATGCTAGGTTTCCGACAAGATCAATCTTCGTCTTATTATCCTCAAGCTAATGGTCAAGTAGAAGCCGTAAATGGCGTCCTCAAAACCATGATTCGTCGATTGGTCGGAAACCATAAAACCACATGTCATCGGAAGTTGTATTCCGCGTTATGGGCATACCAAACATCAGTTAAAACTGCCACAGGCTTCACACCTTTCCAACTTGCTTTCGGCCTTGAGGCAGTACTTCCAATCGAGTGCGAAATCCCATCACTCAAACTTTTCGTTGAACTCCTGCCTGGCACCACCGCCACAGAAGAGCGCTTGCTCTCACTCGATCATTTGGACGAAACTCGTCGAGATGCTACACTAGCACTCGAAGCTCACCAGCGCCGAGTTAAAGCTCAATACGACAAATATGTCAAGCCTCGTCCTTTCCAAGAGGGCGATCTAGTTCTACTATATGATCAAAAGCACGACCTCTTGGGGGCAGGGACACTCCAACCATTGTGGCTCGGTCCTTACATTGTTACTAAAGCCCTCTCAAAAGGAGCTTATGAACTACAGGACTGTAATGGAATTCCACTCGAGGAGCCCCGCAACGGGCTCTATCTGAAAAAGTATTTTGCCTAGTTTCGCACTAGGCATATGCTTTGTAATTTTATGTATATAAGTTTTGCCTATTTTATTTTGATGCTTCTGGATTATTGTTTTTGGTTTAAAGTGTTTTTCTCATGTAATTTTTTTCTTTTGCACAGATGTCATCGCATTCGTTATCATACGTCGGATATGCGGACGGTGCTAGTCATCACACTAGACACATCGCTTCAACTGCTTGGGTTCTCTATACTCCTGAGTCGGACCTTCTTGGTTCCGGGGGAATTTTCCTGAGTAATGCCACCAATAATGTTGCCGAGTACATGTCAGTGATCCAACTCCTCACGGAAGCGGCATCTTGTGACATCTCTGATTTAGTGGTCAGGTTAGATTCCCAACTAATCATTATGCAGTTAAACAATCATTACCGTGTCCGCCACCCTGTATTGCTACGTTATTTTTTACGAGTACGACTTTTAGAGCATCAATTTCAAACAATCACATTTGAACACGTTCCTAGAGAATTTAATGCAGTAGCCGATTCTTTGGAAAATTATGTGTTAGATTGGCATTTATCGCATTTATTGTAAAATATTTACTCATGAGTACATATATTTTTATCACATCCAAAAATACATAAAAATTTAAAAACACAAATCACCAAAAAATATATATACATATATATATGTCATGTCCAATACATAGTAAACATCGAAAAGAAAAATCTCCCAAAACTTGGGGTGTTTTACAAAATTTGGCTACACTAAGCCATGCTCTGACACTAATACATCTACTCCACCAGCTAAGCTTGATGCTCATAATAGCATACAACTGCTCTAGCTATCCTCCTCAGAGGGACTAAGTATCTCTCCGGTACACCCACAGTATGCCGCTGCAGACGAACTGGAACCTCCCGCATAGGAAGCGGTGGTATACCCATACTCAGACCCTCCAGGTTCCTGGAGAGTTCATGTAAAACTTGGGTATCATCGTCGTCGCTGGCTTCCACATCCTCTACAGGTGCGCCAGCCCTGGGTAGCTGCAATCCTCGCCGTACATAGCGAGGGGCCCCAGCTGGACGGATAGGTGCCACATCTATGTCAAGCAAACAAAAGCTTCATGTCAAAACTTAATTTTCACCCCCTTTTCAACAAATTTTTTTTTTTCTTACATAAACATTCAAAAGCTAAAAACGCAAAAACTTCTTTGAAAAAACACTGATCATTTTTTCTTACCATCGGGCCCCCACTGGGTGCCAGGGGGCAAGACTAACTCCGGATCGCCTATGAAGTTCATCCCTGCATAGGGATAATCCTCAATCATGATGATATGGGAGTCCAGCCAATCAAAAAACCCCTCATCAAAATAGTGACGGACGAGACCCTCTCCAGTCCGTGGAAGCAAAGTGGCCCACCGAGCCTGCCTCGGCTCGCGTGGACCCAGTGGCGCTGTAGGGATCCTGGGCCTCATCAGTGGTATCTGCTCCAGTATGAAAGAAAAAATCAGTGTACTGTACCCAAACTCCCTTTGAGTACGGGTCTTGCATGCAGTAAGCTCTGCTCGGACCCGACGGGCCACACCGTCACACCAGTCGAAAACCTGAGGCTGCATATAATCCAAGGCTAGGAGCATCTGAGCCT
Source organism: Pinus albicaulis (assembly GCA_034641835.2). NCBI lineage: Eukaryota > Viridiplantae > Streptophyta > Pinopsida > Pinales > Pinaceae > Pinus > Pinus albicaulis. The sequence continues at coordinate 32,611,608 of MU968551.1, forward strand.
TGGTGGCCACATGCTGACTCTTAGCACCTGCCAAGCGAACAATCATCCATAGTATAGACCGCAGGGGTCTCAGAGTCACCTGTGCAATAGGTATCCAGTTACTCACATCCTGGGTGCCACATATGCAGTGCGCATGGATCAAATCAGTAGTGGAACGAGGGTCAGCTCTGGACCCCGTCAAATTGGGCCTCGCCCCACGACATGACAAACCGGTCAAAAAATACACATCATCCTTTTCGATGGCAAGCTCATTGCCACCAATCCGAAGGACATGATGCTGTTCGTCCCACTGCTGGATCAGCCACCTCAGGAGGTCCTCTTGACCACCTCAGGAGGTAGCGAGTTTTTCTTTGTTGGACTCGTTAAAACTTCACAAAGAATATTGAGTTTACTTCATCTCCTCGTACTCATAACAACATGAGGTAGACGTCCATTGAACATAGATTTCTCACTTTCCCGGATTCGATGGACTAACTTACGGAAAATGAACTGTTTTGGGCTTACTATTATCCCTTTTCCGTGCCCGGTTATCAAGACATGCCAAAGGTACCCCAATAGAGTCGTCTTTTACGACATTTTTCAGACTCTCTAAACATGAAAAATTCACCGATTTTACTCGTCTGGACTCGTTAAACCTAATCAGACAAGACATGGAGTTGTCTTTTATGACATTTTTCAGACTCTCTAAACATGAAAAATTCACCGAGTTTTCTCATCTGGACTCGTTAAATCTAATTATATGGGGCACAAAGTTGTCTTTCCTGACATTTTTCAGACTCTCTAAAAATGAAAAATTCACTGAGTTTACTCGTCTGGACTCGTTAAACTTAATCAGACGGGGAAAAATTTGGACAAAATGGATACTACCTCTGTTACATTTTCAAAAAAGGTCGATTTGGCAGCAAAATTCTTGAACATGGCACTTCCCAGAAAACTCTTTCGCAGTTAGCCGAACCCTACCATCTATGAGTATTAGCCTTCATTTCCTAGGGTCCCTGCACTGGTAAAATCCTAACACACTCTTTGGTGTTCAACACGCTTCAGCTACCTAGTACCCTGCTAGAGTGCCTTCTATTGTTCAAGCAGATCTCGTTATCTACTGCTCCTGTTATCAACCAAACCGTTCATTATGCCAAAAATTATTTGTCGTCTGACGTTCCCATTTACTCTTCCTTATCTCAAATCATAAACAAAATCAATTGGTTTCCGTTTCATGTTGACTGATGTAGGACGCCTCAGTGCCTACCTCTCAACAGATCACTTCCTATCGACTTCAACACCTTATCTAGGAAGTTGATCCAGAAACACATCAGTACCCAGATACTTGCAGACATCAGTGGTAGGTAGTCTTGTGTTTGATCAAGGGTCTTCATCATTGGCTCTTGTTCGAATGATTCTACGAGTGTTCGACTTCAACTCCTTTTATTCACACTCGCTAGATTGTACTGGGCATCTTAGGGACCATCATCATTATCGGTGGCCACCTTCGCGTCTGTTAACAGTTTTCATTATTGACTGGTAATCCGACGATTTCTCACATGTTCGACGACAACTCCTTCATTCACATGTTGAGAAATATGCAGTTTAAGTGAATCGGCAGTCAAGACCTTGGGGCAAAGGCTACACCATTAAAGTTGTGTTCCCTTCCCCAAGCTGCGATATTGTTTATGGAGACAGCTTCTTCAGCCTGATCATGTTATGACAGACACTTCCACATTATGCCTATTGGTGGACAGATTCTTCATATCTCTATTCTAGAGAAATCATGTTGTTTAAGCTACTGAGCATGGGACATGCCCAACTCTAGGCAAATACTATATTTTCTGACATATGTTGTTGTTTCAGGTTTTCCTCAGTATTTCAATCTCTCTATCTCTACAAATTATAAAGTATTTCGGCCATCGTCTTCATCTCTGACCTCACACTTTAGGGGGCATCTGTTACAGGTCAAAATACCTCCTCATCAGCTCAGAGGGGAAGACAAATATGGAAGAAGTACAAAGACCTAAATTAAACCTATTTCTGCTAGGGTAACGCCTATATAGAACAGAAAAAGAGCGTTATAACGCAGGCAATCGGTACATTGGTCGCGTTAGTGACTAGGGCAACGCTCTGTTTACACTAGAGGGGAGCGTTACCCGTTTTTAAGTTTGAATTGGGAAAAGAGCGCGGAGAATGATTTGAATCTCCGACTTTCCCTCACAAAGGAGTCAGTTCACAAAGGAAACTGCAGAAGCACCAGTTCATTATTGGTCATTACCATAGAAGACTGAACTCCAAGAGAGGCAAAGGCATAGAGATCAAAGAAACATCTAAGCTTTTTCCATTCCAAACTAGTGGAAAGAGAAGGGCAACAATGGCCTTCTCCCTCTCCTATAAGAAGGAGCTGAAGGCTCTTAATTGAAGGTCGAAGGATTGCTCAAGGTTCTTATATACTTGTGGAATAGAGAATAGTGTGACATTGTGAAGGCCAAGAGTCAAAGAGGTTCCTAGAGAGCTTTTCGACTTGGACTTCTTCACTTGAGAGAGAAGAGAGATTGGGAGACTGAGGAGGGCTTGGTACAACCAATGGTTGTAATCCTCCTTCTTTCAAAATCAATAGAACTGTGTTCGTTTTGTCCATTCAATGCTTAATATTGTCATTATTGTTTGAACATTTACATAGTATGATATGAATGGCTCAGATGTGTATAATCTAGATGTTTATTATATATTGATTTAATTGATAGGATACTTGTTATATTAGAAATTACGCAAGTGCTTTGACTGATTGCAGGACTCGGATTTGAAGCCGGTGAAGAAGGACTCTTGCTTCGCTGCACAACGCTCTCCAAGGGATTCCAAGACTTTCAAAGAGGTAATTTTCTATTGTATTCCTTCAAGTTATTTCAAGCTAATATGAACATGCTCATGCCATCTTTGTGAACAACATAGCTAATCTTACTGTCTGCCTCGGGCACCGGAAAGCCCTGAGACGGATATTCGAAAACCAACCACCCAAGCAGTTTACCCTATAGCACCATCCCCTAAAATGTGATGTCCTAAAACAATTCCTTCAGTAAACATCATAAAACACTTCTCATGACTAAGTGAAATATTTGCTTCTTTACATCTTTTTAAAACTTTTTCCAAGTTTGCTAAGGCTTCTTCAAATGTGTTTCCATAAACTATGAAATCAGCCATATATACCTCTACACAATCATGTATTAGATCTGAAAAGATTCCTAATACTGCCCTTTGAAATGTTGCAGGTGCATTGCATAATCCAAATGGCAATACTCGGTAAGCATAGGTACCCCAAGGATAGGTAAATGTAGTTTTGTCTTGATTCTCAAGTGCTACTTGAATTTGATTATAACCACTAAACCCATCTAGAAATGAGAAGTACTTTTTGCCAGCTAAGGTATCTAACACCTGATCTATGAAAGGTAGGGGAAAATGATATTTAAGAGTAGCTTTGTTTAATTCTCAGTAGTCAATACATACCCTCCATTTACCATTTTTATTTGGCACAATTACCAAAGGATAAACCCACTGACTATCTGAAATAGGATAGATAAAGTTGACATTCAACAATTTCTGTAATTCTTCTTTAACAATCTTCCTAAGATTTGCATTCATCCGTCTTTGAGGTTGTCTGATTGGTTTAAAATTTTCCTCTATGTAGATGTGATGAGTGCAAGTCTTGGGGCTTATCCCTTTCATATCAGTGTACTCTCATGCATATGCAGAAGAATTTCTCTGTAGGATTTTGACTAGCTCTTCTTGTTGAGATTTTTCTAGGTTCTTGTTTATGTTTAAAGTTTTGCCTAGAAATATCTCAATTATAGAGCTGCCAAATTTATCCATAGAAGAAAGAGACATCTGTCTTGATGACAAAAAATCAATGTTGGATTCTTCTTGAAAATTTTTATGTTTGTATTCCGAAAAGGATTCAAATTTTTCTAAAGTATTTAGAATTTGACTATCTTCACTAATTTCTGAAATTGTGAAGAGAGGTTGTAAGTCTTCTTCATCCTCTATCCATTGAGTATTATCTAAATCTTTAATTGTCCTTGCTGGAGGATACAAAGTGAATTTCTTAGTTGAACTACCATCAGAGATATACATATCACCGGGTCTACAACTAATGAAAGCATCAGCTGTAGCTAACCAAGGTCTTCCTAATATAATAGGATGCCCTCCTAGATTATTCTTAGGAGTTAGGATCATGAAATCCACAGGGTACTCCCAAGAATCTACAGACACTGGAATATCTTCTATTACCCCATCAGGTTTGATCACAGATCTGTCTGCTAGTTGTAATAATGTGGGGGTAAAAAGAAGATTAGGAAGTTTTAGTTTATCCATGATTTGTCTACTCATGATATTGATGGCTGCCCCTAAATCAATGAGTGTGTTTTGGATCTCAATTCCATTGATGTGAATTTTAACAACTGGATTTCCTGGGTCTAGATACTTTGGAATAGCAATCTTACCCATCATAATGTCTGCTATTTTTCCTGCCAGTTGAATTTTCTTTGTCTCTCTTATTCTTTTTCTTGTTTTCTTCATGCTCAACTCCTTTATTGTTTTTGCTAAAATTGGAATTTGCTTGATAGCTTGTAATAATGGAATCTTAATGCAAACATTTCTCAGCTCATTTAGGAAATCATAATTAGGCACCATAATTTTTTTTTCTACACCCCTATCAATTTGTAATCTTTCTGGAAAGGGAGGTGTAGAAGTGGATGTTGATGGCTGCTCTAATACAGGAGTTGAAATTATTGGTTCTTTTTGTTTTATTTTTTCAATGTTTGGGTCCTGAAAAGATGTGTCTTCTTCAAGACTTTTATTTTCCCGTAGAGAATCTTCCTCAGAGTTGTCTTGTTCTTGTATGATCACAGAAGGTTTCCTCTTTTCAAGTATTCTTCCAGACCTAAGTTGAACATCACTAAGGTCTAGAGGAGTGATTAAATAGATTGGAAATTGTTGGCCTTCTATCATGTATGTATTCTGAAGATTTTTATTGTTGGGGTTTGGTATGGGTTGAGAAGGAAACTGATTTGATTTCTAAGGAAATGGTAATGGAAGTGGTTGATTTTGATGTTGTGGGTTCTGAGGATTCTGTTGAGAATTTTGTTGAGGACTTTGAGGAGAAAAATGTAGGTATGGTGGATAGGATGGTGGATACTGATAGTACTGAGAGTATCTTCCATAGGGATTTTGTGCTCCTTGTGCCCGAGCTTGAGATTGATTTTGAAATTGGGGCCAAGGTTGCTGCCAAGAATTCCAATTTGGTGGAGGTTGGTTATACATTTGATCATGGAATCCTTGTGTTTGAGGTCCTTGCCAAGGCCTTCTAGAGACAAAATTGAGAGATTCTGTGGAATTTGTAAGAGTTTCCTCTTGAAAGACAGCTTTAAGACCAGGAAGTGAAGGAAAAATTTTTGTCTCATGTTTTTCTGAACAAATTACACAAGTCTCTACAACTTTTGCATCCAAAGGACATTCTCTCAAGGCACGCTTCCTTCTACATTTGGGACAAAAGATTGCTAAGGCATTAGATTCAGCTTTTTGCTTGTTTTGTAACTTAAGGGTGTCTATTTGTTCACTAAGACTCCCTAAGATGTCAGATTTGAATTCATCAAGCATATGTCCTATCTCTTCCCTACTTACTGTCCCAAAAGCAGACTTACTTACCCTTGCAAGAGCAGGGTTTCTTGGACCTTTTACAGTTTTGGATTTCCCTCTTGAAAGGTTGATACATAACTCAGATATTTTAGGTAATGTGAGCTGAGATATATCCCCTTTTTCCATCATGTTAAGGATATCCAACCATTCATCCCTAATTGTCTTCAACAAGAGAGCTTTTAAGGTGTCTTGATCTAAGTTCTCCATTTTTGCTCTTTTGATGTTGTAATGAAATCTCTCCAACAAATCTTCCAGGTTTTCATCTTCTTTTTGTAACATATTAAACACTTCCTCCTTATGATTGATTGGCATACAATAATCCAAATACCTCTCTAGAAATTCTTGTTTCATGTCTTCCCATGTCCTAATAGAACTATTGATCAAACTCATAAACCACTTCAATGTTGCTCCTTTCAATGTTGAAGGAAATAGTTTAAGTTTTTGAGCATCTTGTAAGTAGTCATAAGTTCTACATAGGACTTCAAATTCAAATAGGAAGGTTTCAGGATCTTCAGTTTTAAGTCCATATAAGTTTGGAAGGACAGAGGGTGAAATTTTTTTCATAGTTGTATTGGTTTCTTCATCTACTATAGGAAACCCAAAAGAGTTTCCCATTTCTCTTCTACCTCTTCCTCTACTTCCTTCTCCTTCTGCACCTATACCTCCTTCTCCTCTACCTCTACCTCTACCCCCTTCCAAATAATGTGTGTTCTCCATTAAATACTCCTCCTCCCCCTTCTTCTGCCATATTTGATTCTTCTGTGGAAGTGGAAAAATTTGTATCTCTAGGAAGGGTCCTTGAATCTTCTCCTAAGAAAGGTTCAGTGGATGAAGTGGAAGGTATTTCTAATGGAATATCTGATATTAAGTCTTATGGAAGTCTAGGATCAGTAAAGGATGGAGTGTGGGTCTGAGTTGGAGGTGTACTAGCTCTTGGTCTAGGTGAAACAAGTGGTGTTCTAGGAATCAAACTTCTGCTTCTTATGAATCTACCCCTTGAGTCTCTCTCTCTACGCATATCATTGTTTTTGGGAGTTAAGAAACAAGGCTACCTAGTTACACTTCCCCGGCAACGGCGCCAAAATGTTTGTGCTCAACCTAGTGTTCCTAAATTGAGTTCATTAATTGTCAACCAGAGTTGGTAAACTGCTGAAGTGTGGTGCACTATATGTGCCTAGGTATTTGTTTCTCACTACGTTGTGTTTAGTGTTTTATGATGTTTTTGGTTTTATGGTTTTATGTTTTAAAAGGGAAAGAACTAAGTGCTGGTGAAAAGAATCTATTGGTTATTTAAAACAGAACAAAGCCTAAACTATGGATGACAAACAACAATTGCAAAGCTTGATAATGACTTCATTGCAAGAAAATCAATCACAACATGAGCTTGAACTTATCCAATTCATTCATTAAAGGTGTGTTGGAAGAGCTTGAGAAATGGACAAGTTAAGTGTAAATGAAGTTCTCCTAAATAAACAATCAACTCACAATATTACAAAATGATTATTTGTAACACAGTAAGGTTTCTATTCTAGATTAACCTATGAAGTTGAAGTTACCCTATTTTGCAATTTGACTTATCACTTCTAGGCCTTATTCATAAGTTTTGAGATTTTCTAAAATGATGCTTGGGAAAAAGGCTATAAGTGAGTTTGTAAAAGATTTTCAGAGTGATCAAAGCCTTAAACTAATATGACTGACCCCTGTTCATGTGATGATGTATCAATATAAATTCAGAACAAAAGTAAGTTTGTAAATAATGAAGGCCAAGAGATTAATTTTGACAACTAGCACTACTTAAAATGCAATGGATTACACTAAGCTAGAACGTGATCTATCAATATTTAAAAGACAGTGACTACAACTTAAATTAGAATGCCATTAATCTTTTCTTGAAACAAAATGAACTGAGACTGAACTAGAGTGCTTCTAATCTACTTGAAGTACAGTGAACAGAGTTAAACTAAAATGCCATTATCAAACTAGAAATGTAGTGATAGAGCTGAACTAAATGCAATCAACCTCCGGAGTGCTGTGACTAAATTAACATGCAACTAGTCTATGGAATTCTACAGCCCATCTCGTTCAATAGGAATGATATTTTGGAAGAGTTTGTAAAACAAGTCTCGCTGTATTATTCCATGCATTTGAACATAAACATAAGCAAATACAACTAGAATCTAAGACACCACAGCTGTTTCTTATTCATTGTTAATGATGTTTTGGAAGAGTTTGTAAGAGTAAGACCGGTTGTGACGCTTAGTGTAAACAAGAATAAATCGTAAAATTCGAAAGGAAATGCAACTAAAATCTACAACACCACAGCTATGCCTTATTCATCGTGATGATATTTTGGAAGAGTTTATAAGAGTAATTCTAGCTATGATGATTAATGTAAACAAGCATGAAACATCAACTTCAGAAAGCTACATAAGCTAGAAATGAAAAACGAGACTAAAATACTTATCTAAACCATATAAACAAGGCTGCTCAGGTAGCAGGGGCCCTCTACAACCGGAGTAGCACGAAATCTACTTCAAGATTGACTCAACGCTTTCAAGGAAATGATGCTTCTTTCATTAAAGAGAAATTGCTTCAAAAACAGAGTGTTTTTGGACTTCTGAAATCTAGCAAGCAACCACAAAATATAACCTTGTCCCTCGGTTTCCCGAGCCATATTTGTAACTAAATTACATAACTATCTTGAGATAACCTAGGGATAATTTTCTTTCCAAATAAAAACCAAACTAGGACTCTGATGGTGGTCACGTAATACAACTAAGGACATCTGGACTGTCCTTGTCCTATTAGGAGTCTCTCTCCTAGTTTGAGTTCCCACGTACATAACCGCCTACATAATTCCGTTCAAACTTCGTGGAGAGCAACAAATGATGAGGGAATGATGTGGAATACGACCATATATGGTTTCCTCTGAGATGACACCTGGAACCTTCGTAGACATGAAGACAGCTGCAGAATTGGCAACTAGCTACAAAATGTCTACATTCTGTAGCTAGATCTAGCTCAAAAAGTACTACAATGACAAAATCATAAAAACATAGCAAGTTAGTCATGATATTAATTCTTAAAGCAATTTTAACTAATTCTACTGATCATTTGAGCCTGTGATTAATAATGGACAAAGGAAATGGAGTGGAATGTGGCGGAAGAAAGAACATATTTGGAGCTCAACACCGAGCCCAACCAAAAAGAAGGGAAAGGAAAAATCTCAAGGTTTAGGAAAACCTGCGAAATGGGTTGGGGTGAAGCCCCGTACTTCCCCGAGAAATGTAAAATCTTTGCGAGCGACACCCCAGGCATGCTCTGCTCAGGAAGAAGCCTAGGCTACCACACTAATCAATTGGTTACTACCCTTTGTTCGTCCACGCAGGCCCTCGACACGCACGCCAAAGAACCTCGACAGCCTGATCACCTACCTGCAAATGCCACTGACCTCGGGAGAATTCCTCGTCATTGGTGACCCTTTTGGAAGGCTCCACAAGATAAAATTTGATGACCATGACTTGGCCAATTTCAAGGCCTTCCCTGAGTTGGCACCCGAGTTATACCTTGACAGAGTTCAGGAAGATGATGGGATAAAGATTATCCCCATGCACTGGGTGCGTGAATTGGCCGGGTCCGGACTCCTAAACCTACTAAGGATGCTGCACTTCAGCCACTACAACATCACCGTTCATCTGGCACGTCAGTTGCTTGCCCTGGTTCATGATGGTTGCCTATGGATCCGGGATCGAATCCCCATCGATGTTGCACTCATTCATTGAATTACTGGTATGCCCATGAAAGGACCAAACCCCCTGCAGTGCGTTGGCAAGAAGTATGAAGGGGAGACTGCTGAATATGTGCACAAAACCTACCATGTGGAGCGAAATACTCGAGGTTTCATAATCAAGTCCATCAGTGACCCTGGTATGCAGTTAGGTACCATGCTATTGGCATGCAAGATGATGTGAAAATTCCAGGTCACCACCATGCATGCCATATGTGATTCATTTGGTAGGCCAATGCGGGAAAGGGGTCTATTTCAACTGAGCCCAATACTTGTGCGACGAATTTTTAGCCAGTGCCCAAGAATCCCAGGAGTAGGGTTGAGCTTTTTTCTATTCCTGGTTGTTGTTCCTCATTGCGTTGGTCGCCTGGGAAGCACTTGAGGAATCAGTCCTCCCTGAGCTCACCCAAGAAATTTGTGAAGGGGCTCGATACACAAACTTGTGGGACTCTATGGATGCGCAACGCATCGAGGACAAGCAGGTCTTCTGGGTCTTGTTCCAGAGTGGGCTCATAATAGCTATCAACTCTCAGCCATGTCTATTGCCAGCTTTCTATGATAAATACAAAAGCATCGCTGCATTCCAGGTGACTATGCATAACGTCCAAATTCAAGGTCGTAAGGATTCTTCATGGGTTTCACTCTCTTATATGGTTTCGGACGAATAAATTGACAATGTAATTGTGTTATGACCTCCTCACTGGAAGCTTGGCTTCAAAATAGGGGTGAAGGGCACCAAAGGAAATATCACAACAAAAGTAATAGGGCATGTCATCACCAAGGATATTGGAGGACCGAGCAAGAGCACAGGGAAGGGCACTGGAGCTACATCATAGAAGCATTTAGAGCGTGGTCAGAGTACGGGAAAGGGCACCAAAGCTGCATCACAGAAGGAGTCACATCTTGGTAAGAGTACGGGGAATGGCACAGATGTTGCATCATAGACGAATGCATAACAGGACCTCGTGACCGAAGGTCAGGAGGTGGGAGGTATTGATTCCCCCCGATGCACAAAGAAGACGAGTGAGCCTGCCAAGGGGTCATGTAAGAAACAGTACGCCATCTGGCCAAAATGAGGTACAGGAGTTACACTAACCAAAGATGATTTGGAGCAGATTGCAGATGCAGTCACCTTGGCGGCAGACGAAAAATGGCTAGCTCTCGAGGAGCAGCAGAAGGTCGCGGTTGATACACTTCAGGTAGGGATCCAGTCTTTGCAACTCCAAGTAGATACCTTGCAAACCAGCATGACCCAAGTGAGGTCACACCCCATAAATAGTAGTGCAGACGTGGTTACAGTCGAAAGTCGTCCCTATCTGCTTCCTGGCGCAACCCTCATAATCAGTTCCCCTGACTTAGGTGCGCAAGTCCATGCTTGTGTAGGAGTGTAGTTAGATCTAGCCCGACTACCTCTTGAGTCATTGCAACTACTCCACACTGCACTCTTTGAAGAAATTCAGCATCGGGATCGCCAATTGCACCATCAGCTCAATGTAGCTAAGAAAACGATTAAAGAAAAAGTTGTTAAAGTCTCTCGGGCCCAGGCTGCATGTACCCTTGCCACCGCGCAACAGACAGAGCTGGAGCATTTAATTAGTAGATTCTGTGTGGATGTTATAGATGAGATACCACCCACGGCTACCCCCTAGGCCAAGATTGAGGGGCTGGTCGTAGCATTAAAATCCTGAAGAACGAAGATCGAGGTAGTCAAAACTTAGATGGAACAACAGATCATGGACTTGCAGGCCAAGTTGCAGCCAGACACACCACCAGAGGTGCAGGCCTAGCAAGCTGCGCTGGTTACTGTAGCCACAAATGTGATTACTGGATAGATTTCCCAGGGTGCCCAATTGCTGGATACAACCATGCAGTTATGGACCAAAGCATAGTGCAACCCGATCCTGCATGAAATCAACTAGGGCCTGCGACAAAAGGAAGAAGCATTTGAGCAAATCGAAGCCACGATGCCTACTTTGGTTCCTGTTCAACGATTAGCACAACTGCACAGTAGCCATGCCCTTTGGGATGATATCGACAAACTTCGCCAAAAGAAGAAGACTCTGAGTGACCGTCTTAAGCCATGGGCTAATGAAGCCCTCAAGCTCTCCCATGATATTGATGTTGTTGTGAAGCAATTGAACCAAACTCTGGAGAGCGTCACCGCTGTAACAGAAGGACCAACTTCATAGAAGCTAGTGGATATTTCTCAAAATGCTACTGCTAAGAGTGAAGGAGTGCTACACCCACTAATCGAGACGGTCAAACTACTGTAGGCGCAGGTGGAGACCCCACCATTACAGTGACTCAAGATGAGTCACAGTATTGTGTTGGGGGATTGTTGGAACAGGGTCCCCTAAAAGCTGCGAATATTGTATAATTTTGTATAATTTTTATATTATTTAGTCTAGCACAAGGGTTTTGGGGTGGGTCGAAGCCTTGAATGTGATGTAATGGGTCAAGGGTAGACCAAGAGTCTGAAAACCATGATTTTTACACCATTCAAAGTGTAGGCTAAGTTGATATAAATAGATGAACCTTTTTGAGTCTTAAGGTAGAGAGGAATTAAGTTGGATGCTAAGTGCGAATTTTTAGATATATTTTTGGTCGTTAGGATAAGGACTCCTGCTGGCTGTGTGCACGGAGATCCTCAGTCCTGTTGTGTGTGGAACCTACTATCTATGTGCGTAGGCTATGTCAGATTGTATTAAGTTTTGGATACTATTCTATGCAGATATGGTTGATGTACTTTTGCGTTATCTGATATAAGGTATTTCTATTGATGCAAACTATTGGATGTGTTATGAAGGTTGTTGGTTATATGTTTATGCTATGAATATATCTATGTTATGACATAACTATACTATGTTGATGATGCTTTATAATGATATGTTCTAATTACTACTGATACGCACGTGGATGCAGAGTTATTAACTAGCTTTGTGCACGATATTAGATCTGTATATTATGATTATACTGTTAAAAACCCTACGAATAGATCTGTTTGGTGCGAACTCGATAGGCTGCAAACGCAAATCTTCTTGAATTACTCTCTCTCAGGGTGCGGAAACCTAGTTCCAGCACCCTCCCATACTACTTCGGGTGAGACTTTGATCTGCTTAAGCAGGTCACTACTGAAAGGGCCAATAGTATAAGGGTTTGTTGGAAAACCTTAACCTCCGAACTTGGGTCAGGACCCCTCAAGCCAACATGCATGCCACGTTGTGTGTGCGACTAGAGGATTCTAGTTACACTCTTTCCCATTTCAAGGGAGAGACTGGGGGATTTATGCATGACAATTTCATGTTGGTTCAGGGTTTGACCTCTTGGAAGCTTGGGATGGCTCTTGGCTGTCTTGTAGCATATGCAGAAGGCCTATGCTGTTGTGTGGTGTTGGTTCCACTTCCTTAAGGTAACCTAGGAGGTTGAATCATATCATAGTAAATCTTTGTCACATGTTTACCCCAGTTTTTTGGTTACTTAGGTAGATGTGGGAGGAGGGTGATACAAGAAATCAGTCATAATGTCAATGTGATAACCAATACAATTTCTCATAAATTAGAATAGGAAATAACTCTTATTAACATATGAAAATTCCAACAAAGATAGGGACTTCCACATACCACCTGACCGTAGATTGTGTTCAACCAAATATCTCTATCAACCAATCACCCTCGTGCAATATTATAAGCATGAATGTGGGATATCATGGAATAAAACAAAAAAAAACCAACCAGGGCTTCCAAAGGCTAAACCAACTCAAATTTAAACCATAAGGATTCCACCTATATTGTCCCATAATCACTAAATTAAACCATATTGGTCTCTGCCCAATTTTTCCAGGGCTCCAGGAACCAGTAATTCAATCCACTACCTTCTAGGGCTCTAGAGAGCATTGTCTTGTTTCATATTGACCTAGGTTCAACTTGTACTTTGCATCAAAAAAACCCCAGACACCGACCCTTTCGACAATGACATTCAGGAATATCGTAGTCTCACCTGAGGTGGCTATGGGTGGTGTTAGCACAGTTCTTTGCTAAGTCATGAGTCGATTTTAATTTATTTTTTTTAGTATTAGACTTTGTAAATTTCAAAAAAAACTTGGTCGCTACCAAAATTTCTGGTAGCGCCAGCTTTAGCCCTTTTCAGACAATCTATTTTAATTCTATTTTTGTCTATTTTTCTTTAATTTGATGCTACCAGAAATTCTGGTAACTTCACCTGTTTAAAAAAAATAAAAATAAAAACCCCATCCGCTTTGTTTCAAGCCATGTGATTTTGTTTAAAATACATTTTAAATATTTTTATTATCATTTAAATCACGTGGTAGGAGTGGTATGCGGTAATGCATGTTAATTTTAAGTGGTAGTTATACGTGTAGTGTCTAGGTGTCAATCTGCAATAAGACAACAAGTCATTGATCCCGTCCTGTCTGTCATCCGAGTTGGTTCAGTTTCATGTCAAAGTACGTGATTATTGATTGGAAAATATCGTGGATACACAGTCTTAATGCAATGACCTTTTGGATGGTCATGCATAGATGTTTCCAGAAATTTAGTCCAATAATTAACATACAGTGGAGGTGACTGCCACTCACAGATCCGCTTATTTCACCCACTTGTACCATGCCATCTGAAGTTATGCAGTCAACTCAAGACAATAATTCCTATCACATGGTGCATACTACGGTCAAGGATATTTACCATAATGAAAATCTATTGCATGGGAGGGTGAACCATTGTAGATGTTTTAAACCACCGAGAAAGGAGGACTATGAGTTGTGAGCGTAGTTGTTGAAGAATGGGTTTTCTAGAGTGCAGCTTCAGGAAGGAGTCTTAAATTTTAGACAGGATCTCATAGGAAGACACAACAACACTTGTTTAGTGAGCTCTTCTAGCCTTGCCACCTATCATATTTTAGCTGACAAAATTATTAATTACTGAATATGACTAAACGAGGGGGAAAGATAAAACGGATTGAACGACAAGGTGTTGACCTAATGGATGAAAATTCGAATGTGAGAAGGTTGTTTGTTCTAGAAGGGTGGTATTAAATATGCTCAAGACTGGGAATCTCTCATTTAGGAGTAGCTAAAGAGTTTTCAAATTCTTTCAATGGACAGGAAGCCACCATCTATGGTCTTAAATTGCAAGTATCGACAGATTCAACTCCTGAGGCATTAAAAGTTCCACAATAAGGAGAAAGGTGGTTTGAAAGTTAATTCATCACTAGAGGAGACCTCAAAAGCTTCCTCAAAGATGGACAGAGAGATCCTAACTCGGCCAAACGAATTCCCAACATCTACCTCAAAAATGAATGGGCAGAAGTGGTTAAGCTCATCAAGATTTAACTCACTTGTGAAAGGAGGTATACAATAATGTTTCTTTATCATATTTGATTTATGTTTCATGTTTCAGTTATGAAGACCCTCAACTTGCCATAATTTTTGTTGAATATTCTGACAAAGATGTCATCCAGGATTCAAACACATACTGTTGCTTCAGAATACAACTTGTATCATCAAGCTCTCATCAAATTGTTATTTGAAGAAGAGGCAAGGAAGAGAAATCAAACATGGGACCATTTCATGTTTTATAGGGTGGGCCAACCTGCACCTACACCTCGATCCTGAAAAAACACCCTTAGCCTGCAAAAATAACAAAGAGAAAGGCTAAGAAGGAGAATATCCATAAGGCTAAGAGCAAAAAAGAAAACACTCCTTCAGTCAAGATTGAGAGAAAGTTGGATAAATGAGAGAGATCATCAATAAATAAACCCAATTCCATCAAAATGGTGCCTCCCATTTCTCATTTTCCTAATTTCTATACCAGAGGTCAAAGAGGAAGGTCTGCAACTATAGAAAAATCTAAATCATAGGTGCTATCGGAAATTCTGGAACCAGACATTTAACAGAAAATGTAGAAAGAGTATCATCCCACAGATACTGATGAAGATATCTTCAAAGATGCAGGGTATGAAATCAGTAGAAAGAAAAGAAAGAGGAGGGAAAACCTATTTCTAGTACCATAAAAAGGCATACCAAAGACAAAAACAAGTCGAAGCTCAAGTCTAAGGCTTTGCACAATCCAATTTTATTGACAAAGGTCATTGATGTAGAAGGAAAATATGAAGGGTTAAAAATAAATGAGTCCAAAAAGAAAGATAAAAACAAAACCCCTTCAGAGCAGCAAACAGAGCCCTCAAAAAGAAAAAATATCAAAAGGGTTCAAAGAAGGAAAAGGCCACTGTCAAAGAAGAATCCAAAAGAGCCACAAGATCAAAATCAGATTTTGGCAGCAAATCAAACTTGGACAAGCTTGTTGAAGCTGCAGCCCACATGGAAGAAAGGTAACAAAAATTTTTCCTGATAAAACACCTTTTTACTTATCAAGTGTGATTTTGAATAGCATCTCAGATTTCCAAGTGTATAAGTCTGCATAGGTTTTTCAGTGTTTTTTGTGCATTTTTGAAAAAGAAACATAGCACTACCGGAAATTCTGATAGCGTTACATTTTTCGTGCAATTATAGGTTTTTACCAAAATTTCCAGTAGCGCTTGTTTTAAATGATTTTTGACACATGTCAGCAAAATTTCTGAGCCAGTTCAGGAAAGATAAAAACTCATAACCAAATGGATATAACAAGTGATGGTGATAAATGGTTATAACATTTTTGGAGGTCATATTTAATGAAGAAACACGGTTATTAAGAACCAAAGACATGAGGATACAAATTAGCAGAAAAAGAGGTAGCATGTCAGCATACTCAGCAGTTCAATCCAGATTATTTTCTATTCTTTCATATACATTTGTATTTTTAGCTATATTTTGATGGGATATGGTTGTAATGTCCTATGCCACCTATTTAATGTTAGTATTAGTGTTTCCTTCTTTTTAGAAGAGGTGGAGTTTGTGCCTCTCTTTCTATATATACCATTTGTAAATACCATTTCCATGTTGGATGTTGGTCTACCTAAATAATTAATATAATAAATGAAAGCATTTTTGCACTTCATGCAAGAGGATTTTGTGACTCAAGAACTATCTAATGTATGGTGTGTTTTCTCTCTTTTTTATTTTATTCTAATTTATGAGTTGCAACAACTATTAAGGTGTGAGTAAGAAACTTTTAAAGGATTTAATGGTAAATCATCTTCTTTCCAGCTTCTTGCAAATCATATATATGTTGTAGAACATGTTAGTGAATATTTCATAAAGGATTTGTGAACTACTTTATGCATGTAATCTACTTTTAGAATGTTGTTTACTTTGCATAAAACATATTTTGTGTAAAGATCCGTTATAATAGTTGTGTGACAGATTTAGGATATGAATATTTCCTAGAGTAAGTACCATCTAACCATCTCCTTTCATTTGTTACACTTTGCTCCCTATACTACCGATTTACCCATACAATTTATACCTGCCACATCTTGCCAAATGCATGAAAGTCGTAAAGAATATAAAAATCATTTAAAACTCTTTGAGAAGCCATCCCACCACTCAAAACCCTTTAAATTTTTAAATGAACTATGATGTGTAAGTCTTACTCCTTTTGCAGTAAAGGAGTGACTCCTTACACTAACAGGTGGTTGCAGAACCAAGTTTCTGCAACCTTGAGGGACTACGTGAGGTGGCTTTACTTCGCTTTTTTGCATTTAACCAATATTCTAACATGTATAATATTACTCCACGGTATAGCTTAATCAATTACTTCACATCATTTAGATAAACATATACATATTACAAAATAAGACAAACTGCACTACCATTACTTCATGTAAACAGATAGAAAGCAAACACAACACATGTAAACACAAAATATGCCAAAAAATTCTTCTTATTTATTATGATAAAAATTTTCAATGCATAAAACTTATTCTACCTGTGCACACAACTGCAGGTAGTATGCACATTAAGCTGCAGGCTCTTCTAAGATCTCCCTGCATTCAGTTGCAGAGCCTTCCCTTAAGGCCGAAAACAAACTAAAGAAAAAGATTACAACAATTTTTTCTCATCAACCATGCATGATATCTACGACTTCAACAAAGCCTTACATCTCTTTATATAGATTTTCATCAATACAAAACCATGGTCCATATACCATGGGCTCCGAAAAAAAATTCAAATAAAACCTAAAACATGTTACAAAATGAGGAGCTTTCACCCACCTCAAAGGCCCTAAACATCACGCGGTAGATTTGACTTCACAATACCGCGCACTCCGCTTCTCAAGCTGTGGAGTCTTTGACTAAAAATAGACCAAGCTTGGTTGTGTGTAATAGGGCCCCAACACTCACATGTCACTCATCCTAAGTCACTTAGTTGGTACACCCCGAATCTTCGTTGTGATGTTTTCTTAGGCCTTGTTGTAGGGCTGAAGTATCTCTGCAATATGATTTTATTCGTGGCACAATTCTTCGAGTAGCTTCTATGTTTTCGGTCTGGATGTCTTCTGAAGCACATCTTTCTTCCTCTATAGCATCTCCTTGACCTTTACATCTACCACATGGGAAAGCTGAATGGCCTCATATTTCCATGGGTATGTCCTCATTGTTATAAGCTACTCTTTCCTCTGAAGATATTTCATATGACTCTGGTGATTATTTACTTCTATGATCCTGGTGAGCCTCTCCGAGACTGCTAAGGTCCTTGAAGTTGCACAGATTTCTTCCATCTCCTTTTGCTTCAAATTTCCCCAACAATTTGTCTTCAAATGAAACCTTCTTGAGTAGCGACGGTGTGAAGACATCACACTTCACATTTTCAGGATCCTTAAATCTTTTAACACCCACGTTTCTTGGCGGAAAATAGGGTGGCATCATAAAGGGAAGCTTTGTGCCCTCTATTTCCATCTCTCCATCTCAATTTATTCCTCTCTTTCATCGATCTCCACCAATTTCTTCCCCTTTTTCCCAAGTTTCTTATCCTACTACTGCTTCATCTACTGCTCCTTGGATACTTTCTTCTAGGGGAATTGTCTAACTCTAGAGGCAGTAGTTGGTCTGTTTTCCTATTTCTTCTTGGGCTCTTATTTTTTGGTTGTGTGCCTTCGCAATGACCTCTGTTGCCTTGCAGAAAATGGTACAGTTGGTGTTGTGGCTTCCACAATTCTTTCTAATCCATCATTCACAAATTCTATGGAAATATCTTAAAAAATCCTCTCATACATGCAACAAGATTCTCAGTTCTCTCTTGGTTGCAATTTCATAGTTTCAATTCACTAGAGCGCAAAGTGTAAAATGTGGAGAGGGACCAGGATTTTATAAAAAAAATTAATTTAAAACCTCATGAATATCTTATATATTCTCATTTAATGCATATATGGCAAAAAATTCAACTAGATATTCTTCATAAATGTATTTCCCCCACTCCTTATAGCTACAATTTTCATTTTAATGACGACTTTTCCATTCCAACAGTCGTATTTATGGAAAACTTAGATGGACCTTCACTTGCGTCACAGTAATCCTTCTGTCATCGTGGATCTTTTTAACTTTGACATACTCCTGACTATCATGTAGTGGTCATCCTTCTACGTGTTTCTTTCAGAATTCACCATACACCTATATATCGCGCAGTGATATCCTTTTAGTGAAGTCCCCATATACAAAGTACTTTATAGTCTAGTGCCCACTTTAACCTGCAGGTGGAACTAAGAATATCCTCCCTTCATATTTCAATGTGCAGTGCCAAGGATAGATTCATACCTATATATCTCCAATATTGTACCATTCACTTGTCCTGGAATCAACTAACCATCCAACTTCACAAACTAAACTGCACCACCATCAGAGATGTGTTTGACGATATATGGTCCCAACCAAAGAATTTTTAATTTCCTTGGGAAGTTCACAAATTTTTTATCATATAATAGGAAAATATCTCGTTCCTTGAATGTACTATGCTTGATGTGACTGTCATGCCAATATTTCTCGCTTGCATTTTTCACTTGCTAATGAAAACCTGGAATAAACTTGTCTTCTACTAGAGAAAGCAATTGTTCCATCCTTTCTTCCATGATATCATGGTTTTCCATATATGTGAATGATGCAATTCTTAAACTTGGAAGAATGCACTCCATAGGCATGACTACTTCTTAGCCATATATCAACCTAAAATGTGTACGTCCTATGATTTTTTTTCATGTTGTACTATATGCCCATAACACTGGTGAAATCCATAAATCCTAGTAATTTTTGTTCACATTGAACACCTTTGTGAGTGCATTATCCATAATCTTATTGAAAGTGTCGATTGTCCCATTCGCTTGTGGATGATATGGTGCACTCTTCTGATGATGTAGTTAAAATTCTTCAGTGAGTGCATCAATAGTATTATGCAAGAAATGTGAACCCCTATCACTCATCAAGGTCTTTGGACACCCAAATATAGACAAAATATACTCAAATATGAACTTTGCGATGGTATTTTCCCTCCAATACTTCACTCACTGTGCTTTAGCCCACCCAATCCAATAATCAATTTTAGTGATTATGTATCTTGTGTCAGTATTCTTCCCTGGTGGGTTAATAGGTCCAACAATGTCAATAACCCATTTGTAAAATTATTGCAATTTCACTTGCGAATTTAATGGAATTTCGTCCCTTATAGATGGCTTCCCTATTCTCTAGCATGCATCACATGCTTGAAAAAAATCCCTTGTTTATTTATGCACTGTGGGCCACCATAACCCAGCTCTCAAGATCTTTTGCACAATGGAATTTCCAACATAATGTCCTCCTGCAAATCCGTCACGATCTTCTGCGAAAATATTTCGCCTTTCATGCTTAGGGACATATTTGTGCAGTATTTCATCTAGTCCCATTTTGTATAAATGTCCTACAATCAACGAGAAATCAACTTCTTTGACTACCAACTATTTCTTTTGTTGGGTATTGTACTCTGCGGACACCATTCTTGTGGCCAGAAAATATATAATATCTGCGATCGTAATTGCGAAAAAATATGCATTGAGTAAGTTATCCTCGATACTTGTGGGTTCTTCTCCTGTCTCTATCCTTGACAGATGATCAAGCCCATAATTAAATCTTCTTGGCTCGACTACAACGTTGAAATCATACTCATATAACAACAATAACCATCGACATATTTTTCCTCCTAATACAAGCTTATTCACAAAATAATTCAACACGGAGTGATTGGTGAACATCTTGAAGTTCGCTCCCAAAAAATAATTCTTGAACTTCTATAATTCATAGACCATAGCTAACCCTTCTATTTTTGTCGTGGAATAGTTCTTCTCTACCTTGGACAATGTTCTTCTTGCAAAGTCGATGGCGTGATAAAATTCTCATGCTCTTTGGTGAGCCAATACTGTACCCAATGCAATGTAAGATGCATCAACGTGTACATGAAATTCCTTATTTCAGTCCAAAAAACCTAGAATAGGCACAATGACCATCTTCTCCTTTAGTATGTCGAGGCTCTTTTGGCATTCTTCATCCCATTGTAAAGTGACATATTTCTTCAATAACTTCTCCATTGGCATTGTTATTTGCGCATACCCCTTTATAAACTTTCTATAATATCCAATGTGTCTAAGTGTTTTGTGCAGTTGTTTCACTGTCTTAAGTGGATCCAAGTTTATAACAGCAACAATCTTCAAATGGTCCACCATGTAATATTCCTAATTTGCGACAGCAAATTGGAATATTCTATTTTGTTTATTTTTCCACCTATAGTTTGTAAATAAATAAAAAGTTAGTAAAGAGGGTCTAAACTCACTTAAATGAAATAAGACATACACCTAGTAGCACAACGTTGTGACTTAAGTGGGAGTCAAGGGGGGACCCAACACCACGTGGAGGAGGGGGCTTATGTACACTCTAGAATTTTCTCCAAGCTTCTGCGCAGATAAGGATGAGAATGTGGATAAGGATGAGGATGTGGAGGAGAGAGAGAGGCTACATTGGGTTTTGGAGGGAAACCAACACTATAAAAGATGGAGGAGCCTCCTCATTTGAGGCATGCTTGGATTCTTGGATTATTGATTATTGAGTGACACATTTGTCTTTCTTTGGCACGCTGGCTATTTAGCCCGTCTGCTGCACTGTTTAGTGCAACCGAGTGTCTCCGTGCGGAGATCTCACCCTTAGCCCCGGGGGACTTCGAGTGCCTACTCGGGCAAGGTTATTTTCTTAGCATCATCCTCCAGGACAGCGTTATTGCTGCAGCAGCGTAATACTGTGTTGTAGGGTGTTGCCGTGGTGACTTTACGACACCACCTCCTTCTCTTGTTTTTCAGAGGGAGAGCCTCTCTCTCCTTTGGAGGATCAGATTGGGAGATATTGGAGCTTATTATTAGATCTTGGCATCAGGCCTATATGTTCTTCATGGTATACTGCGCAATTCTTTCCCCAGATCTACATTATTGCTGAGGGAGCAACGTTCCAAGGGTTTTGGCATCATTTTGGAGTTAGATCTCTGATTGAGGGTGATCCTTGGATTGGCCAACCAATCCAAGTATATCTATGATCTGATACTGAAGTTTGCTTCAAAAATTCTGAATCATTCTTCAGATCGGCTGCAGTAAAACTCAGATCTGCTCCGGCATTTTCATGTATTGCTGAAATCCCTAAGGGGAAAGTAATAAAGAGCCCTTTGGGCATTTTGTCTCATTATAGATCTCTGTTTTCATGTATTTATCAGTTTCAGATCTGTAATATAATAAATATAAGCTTCAGCCTCCTGGAGAAAACGCTGAAGGGTTTCGGGATCCATCTTTGTCTTGCGGCACCTCTATCTTGAGGGGTTTTCTATATAAAACTGTTGTTTAACCTTGCTGAAAGCCTATGCCTTGTTATAAAACTCATTCTCTGATTATTTATAGTGTTATACATCATATTCCTTCAGAAAATACGCTGCCCTTGCTTCAGAAAATTTCTGCATATTCAAAGTCTTGGGAAATCAGGGTTTTTATTGACTAGTCGGGAAGGAGGAACTGTTTAACTTAGCAAAACGCCTTTTTTTGAGCTGATATTCGACATGAAAGTCCCTCTTGACCTATTCTAACATATCCCAGAACCTTGAGACGTCATTTTACGCATATTTCCTTATACACTCATTTTAGGGCCAAAATCCTCACTTTTCCCCTCCTTTTTGCCCTTAAAAGCTGAGTAAAGGTTGTTGTTGCTATTTATTTTGGTTGTTGAACATTTTCAGAGATATTATATGATATATTAAGCCCTCATACCTGAGGAATGCGTTTTTTGGCATGATCTGCTGAAAATTCCCTTCTGGGATATTACAGTGGTATCAGAGCATAGTTCTGGCTCAGCCTGTGGAGCTAGTTATCTATGGAAAATATGAGGATCTCAAATCAGCGTGGTCATGTACCCTTTGGAGATTATTTCCGAGAATGGCAGTCCAAAGGGGAAGACTTCAAAGAAGTTGTGCCCTTCAAAGATTACTGTCAGCTCAGGCAGGATGGAGTAAGGGGCAGTGGTAACAGTGGAGTTTCTAGCATGCAAAGTTCAGATTTGCAGCATACCACTGGGAGATCACCTCTTCCCATGCATGAGGAATCCAATATTCCCTATGAGTCTAAGCCCAAGAAGACCGGAACGGTGAAAAAGGAGAGTTTATTCTCATCTCTTTTTAGATCCAGAAGAAATACATCCACCTTTGAGGAGGTCAAGAAGAATGAAGAAAAAGAAGAGGAAGTACCATGCGCTTCCAATTCTCATCAAGAAGAAGAGATCACATCACCTCTTGAGGAGGCTTGTGAAAACGTTGTCACACTCATGGAGGAGCAGCCACATGCATCAACAGTTGGGGCAGCTGACACTTTTGAGGATGGGACTCTTGCAGCTCTACAAGAAGTTCCAAATGCAGATCGAGAGTAGCTTGGTTGCACTGCGCTGTGCAACATGGATGGAGGGGAGGTCTCAAGGAGAGATCTCACTGGAGATGCACTTCGAAACACCATGGGGTGCAATGACTTTCTTCCCTTCTCACAAGAGCAGATAGAAGATGGAGGACATCTTAGGATGGATAACATCTCTCATGCTTGTGTTGGACATCCCTTGAGCCATACACATCATGATGGGAGGTTTTTCCTACCACCTATTTGATTCTTGATAGGGTCTCATTGATCCTTGAGAAGTTTATATTTCAAAATCCCATGAAGTGCAAAATTAGTAATTTGATTTGGGAGGATGGTAGCCCTCATGGGAGGAGTACCAGGATGAGGAGAAGAAGGAGGCATCCACAAGTGATTGAGTGGATGGGGATGATGAGCAAGGAGCTAGGAGGCTACTTGCAGATCTGTGATACTAGGCAGCAGGAGGCTTGGCTGCGCTGGTTACTCTTGAGGGAGTTTGGCCATCACTTGTACTTGCAGATCTATGATACCGGGCAGCAGGAGGCTTGGCTGCGCTGGTTACTCTTGAAAGAGTTTGGCCATCACTTGGAAAACACTCTTCCTAAGAGTCGGAGGATGAAGGAAAGATGGCAGGATACTTGCATCATTGAGCAGCATAGAGTATGGATGCATGGTGTTGATATGATACTCATATCATTCATTGTGTCTTCATCACATGATTAGTATGATGGAGGTGTGGGGAGGCAACACAATGTCTTGTTACTTGGTTTGTTTCTGGGAGAGCAAGGGCAGATTTTCTCTCACACTTTGTATGATGTTGCAGGAGGAGGAGATGGCACTATATCCTTGGTATTTGATGATGATTGGGAAGCACTTCCATCTTGGGAGGTATTCCATATTTGTTGCAGCATTATTAGAGGAGTCTTTGACAAGGAGCATGTCAAAGAACAGAGCTTTGTATTGACAGGAGCTTACTTGCATGAGCTCACAGCATTGTCACCTTGGAGCAGAGACTTATGGATGAAGTGTGCCCAGCGTAAATGTGGTGGATCTATAACCCATAGGTCCCAGGATCACTTCATATTTGTTTCACTTGATGAACAAAGAGGAGGTAATGATGATAGAGACATCAATGGAATATTCTTCTTGACTTGGGTTCCCAAGCATTAGGAGGATTATCTTCTTGTAGCACATGGTTCATTCTTCTTCACAATGGGCCAAAGCACTATGGAAGACTTGTGTATGGACCCATGCACTATCTTACTTCCAAAATATGGTGATAATTTTGTTTATACATTCATTGATTTGCACACTCTTACCATTCCTATGCAGTGCATTGCTTCACAAGGGGGCAAGCTTGTCATATTGCTCCATGAGTTGTATTGGGCCAATCTACATGATGGAGGCAACCATCTCTTTTTTGGCCTTGGGAAAATTTTTTATCACTACATGTATGCTCATTTGCTGCACTATAGCATGTATGATATGGATACATGCATGATTAACTATGTAAGAAGAAATATTTTTCCTTGTACTTTCATCAAGCAGCAACTTGTAAAACTTCATTGTACTTGTTTGGGAAGCTGTTGGTACCTTCTTGCACCACATGAAACCTTCAGCATTATCTTCATATTATTGCTGATCATGTCTCCATTTGCTCATATAGATCATATTTGTATGGGAGGCTTGATTATGAGGGAGACACATGAGCTGGATGTGTCTTTGAGTGGGAATAATTCTCACAATTTCTGCACTACATGTTCTAATGGGAGCATGGGAGGAGGCATGGCCACCACTACTACATATGCGTTTTCTTTTAAGGTGAGCCATGAGATTGATAGTCATCCATTGTATAGCCATGGGAAAGTGTTTGGTCTCATTTTGTTGTCATATTCAGCCATTTACTATCCGTTAGTGGATGTGATGGATCTTGTACATTGCTTGCCATGTAATTTTCTGAAGTTACAGTGGATGAAACTGTGTTGTATCCTCGCGAGAGATTGTTTACATCATGTATCATCATGTAAAATCTTCAGCAAACATCTCATTAGGATGATCCATGATGACCATGTCCTATTCTTCATGGATGAATTGTCTTGGGCCAACTTGTTCTTCATTGTTGGGGGGACCTTATTTGGAGGATTGTTTTTCACTTTTCCATTGGAGGGAAATGACTTTGCAGCTCAGGATGAACATGCACTCTACACTTATCATAAGTGGAGAGGAGGAAAGCATGGGGTAAGCTATGATTCTTGCCAAGCTCATATTTTCAGCCCACCTTCATTACCGGAGCTTGAGGTGGAAGGAGATTTTCAGGAGTTGCCTTGTTGGGAGGTGGCTCATTTTGTTTGGATGATTGCTTGGGGATGGAGGATCCACATGAGGGAGATGTTCCTCATTACATTCCATACTCCATGCCTTGAGTGGAGATTCTTCAGTTCTACCCTTGAAGTTGATTGGAGAGAGGTGATGAGTTGGTACACAGTTGATGGGCCAACTTACACAGTCATAGATGCAGAGCAACAAGGGTCATGGTCTTCGTCAGTCATAGCCAGAGGCAGTGTGTAGTCCGAGCCATGGGACTTGGGCTACTATTGGCCATGGTGGAAATGGGATCCAGGAGGATTATCGGTTGGCTGGTATCATGAGAGATCGGTTTGGGATCCTGGCATTGAGAGATCCCTTCATATCAAGGTGATGCAGAGGATAGAGAAGATTCAGTGGCGCATCTGGGACCCAGGCACATTTTGCAGTATCAGTGGAGGGAATCAGCTAGGAAGGAGACTTGTTCAGGTAGTTGCTTGAGGGAAAGCAACATTTTTCTGGGGGGGGACTGTAATATTCCTAATTTGCGACAACAAATTGGAATATTCTATTTTGTTTATTTTTCCACCTATAGTTTGTAAATAAATAAAAAGTGAGTAAAGAGGGTCTAAACTCACTTAAATGAAATAAGACATACACCTAGTAGCACAATGTTGTGACTTAAGTGGGAGTCAAGGGGGGACCCAACACCACGTGGAGGAGGGGGCCTATGTACACTCTAGAAGTTTCTCCAAGCTTCTGCGCAGATAAGGATGAGAATGTGGATAAGGATGAGGATGTGGAGAAGAGAGAGAGGCTACATTGGGTTTTGGAGGGAAATCGACACTATAAAAGATGGAGGAGCCTCCTCATTTGATTCATGCTTGGATGCTTGGATTATGGATTGTTGAGTGAGACATATTGTCTTCTTTGGCACGCTGGCTGTTTAGCCCGTCTGCTGCACTGTTTAGTGCAACCGAGTGTCTCCGTGAGGAGATCTCACCCTTAGCCCCGGGGGACTTCCAGTGCCTGCTCGGGCAAGGTTATTTTCTTAGCATCATCCTCTAGGACAGCGTTATTGCTGCAGCAGCGTAATACTATGTTGTAGGGTGTTGTCGTGGTGACTTTACGACACCACCTCCTTCTCTTGTTTTCCAGAGGAAGAGTCTCTCTTTCCTTTGGAGGATCATATTGGGAGATATTGGAGCTTATTATCAGATCTTGGCATCAGGTATATATTTTCTTCATGGTATACTGCATAGTTCTTTCCCCAGATCTACGTTATTGCTGAGGGAGCAGCATTCCAGGGTTTTTGGCATCATTTTGGAGTTAGATCTCTGATTGAGGGTGATCCTTGGATTGGTAAACCAATCCAAGTATATTTCTGATCTGATACTGAAGTTTTCTTCAGAAATTTTGAATCATTCTTCAGATCTACTTCATTAAAACTCAGATCTGCTCCGACATTCTCATGTATTGCTGAAATCCCCAAGGGGAAAGTAATAAAGAGCCCTTTGGGAATTTTGTCTCATTATGGATCTATGTTTTCATGTATTTATCAGTTTTAGATCTTTAATATAATAAATATAAGATTCAGCCTCCTGGAGAAAAAAATGAAGTGTTTCTGGATCAATCTTTGTCTTGCGGCACCTCTATCTTGAGGGGTTTTCCATATAAACTGTTGTTTAACCTTGCTGAAATCCTATGAATTGTTCTTAAACCCATTATATGATTATTTGTAGTGTTATACATCATCTTAATTCAGAAAATGCACTGCCCTTGCTTCAGAAAATTTCTGCATATTCAAAGTCTTGGGAAATCAGGGTTTTTATTGACTAGTCGGGAAGGAGGAACTGTTTAACTTAGAAAAACGCATTTTTTTGAGCTGAAATTCGACATGGAAGTCCATATTTACCTATTATAACATATCATAGAACCCTGAGACTTAATTTTACACATATTTTCTTATACATGCTTTTTAGGGCCAAAATCCTCACTTTTCCCCACCTTTTTTCCCCTAAAAGTTGAGTAAATGTTGCTGCTGTTATTTATTTTGGTTGCTGAGAATTTTCAGATATATTCTATGATAGCTGAAGCCATCATAACTGAAGAATGCATTTTTCATGCATGATCTGCTGAAGAATCCATTTTTTGGAATATTACAGTGGTATTAGAGCTTTTGATCCATATTTCCATATACATCATTCCTATTGAGAAGCTTGGAAATATTACTGAAAAATGGATATTACACACCATGTAATATTCCAAATTTAGCATGCAACTAATTGGAATATTTATTTTTGTTTTTATCACCTAGCAGCTGAATAAATGGGTAAGGAAGCCCATGAATATTAAAAATATGAACAAAATAGATCACAATGTGAAAGGGAATAGTCATAAGAGCTGGATTTCACACCCTCATGTGTGAAGAGGGTCATTTTCAGGTGGACAAGGTCAAGTTTGACCAAGTCAACAGTGCTGGGATAGGAGGTGGAGAACACTTTGAGAAACAACGCAGTATGAATGGGAGGAAGATACCTTGGTGGAGGAAACCCTAATGAGTGGGACCCATGGTGAGAATAATTTCATTTGTTTAAAAGGAGGGCAAGGCAACCATTTTTATTCATGATATGGATTATTGATTTTATGTCCTGGAAAACTATTTTGCATTCTCCAGCTATTTAGCAGAGTTGCAGTGCTGCTTAGAAAAAGGCATTCCTGTTTAGGACTTCCTTCTCCTTCCAAGAGAGTCCTCTTGAAGGATTTTTATCTTTATTTCTCCACATTCAGGCTTTAGACCAAGCATCCTCCTTCATCTATAGCACAGTTTCTATTTAGAGCTAGGTTGTGTTGCAGGGTGTTGCAGTGGAGGTTACTCAACACCACTTTCGGAGCTTATTTTTCAGAGGACGAAGCCTTATTTCCTTTAGAGGATCAATGAGGAAGTATCTAGGCTGATTTCACCATATTTGGCACCAGGCCAACCATTTTCCATCATCTATAGTGCAGTCCCTCTCCTTGACTGCATTATTTTCAGTGAGCATCTACAGTGAGGGTTGCAGTGTTTGTTTGGAGGGTGAGATCTTCAGTGTTAGGATCAGCCTTTCACTTGGAGGATCCATTGGAGGAGGTTTGTTCAACTTGTGCATCATCTAAAGCCATATCCATCCAGTTCTTGCGTTGTAGCTACTACTCAGTCTTGAGACTGCAACTCTAGCATTTTTTCCATTTTGCATATTTTAGCCAATCCTTCCAGGATTGTCTTGAAATTGTGTTTGGGAGCTTAGATCTTCACTCCCAATGTTGTATGAGCTATATAATTCCATATCCATGTATTTACATACTCCAGCAATAGTTATCATTAATAAAACTATGCTGTCATAGCCTTGGACACTTTTCTGTGTAGCAGTGGTCTTGTATTTCATGTACATGTTTCTTGAGGCTGATTTTGCCTATCTTGAGTAACTCTTTCCTCAAGATCTTGTATCTATTTTCTACTATAAGACTAATAAGATAGCTAGATGTTCTTCTTAAATTTTATGAGTTGATGTAACACTGCTCTTTCATTATTATGTTCATGGATTGCTATAGCTCCCATTTTGGAATATCTTAGAGATATTCTCATTATTGTAGATTTTCCCTATTTTGGGATATTACAGTGGTATCAAAGCATAGTCTTGGCTCAGCCTGTGAGTTTCATTCATGATGCATTCAAGAGAAGAGAATATGAAAAGAAAGAAGACTCCATTCTTTAGAGAAAAGAAGGAGGATAGGCTCTCAAACGTTCTTCCAAAATTTATATAGAGCATTCACTGAGATCTCAAGAAAATGAGAAAGGAGATGTGTATAGAGTCTTCAAGAGGGTTTGAATCTGAATAAAACTCTATATTTTCATATCATGAGTGTGAGAATGCAGCCACACATCATGATGCATAACGCAGTCCTATGCCCAGAGTTTCCATGAGAGAGATGAAAGAAGATGAAATTCCAAGGAGGGAAACTCTTGGTGATTTTCTGCAAGAGTATGAATCTCAAACTCAGAATTTTAGAGATCATGTTACTTTTCTAGAGTTTTGCAAGATCAAGGTGAAGGGAATCAAGAAGAATGATAGAGATAGATTCCTTCTATCTACTTTTGATGGTTCACCTACATGTTCAGCCAGAGCTTGGGTGGAGGATCTAGACTCCTATTTGTAGCAACATCACATTTCTGAAGATGAGGCCATCAAAGTTGCAGCACTGAATTTTCGAGGTAAGGCCTATGTATGGTGGATATTTGAGTCATTTTATTTAAATAATGCAAACACTTCCTCTTATGCTAGGTTCACTAAGACATTAGTGGAAATATTTAATGGAAAATTCTCTGAAACACATGTGATGGAAACAAATAAAACCAAGCAAAAAAAAACCTTTCATGTGATGGAGGAAGCTATAAACTCAGATCCACTTTAGAAAAATATGGAGGAGGTTTACATCTTGCATCATACCTTGTTGGATGGAAGACCTCTAGCTCATATTCTTGAACAAGAGGGCATGGATATCCCTTTTTCAAAAGAGGATCCAATTCTTGGAGGGTTTCCCATACATATTGATGAGGATGAGGGAAACATCGTTGTCATGTATAGAGTATATCTAGCACCTCATGTAGAGGAAGAAGGAGACATTGATCTAACTAGAGGGATTCTTGTATCATTGCAAGAAATTCCCCAGGATCTCACATGTGGAGATCAAGGCACAACTCATGATTCACATGTGTCATTGATGATAGGGTGTGAACCTATGGAGATACAAGGAGGAGATAGGGAGGATGTCCAACATCATGTGATGAGGAGCACACACCCTTATCTATTTCAGGAGGTTGATGCACCTAAGATGGAGAATGGATTGCATAGTGAGGGCAAGGAAAAGTTTGTCCATCCATGTATGCAATCTACTCTTGATGATGATGCCTCATTGCATGGAGGCATTTCACTGGGGAGACCACTAGATCAATAGATGATGAGGGATTCTTCACATATTGAGGCACCACTCATTGATTTCAGGGGAGTGGATACCTTGGGAGAGCTTGGTACAACACTAGGAATCTTAGGTAGACTAAAGGAGGAGAGAGACACTCCCTCAACATCATCTTTACCCACTCTCATTTCAGATTCTGTGCTGTGGCAGAAGCAGCATGGGAAGGATAACAGCCTTCCAACTTGCATCTTTGGCATGAGAGATGTCAAAGAGGAGGATGACCATATGACAGATGTTCTTCATGAGATATCATTAGCGCTGTCACTATGGAGGATAGATCCATATTGGAACTCCCAATTGTTGGTGGACTATTCCAAGGATCTTTCTACTTGTATGATATTGGATGACTAGCTACATGAGGAGGGATATTCAGTTAGAGATGGGGTCATCTACTATCATAGTAGGATCTTATTATCTAGAGCTTCCAAGCTCAAGGAGAAGTTGCTACAAGAAATTCATAAAGATTTCCTTTTCAGACACACTTATTCTATGAGGACATACCACACCATCATGGAGGGGTATTTTTGGGAAGGCTTTCAGGAGGATATGTATCAGCATATGAGGAGATGCATGGATCATGGGGACATGGAGGAGATACATAGCTCTTTGGAAGAGTTAGCACAACCACCTCTTTTATTTTTGAGGATGAGAGGAGACTCATCTATGAGCCACTCCATTTGCATGAGCAAGACATATAGTAAAGGTATTTTTTGTTTGCATAATGACTTGTATAATGTATATATGCATCCCTTAAGCATATATGTGCAGGATTTTTCTCAAAGGAGGAGCATTCTTCCTTCTAGATCTCATGGTCTACTTGAGACCATAAGCAGTATTGGTGATGGTCACTCCCTAGGAGGACTTGGGGAATCTCTATCTTTTGTAAAGCATGCTCACTTTTCACCATACACTTTCTCCAAACTTGTGAGGAGATTGGGGCAGCAAGCAAGTGGTGGGGAGGCCACCCATCATTTAATTTTTTATTGCAGTTGAGATTCAAACTGCGTTGGCTACCTTTGAGTGACCATTTTCCTTCTCCCTTGCTTCATATGGTAGCTAGCATGATTCTAATTTTATTTCCTTATGTTGCTATTGTTCTAATTTTTATTGGGAGCATGATTGGGGGAGTGGCACATTGGTTGGATGTGTCCCTTGGGGGATAGATTTCCCACATTTTTTGCATTGCATGTTCTAATGGGAGCATGAGAGGTGATGTGGCCACCACAAAAAAAAAATGGTTTCTTTATGAGGTGAGCCATGGGATTCATTAGATGCCATATGATGGTGATTTCCAACTCAGCACATATGATATGGTTTGGGCCAGCATGATTCATAACATTGGAGAGGATGTCCTTGAGGATCTAGTATTCTTCTTGCCACTTGAGGGAAACATTATTGCATCCCAGGATCAGAAAACACTCTACACTTATCTTAAGTGGAGAGGAGGACATCATGGGGTAGGCTATTTTGTCTACCATGATCAGATTTCAGCCCACTTACATTACCGGAGCTCAAGGTGTAGGATGATTTGCATGAGTTACCATTTTGGAGGGTGGCTCATTTTTTTATTGATGATAGCTTGGGGATGTGAGATTCATATGGGGATAGTAGGTCCCAATTTATATCAGAATTCATGCATCAAGAAGCCCTTTAGACAGCCCATTTTTGCCTCCATGGATGTTTTACATGATGATAGCTATTTTGGATGCACACCAAAAGCTAGCTTTCATACTTGGGAGGGACAACTTGGAGGTGTATTGATGAGACAACATCTTGATCCTTGGAGGATTTTATCATATGAGGATTCTACAAGGGAATAAGAGGGGGATTCTTAGTTCTATCCTTGTATTTTCTTGAGGACAAGCAACATTTGGGAGGGGAGGACTGTAATATTCCAAATTTAGCATGCAACTAATTAGAATATTGATTTTTGTTTTTATCACCTAGCAGCTGAATAAATGGGTAAGGAAGCCCATGAATATTAAAAATATGAATTAAATCCCTCATAATGTGAAAGGGTATAGTTATAAGAGTTGGATTTCACACCCTCATGTGTGAACAGGGTCATTTGCATGTGGACAAGGCCAAGTTTGAATAAGTCAACAACGTTGGGATAGGAGGTGGAGAACACTTTGAGAAACAACGTAGTATGAATGGGAGGAAGAGTCCTTGGCAGAGGAAACCCTAATGAGTGGGACTTATGGTAATAGGGCTTTCACTTTTTTAAAAGGAGGGCAAGGCATCCATTGTTATTCCTGATATGGATTATTGATTTTATGGTCTGGAAGACTATTTTGCATTCTCCTACTTTTTAGCAGAGTTGAAATGATGCTTAGCACAAGGCATTCCTGTTTAGGAATTCCTTTTCCTTCCAAGAGAGGACACTTGAAGGATTTTTCTCTTAATTTCTCCACATTTAGGCTTCAGGCCAAGCATCCTCCTTCAACTACATCACAGTTTCTGTTTAGAGTTGGGTTGTGTTGTATGGTGTTGCAGTGGAGGTTACTTAACACCACTTCCAGAGCTTATTTTTCAGAGGAGGAAGCCTTCTTTCCTTTGGAGGATAAATGAGGAAGTATCTAGGATGATTTCACCATATTTTTCACCAGGCCAATCATTTTCCATCATCTACAGTGCAGTCCCACTCCTTGGTTGCGTTATTTTCAGTGAGCATCTACAGTGAGGGTTGCAGTGTTTGTTTGGAGGGTGAGATCTTCAATGTTAGGATCAACCTTCCACATGGAAGATCCATTGGAGGAGGTTTTTTTAGCTTGTACATCACCTACAACCATCTCCATATAGTTCTTGAGTTGTAGCTGCTACTCAGTCTTGAGACTGTAACTCTGACATTTTTCCATTTTTCATATTTCAGCCAATTCTTCCAGGATTGTCTTGAAATTGTGTTTAGGAGCTTAGACCTTCACTCCAAATGTTTTATGGGATATATAATTCCATATCCATATATTGACATACTCCAGAAGAAATTATCCTTAATAAAACTACGCTTTCATAGCCTTAGACACTTTTCTGTGTAGTAGTGGTCTTGTATTTCATGTACATGTTTCTTGAGGTTAATTTTTCCTCTCTTGAATAACTTTTTTCTCAAGATATTGTATCTATTTGCTGCTATAAGACTAATAATATGGCTCAATTTTATTCTTACATTTTATGATTTGATGTAACACTACTCTTTCATTATTATGTTCATGGATTTTTGTAGCTCTGATTTTGGAATATCTTAGAGATATTCTCATTATTGTAGATTTTCCCTATTTTGGGATATTACACACCATGAGTCCTTTCTTAAAAAAACATGCCCGAGTAATATACAAAAAGGTACACAAAAGATACACTTCTTAAAATTCAATAATATTTTATATCGCCAACATGTATCCAACATCAACCTTAAGCTCACAACATGATTTTTCAACAACCCAAAGACAGTCCAATCATCAAAGTAATCTTCTAGGAATTTGTGTATATACATCTTGAAATTTGCAACTACAACTCTAGAAAATATGGCAGGATAATTATTCAAACAAAAAGGCATCACTGTGTACTGATAAAAACCCCCTTTTGTAGCAAAAGTTGTCTTATGTATGTCTTCTGGTGCAATTCCGATCTAATGATAACCCGAAAATACATTTGTGAAAGTGTAAGCCTCCTGTCCTCCTACATTGTCCAATACTTCGTCTGTGAATGGTGTGAGAAAGGGGTCATGCAAAAATGCATCATTCAATTTCCTTAGGTTCACACATATTTTGATCTTGTCTTTTGCCTTGTTTTCCTGAATTACCATGGGAAAAACCCATTCAGACTCTTCAAAGGGTTCAATTGTCCCAATTTTGATCCATTTATATAACTCCACATTCAATTTTTATTTGTATTTCAGATTCAATCTATATGGTATTTGATTTACTGGCTTTGCATTAGGTTTCAGAGAAATTTTCATAACTCCTAGGTCCCCTATTATGCCCTTTAATTTGGAAAAAATCATGGGAAAGAGTTATTGATACTCGTGTAGCATATCTGTCACTTTGTGAACTGTTTATTCATCCCAATAATCTCCAATCATAGCAAATTTTGGTTCTTCTTCTTATCTTATTTTCACCTTCTTCATATTTGTGGGTTGCATTATACCAAGTATTTCATATTCTGGTCCAGCAACTTCGTGATGTCCTTATGATTCTGGAATATCAATGTTGCACGAATCCTCATCATCCTCTTCCATAGTCACATTATAGAATTCTAGTATGTGTTGCAACTTCGCGGTCCAATCTAGCTGCATCCATGTTAGATCAGTTGTGTTCTTAAAAACTCCTCTCAATTGCTGAAAGGCTCCATGTATGCACAGATAGTCATCTTAAAAGATAAATGTTAGGAGGAACCCTTCAACCAAAATTTTCCAGTTCATTTTTCCATCTCATAGTTCTGTCTCAACATACCAATTCATTGGTATCATGTCCAATATGTGAAAAAACGCATGCACCCTCTTTGGTTTTGCAACTTCTCCTCAAACTGAAGTCCAACAAAAAATATGCTCCCAGGGGTCAGACTTGCCATCATATTTTAATTTGATTCAGGTATTTACTGGTGTTACACCATTTTTTGGTCATCTAACCTATTATCATAAGATGGACCCAAGTACACCATGTAAGACCAATTTTACCCTAAGTAAAATTGCTTTCACTATGTAAAATAACTTAATAAAACACATTTATTAGGTTGTTTATGGTCTAAACAGGAAACCCCAAAAGGAAATATTAAACAAACCTATATTTGTTTGATTTTCCTCACGGAATAATTAATTAAACCATAATTTAATTATTATTCCCAGTCATGTTTAACCCAAAAACAAAGAAATTAATTAGATAAACCTTTATTTATCTTATTATTTTCTAGGAATAATTATTTAAATCTTATTTAGATAATATTCCTTGTTAAATATGACCAAATCACCCACAAATAATTAAATAAATCATTATTTATTTTATTATCATTCAACCACTTCCTTAAAATGATAAATAAATCATTTATTTATTTATTATTTACAAATAAAGGGATTTGACCCAAGTCAAATACTTTTTCCCTCCAATAAATATAATAGAATATTCCATAAAAGGTGGATCTAGATTTGGTTAATGTTATTTTAATCATGCACCAAGATCTAGACTGACCCAATATTTTGTTATAAATAGGAGGGTTTTTCCTACCATTCTTCACCTTTTGTTGCCTATTAGATCACTCTGGATCTATACTCTTGGTCTGACTTTGAGCCATTATCATTGTCAAATTTTCCATTATTTGTTGTGAGAGCTCCCTTTGAGTTATATCTTTGTCTGGGTTTTCTACACCAACAAGAGAGAGAAATACTAGACCTGAAGTGCTGAGGACTTCCAAGAACCCATCCCATTGAGGAGAATTGGAAACACCTTCTTGTTTTCCTCGTAGGTGCCCTTAATACAAAATTTCTTTCAAAAATATTGTTCTTGTCTTGTCTATTGGATGTATGGAGCAAAACCTTATTTTTACTGCTTAATGTCTCTTTATGCATAGATCTGGATTTTTGCAGCATTTTTCTTGATCAACTAACTACAGATATGAAGATATTGGCAGCCAT
This sequence comes from Pinus albicaulis, assembly GCA_034641835.2. Classification (NCBI taxonomy): domain Eukaryota; kingdom Viridiplantae; phylum Streptophyta; class Pinopsida; order Pinales; family Pinaceae; genus Pinus; species Pinus albicaulis. The sequence continues at coordinate 32,647,849 of MU968551.1, forward strand.
ATTTGATGTTAGGGCTATAAGTTATGCGTAGCTAAAGTGGTCTTTTTTCGTACACTTTGACAAAAGATTCATACTAACAACTGGGCCAAATATTACCTTCATCAACCTGTGATACTCTTTCCAACTCCCTATATTCATTTTATGATTACCCCACCATCGAGAAGGTGTAGACCTCAAGGTGAAATCCAAAGCTTGGAATCTTTGTTCTTCTATTATTTTTCTTTCAAATTTATCAAGAAAAAGTCTTACATATCCTATCCCATCATAATAAGCCAAACCAAATACCTCTGAAGTTATGCAGTGAAGTGATCTTATGATTCCGACACATCATCTTGTAGATATTTCATGTAACCTGTTCTGGAAATTTTCTATTTCTTCATCAAAATATGTTGTATAGGAATTGTCTTGTCCCCAGGTTAACCTTCCATTTGCAGTGGGATTAGTCCAATCTTCCTCCTCAGATGTTATCTTGTAAATGTTTTTGAGATATGTGTCACAATAATCATCAACGATAGGCGTTGTATAGCGCACTCCTTATGAAAGATCTAGAGGAACAATGACCCTTAGATCATCCTTTTCAAACACCATTTGTCTCTTCTTAAAATTGATTATCGCCACAATATCAAAAGCCAAATTCAATCCAAGCAGCTTCGGATATGGTTTTATATCATCTAAAATTTCAATCACTTCAAAATATGCAACAAAACGTAGTCCTTAAATATCTACTATAACACCATATAACCTTCCCATAGGGATGATCTTCTGCTGGTTGGTCATCCCCATTTGGATCGGCTACCACTCGAATTTTGGACTTCCCATACACTCTCAAGTTTTCTTAGGTAATATAATGGCATCAGATATGAAATCTAGGATTACCTGACCCATATCATATTCCCCAATCTACGCAGTTAATCTCATTTCCCTCCCGGTTCTCTTCTTATGTCAGTTTAAAAATTTTACTATGAGTTGATCACTTTTTGGCACTTCTTTATAATCGCATGAGTCTAGCAACTTATAAATTCCTTTGACAGCTTTTTGATTCCTTAAAAACATCATGCAAATCTATAAGAACGATCTTAAAATTCTTGGATCAAATTATTCTAGTAGAGTAGTTACCTCAGCATTGTCCTTCTTTGCTATTAAATTTTGCATTGGTCGCGCTTTAGATTTCGAAGCTCTAGGACCTAAGAAGCTTCACTTCACCTCCATAAAATTTTCTCTTCCCATCTGAATACTAAATCTAGGGGCTCTTTATCTAGTTTTTCTCACCCATGTATATTTCATTGGCCTCTTACCTTCTGCTTTATCATCCGTTGTCGAAGCTCCACTCCTTTTCACAATGTTAATGTGTGGTTCATCCTCCCTTGGTTCAACTGTCATCATTTTTATATTTTGTGTGGGTTTATAGTTCCTTTTCTCCTAAATATTTTCCATAAGGACTATACATTCTTATATTACATGATCCAAGGCTTTGAAGTACTTACAGGTGGTAGTAGGATTCTAAAAATATCTTGCATAGTGTCTTGTCTGTCCATAGTTATAACAGATAGTCTGGTCACACCCTCGACCAACTCCTCCTCCTCTTCCTTGGAAACATCCTCGACCAACATATTTTACTTGATCATCATGTGCATATCCTTCATCTTGCATTCTATAAGAGTCATCTATTTGTTCCATAATTAATTCATAATTTCGACAATTATTCTCCTCATGCCCCACTGACTTACAAAAGGTGAAAAAAATATTCCTGGGGGTATGCACATACTTCTGCAACTAATAACATTTTTCTGAATGATTTTATCCAATAGTTCGACATATCTCACACCATATGCTTGATCCTGGATTCAATGGATTAGGTTCTCAACTAGCCAAGTAATCACTGAACACAAGGCATTGTTCCTTAAAATGGCCTTCATCTTTGCACTTTATACGCCATACTTATGTTCTAGCTTTCAGCCTAACTTCCTTACCTTTCTTCATAGCTTGTAATTCCAAGGTCAGATGTGATAGCTGAGTATAAATTTTATATACTCCTACATGAGTATCTCCCACCAACGGAGCTTCCAACTTCATTGCAGTTTCCATAGCTTCAATTTGAGTTTCTATTTTCTGCTACGATAAGGGTAACCTAATATGTGGAAGCAACACAGATATAAACCATTCCTTATGTTGTTCTTCGGGAATGATAAATATCACTTGTCCCATTAACATTTTAAACCTTTGATCCAAATCCCAAATAGATTCATTTTTCATCTATTTGATCTCCTTCAGATGAATAATACATTGCGACTACGATTTTTTATTCTTAAATTCCGAAGTGAAGAAGCCTGATGAGTCATGGAATAATTTATGTACCATGTTAGTGCTCTTTCCTATAGCACGGTGAAAAATTGTGCCTTATTTACATATTCATTAGTAATATTTCTTGATTTCCATGTTTCCTTAGCTACAAACCAAAATTTCTCAGGATCCTCTGATCTTAGTCCTTTAAAGATAGTTAGCTTGATATGATCGGTCATTTTTCTTTGCGCGGGGTTAGAGGGAGGAGGAGGGGGAGGGGTGTTACAAGTCAAATAACCTCCTCATTAGCTCAGACGAGAAGATAAGCATGGAAGGAATAAAGAGGCCTAAAATAAACCTACTTCTACCAAGTTAACGTGCCCCTATAACAGCCAAAGTGCGTTATAACGCATCTGATACATGAAAAGGTCGTGTTAGAAGCTAGGAAAACGCTCTATCTAGCCTAGAGGGCAGCATTACTTTTGTTTTGAGTTTGAAATAGGAAAACCCGCAGAGAATGATTTCAAACTCCAGCTTTTTCTCATAGAGAGTCAGTTAAAAATAGAAACTGCAAGGCACTAATCTCTTATTAGGTCTTGCCAAAACAACTAAACTCTCAAGAAAGGAAAAAGCATGGAAAGTTGAGGAAAAATCTTGGTTTTTCTATTTAGAACTGGTGGAAGGAGAAAGGAAAGGTTTTCCCTCTGCATATCCTATAAAATGGAGCTGTAGGCTCCTGGTCCATAGTTGAAAGTTTTTTGAATACATGTGAAGCAAAGCATTTGTTGTGGTAGTGTGAAGGTCAAAGATCAAAGAGGTTCATTGAGAAATTGTTTATTAAGACATCACCACATTCAGATAAAGAGAGAGATATATTGGAAGACTAAGGAGGGCTTGATACAACTGACGGTTTTAATCCTCCTTTTTACAAATCAATAGAACTGTATCTGTTTTGTCCATTCAATGCATCAATATTGTTATTGTTTCTCAATTACTTATATAGCTGAGATGAATGGCTTAGATTTGCATTGCTTAATGTTTTTCATATGTTAAATTAATTGATAAGAAATATATATTTTGGTAGAGATTACACGGGTGCTTTGATTGATTGTAGGGTCGAGATTTGGAGCTAGTGAAGGAGCATCCCTGCTTCGCTACTTAGTGCTCTCCAAAGACTTCAAGATCTGAAAAGAGGTAATCTTCCATATTATTCCATCAATTTGTTTAAGTTGATATGAACATATATGCATCTTCTTTGTGAACTATACAGCTAATATTACTGTTTTCCTTGGGCACCGGAAAGCCCTGAAAGGGATATCCGACAACCAACAACTCAAGCATTTTACCCTATAGCAGAACTGGCGACTCCACTGGGGAGTTGAACCCTAAGTTTCCAGATTATTTCTTTCATTCCTCCTTCTTTCCTCTATTTTCATATCCTTCTGACCATATTTTATGCCCAATAAACATTTCAAAAACTCACAGAGTTCAGTATTGTCCTTTTTTGGCCATCTGAAGAACTTTACCCTGGTTAACTATGTCTTTGTTAGTATTCCAAACTGTTATAATGCAGCCTAGCTTTGATTACAGTGCATCAGTATCTGCATTAATGCGGTCTTTGCTCAGAACCAGTGCGTTACTCAGCCAAAAAATTGCTATTCACCCCTGTTTTGTGTTCCTTTTTGGTTGCAGAGTTTTTGGCCATCAGAACCACTCCTTGAATGAATCCCTGTGCTTGTTTACCAACTAGCATTGTTGTTTGTTTGTTCTTGTTTGAAAAATTAGTGTCAAATACATTTGATTTTTAGAAGATTTTTTTTTTTTTTAGTTTTTCTACATCTAGTTTTATTAATTCTGAAAATTTTAGTTAAAATACTATTAAGACGAGATAAATAGATGTCTAAATATTTAAAGTTGAACTTTTCTATTTGAATGTTGGTGCATGGATGTTGAAAGGAAACCTCTCCTTGTATAAATACTCTTCATCGAATTGAATATTTAGAGCATATTTTTGCATGGTTTTTTGAGTCAGAGTCTCCTTAGATTTCATACGTCCACTCGCCCTCTGCAACACTAATAATCAAGTACACTAAGAATCAAGCGACAATAAAATCAATCACATTAATTTTTCTGAGCTCACACCAACAGTAGTTCAGGCTAGGATCTTGGGTTAGGAAAAGTGAGAAAATCACCTAAGATTTCAAAACTTGAAACTAGAGTCATTAACGAGCGAAATCCTAATGCACTCATATTATCGGGACCACTCCTTTACTGGAGCTAAGCACGAGACAACACTTGGGTGCACAAGAAGGTAGCCTGCCTTCGACTGCATTCGGTGGGAATTCTATATATTGGGGTTCCCTTCGGGGATCTAGGGATTCTGCCCATATAGCATGCTGTCCTAGACTGTGACCCCCCTAATGATGTCTGTGATTTGAGGTATATTTAGTGGCCATAATTTTTAAGGAATTACATAAGGTGACTGGGACGGGCTGTCCCGGAACCTGAAACATATGGACCTACTCTATCTTCGGTTTTTAGGAGGGTACTCATGTTCACGAGAGTGCTTACACCTATCGTCTGAGGTTCGGGCGAAGCTCTAGAGTACCCGTAACTTTACTTATGACTAACCCTCTCTGGATGCTATTGTGATACTAGGTTTCATCTCCAGCAAACAGTAGTACTTAGACAGGGCGACCTATTCTGGCTGCTTGCTGATTGATTTTTAGACAATCCTTTTTTCTTTTTTTTTCTTTTTTAGGTGTGTGGTTATTATCAATGAGACTTTATAATACATCACAATTTATTAAAATTTGTTAAAAATAAACAGGTCACCATGGCATCGTCTAACCCACACCATCTGTCTCGACGACAGAAAGGTCTACCTCCTCTGACTCCTGTGGAAGAACTGAACCCTGGTGAACCTGTGCCTTCTGCAGAAGAGCAGTCTCCATCGAGAAACCCTGATTTTCACATAACCTCATACCATACGAAATTTATGTACGACCCTTTCACGGAAGGTGTCGTACCTCATTATAATCCTCCACTCACTGATACATTGACAACTATGATAATATAGATTCCACCATGCCAAAAAATCTCTTCGGCCGCACAAACATCCATTTTGCAACCGGCATCCACAGGGTCGATACCAATGGCAACCATCCCAGGTTCGCCACCATCCTCCCTGCCACTTGTCAATTCTATGCCATTACTTGGTAAGCCCAGTAGTCAACTTATACCTAGTCCCAACCATACGGTCATCACAACTGTGAGTAACTCACCGAGTCCTTCAGGATCTACTCCTACTGTGACCACGTCGGGACCTATTGTTTCCCCTCCCACGAGTGGGACTACTTCGGTTCCTTTTAGAGACCGTTTCGGTTGGAACCCTTTGCTGAGTTCAAACCCCTTAGCCTCCATACCAGGGGGCAGTGTCACCAGCATGAAAATAACATAGAACATTTCACTACCCCTGCAATCATTAGGACAAACTGGACAACCTATTGTTAACACTGTTCCCTTAAGTGGTCTAAATATTGGTGTAGGATCTATGTTGTTGCTAAAATATGCAAGTATTAGCATGCCTCCGGGCAGCTCTATTGTGTCCATATGGGAAAACCCACCCCAACCTCCATTTGGACTAGGGGGCACTTTTATACTGGAGGCAACCAACCATTCACCTCGCAATACAATATTCCCTATGGATAGCAACCATATATCCCTACCCCTCCACCCATAGGAAATTTTTATCAAAGTCCTACTTATCCTACTGGTAACACATTGATGGGCGGACCCTATGGTCCAAATAGTCAGCCAATACTTCCTTGGCTAGATTCAGGGGCAAACCCGCAATTGCCATTTTTAGCAGCTCTAGACATCCCCAAAATCTATAAACTGAATAATGACCCCATCAATCACAACCCACTCTAGCCTCAAGTACCACACAAGATTCCTTCTGACATCCCAAAATTCAATGGGAAACAAGGGGAAGACCCAGCCTCACACATCACCACCTTTCATTTATGGTATATATCTAATTCCATGGTGGATGATAGTATCCGGCTTCGACTGTTTCCTCGCACTCTCACCAGCAATGCCGCCAAGTGGTATATTGAATTACCACGCGCCGCCATCAACACTTTTGGTGCTTTAGCTATGGAGTTCCTAAAGAACTTCCAGTTACCAATAAAATATGAAACATGAATGGAACTATTAACCTTGCTTCACCAAGACACTGCCACCCACATCTCCAATCACATTCATAAATGGAGGCGTAGGAGGAGGCTAGTCAAAGTGCAAATCCCATATCATCTTCTATCTAATTGGTTTTGTAAGTCTCTCTTACCCCACATCTCTAAAGGCATTGGCCTATCCGGTGCGGTTATAGAAGATCAATGCATTCGTCGTGCCCAACATTTGGATTTGATCTACTCACAATCTGGCACGCTATATGATTTACTCCCCAATGCCCCTGGTAACCCAAATCCTCCCACTACTCAGAAAACTAGAGCCCACGCCGATGGTCTCGTTGGCACAATCTTTGGCGTAGCCACAAAACAGTCTTGGGGGCAAACCTCCCAGCCATCTTTGGCTACCACTGCCCCTAACCAAACAACTACTCTTCTTACCATTGAGGTTAATTCTGTGCAAAATTCACAAAAACCTAGTGGAAAGAATAAGAAGAACAAGAAAAAGACATCTTCTTCAGAAGAGCAGTCAGACCATCAGAATAATCCTAATGAGAAAAACGCTGCCAAAAACAACAAAGGGAAGGAGAAACCCATGAAATTTCCTTGCAAGATCTGTGTGGATTACCACTTGAAATACAAATGTCCTCGGCTACAGGAATGCACCGATTTAATCACAAACAAGGATTCTGGGAGAACACCTGTCATTCTTCATAATCATTTCCCTAATCAACAGCAGCAACAACAACACATGGTTGCAAACCCACCACAACCCCTGCAAAGGGGAAATGGTGGTTCACATCCTTCCGATGAAGGATCATCCGCTATTTATGGCATTGAAAGTGTTGAACTTCAAACATGAGCCAAGATTTATGGAAATCCTACCATAGACGCTCAAGAACCTAGTACCAATTCGAATCCACCACCGCCCAACGATCTACATATCGAACGCCCTACTACTGACCCCGTGATTCATCCCCCCAAAGGGACACTTTGACGCATGACTCATAGCACCTTTGCACGTGTTTCCAAAAACTACAATATTATAGAATATTTGGCGCAGGCACCATCAGCCATGTCTACTCTCGAAGTATTACAAACCTGTCCAGCACAAAGGAAATCCTTGCTTTCAGCCATTGGTGGAATAGACCCCAAAGATTCCATGCTAGCTATCTTTGATAAGGAAAAATCTCAGACTCAGCTATCACACAAACTCCCATTCCAAGTGCAGGTTGTGTCAAAAGGGAGACCAATCCATCGTACCATCATTGACGAAGGTGCCTCAACCTGCATTATGTCACAGGCTTGTTGGCTCGCTTTAGGTTCTCCTAATTTGTCACCGCCATCGAATTCCCTCAAAGCTTTTGATGGCCACACATTCCTCCCAAAAGGATACCTTGTTAGCTTTCCCATCACTCTGAGTGGGAAAATGATAATCGTGGACGTTGAAGTCATAGATTGTCATCTCGACGATAATTTATTGCTTGGTTGCAGTTGGTCTTATGCCATGACTGCCATTGTTTCTTTGGTCTTCTAACTCATCCTATTTCCATTGGATGGGAAAATAGTCACAGTGGATTATTTATCCTTCTGCACCCTTGATTATACCATGTTACCAAGTAGCACTATACCCCTAATAGGAGGTTTTCCTGACTCTTATGTTAGTATTGGTACCGGTCTTCTAAAGGCATCTTCCCTTATGGGTTTCTTTCCTCTCTCACCGCCCGAGGATCCAAATACAGTTGAAATGATATCCACCAATTTGGATGGCTCTATCGACCCGTGGATCCTCCCGGCACCTTCAGACATTACTTCCTATGGAGATCAGATGCCGCTCTCACCAACCGAGTTGGCTGATCAAGCCATCCAAATTGCATCTGAACCCTTCATGGCTATGATTTCAACTAATGGTATGAACTCCCCACCCATCACAGTTCCTTATAAATATCTCCTCGATAAAATCATACCTACAGACGAAGCCATTCAAGAGATCATGTCTCTAGAAGAATGACCTTGGGGAGAATTCCACCATCGTGCTTTGATGTTTGATCCAAATGCAATAACTACTCAATTCCCATCCTTTGACCCACCTGCGATAATCCCTTCCATTTATACGACTATTCAAATCATCGATTCAGAAGGGAACATGGGAAATATTTTTAAGACCATGCTCATAGATATCTTGGTCAAAACGGGTATCGTGGAAAACATTCAGATTGGAGCAGATTTCAATCCTGAGGAAATTGTACGCTTCACATCTCTTTTCAAGGAATTTTGTGATGTGTTCACTTGGTCTTATGAAGAAATTCCCAGCATAGATCCATATATAGTCGAGCACGAAATCAAGGTTTATGACGATGCCAAACCGATTCAACACCAACTCAGACCTATCCACCTGTGCAAAGCAGCCACCATAAAAAATGAGGTAGAAATGGGTTTCCATCTATCCCGTTCCTTTGATAGAATGGGTTTCCAATTCGGTTCTCGTAGACAAAAAAAAAGGCACCATCCGAATTTGTGTTGATTATCATGATCTGAACGCTACTTGTCCCAAAGATAATTATCCTACGCCATTCATAGATTATATTCTTGATGATTGCGCCAGATGTGAATATTTTTCCTTTATGGATGGATTCTCGGGCTATAACCAGATTGCAATTAAAAAAGAAGACCAACATAAAAATTCCTTCATCTATCCTTGGGGCAAATTTGCATATCGTAAACTCCCTTTCCATATGAATAATTCTGGAGAAAATTTTCAATAGGCTATGGACTACGCCTTCCATGACATTCGACATATTTTACAAGCTTACTTGGATAACCTTTCGGCCCATTCCAAGAAACAACCTGCTCACCTTGCTCATCTGAAAGAAATTGTTGCTAGGTGTAGGTTCTACAATATACATCTGAATCCTCATAAGTGCGTATTTATGGTAGAATCTGGGCGTCTTCTAGGTTTCATTGTCTCCAAGCACAGGATTAGGGTTGATCCTGATAAGGTTAAAGTAATTTTTGAATTTCTAGTGCCACAATCCATCCTCCAACTCCAACGTTTACAAGGGAAGGAAAAAATTTTACGTCGATTCATTGTCAACTATGCTGAGATGGCAAAAGGATTTATGTGATTATTTAAGAAGGGATCACTATATTTTTGGGATGACCAAGCTCAATGGTCATTTGACACTTTAAAACATGCACTTGTTTTAGCCCCATTCCTTAGTGCCCTCGACTACTCACGCGACTTTCTCGTCTACCTAGCAGCCTCACCATCCTCACTTGGAATGGTTCTGGTTCAAGGTCACAATGACGATAGTGAACATGTGATATAATACTTGTCAAAAGGTCTGATTAGACTTGAACTACGTTACTCACATGTGGAGAAACTTTCTCTGGCAGTAGTCTTTTCCGTCACCCGACTCCGACACTATGTATTGCTACCACAGACTACTATTATTTCTTTGGAGAACCCCATCTGACACATCCTGTCTTGAAAAATTATTGGAGGAAAATATTCCAAATGTATTATAATCCTCCAACAATTTTATTTGGTCTTTATGACTACCAAAGCAAAGAAATCTCTAGTCTTCGCCAAATTGCTATTGGACCTTGCCAAAATTAACCTAGGAGAAGTAGTTCATGATCCATTTCCTGATGAATCTATATACTTGGTCAATTCTTCTGACCCATGGTATGGAGACATTTTGGTCTACCTACAAACCCAATGCTTTCTCCCAACTCTCATGTCCGACGACTGTCGTCGTATTCGCCACCATGCAAAACACTACCTCGTGCTGAATGATACGTTATATCGTCATGGTATCGATACTATTCTCTGGCACTGTCTCACTCTTAATGAAGTAGAACACATTTTGAATGAATACCACATAGGGGTGTGTGGCGTTCATCTTTCAGGCATAGCTGCTGCCCAAAAAATCCTACGCACAGGTTATTATTGGCCCACTTTGTTTAAAGACTACATTGTAGTGGTCCAGAAGTGCCATCCACGTCAAATTTCCACGAAGAAAATGCATGCTCATCCCGCCCCTCTTCATCCGGTTATCTCCATTGGTCCTTTCGCTAAATGGGGAATTGAATTTGTCAACTCCAATCCCATTTCGTAAAATGGACACAACTACATCATGGTTGCGGTCGACTATTTTACGAAATGGGCGGAAGCCATTCCCACTTTTAAGGCTGATGGAAAAACCACCACTCTTTTCCTGTTCAATCAGGTAATCTGTCGGTTCGGCGTACCCCTATCTATTGTCACAAATCATGGATCACACTTTAAGAATCATATGATGATCGAATTGACATCCATGCTAGGTTTTCGTCAAGATCAATCTTTGTCCTATTATCCTCAAGCTAATGGTCAAGTCGAAGTCATAAATGGCGTCCTCAAAACCATGATTCTTCGATTAGTCGGAAACCATAAAACCACATGGCATCGGAAGTTGTATTCCACGTTATGGGCATACTGAATGTCAGTCAAAACTGCCACAAGCTTCATGCCATTTCAACTCGCATTCGGCCTAGAGGTAGTACTTCCAATCGAGTGTGAAATTCCATCACTCAAACTCGCTGTTGAACTCCTGCCCGGCACCACCGCCATAGAAGAGTGCTTGATCTCCCTCTATCACTTGGACAAGACTCGTCGAGATGTCACACTAGCACTCGAAGCTCACAAATGCTGATTCAAAGCTCAATATGACAAATCTGTCAAGCTTCGTTCTTTTCAAGAGGGTGATCTAGTACTACTCTATGATCAGAAGCATGACCTCTTGGGGGCAGGAAAACTTCAACCATTATGGATTGGTCCCTATGTCATTACCAAAGTCCTCTCAAAAGGGTTTTATGAACTTCAGGACTGTAATGGAATTCCACTCACGGAGCCCTGCAACAGGCTCTATCTAAAGAAGTATTTTTCCTAGTTTCGCACTAGGCATATGCTTTGTAATTTTATGTATATAAGTTTTGCCTATTGTTTTGATGTCTCTGGATATTTTTTGGGTTTTTGAGGTGTTTTTTTTCTCATATGTAATCTTTTTCTTTCACACAGATTCCGTCATCCTCCTTATCATACATTGGATACGCGGATGGTGCTAGTCGTCACGCTAGACACATTGCTTTAGGTGCTTGGGTTCTCTACACACCTGAGTCAGAAATTCTTGGTTCTAGGGTAATTTTCCTAGGTAACGCCACCAATAAAGTTGTCGAGTAAATGTTAGTGATCCAACTCCTCATGGAGGCTACATCTCGCGACATCTCCAATTTAGTGGTCAGGTTAGATTTCCAACTCATCATTATGCAGTTAAACAATCATTACCATGTCTGTCATCTAGTCTTTCTACGTTATTTTTTAAGGGTGCGACTTTTATAACGTCAATTTCGAAAAATCACATTTGAACATGTTCCTAGAGAATTTAATGCATTGGCCAATTCTTTGGCAAACTATGTGTTATATTGGCATTTGTCACATTTCTTATAAAATATTTACACATGAGCATATATATTTTGTCCCATAGAAAATACATAAAAATTAAAAAACACAAAATCACCAAACGTATGTATATATATATGTTGTGTCCAATAGTTACATCAAAAAATATCCCAAAACTTGGGTGTTTTACAAAAAATTTGGCTACACTAAACCTTGCTATGACATTTATACATCTACTCTGCGAGCTAAGCCCGATGCTCAAAATAACATACAACTTACTTAGCTATCCTCCTTAGAGGCACTAGGTATCTCTCCGACACACCCACAGTATGCCACTGTAGACGAAATGGAATCTCCTGCATAGGAAGAGGTGGTACACCCATACTCAAACCCTTCAAGTTTCTCGAGAGTTCATGTTGGATCTGGGTATCATCATCTCCAGCGGCTTCCACATCCTCTGCCGCTGCCCCAGCCCTGGGTAGTTGTATTCCTCGCCGTGCATAACGAGGGGCCCCAGCTGGGCGAACATGTGCCATGTTAGTGTCAAGCAAACAAGCTTCATGTCAAAACATATTTTCACACTATTAAAAAAAAATACTTCCTAAAGTACACTAATCATTCCTTTCTTACCATCAAGCCCCCACTGGGTGACAGGGGGTAATAATAACTCTGGATCTCCAGTGAATTTCATCCCTGCATAGGGATAATCCTCAATCATAATGATCTGAGAGTTGAGCCAATCAAGGAACCCATCATCAAAACAGTGACAGATTGGACCCTCTCCAGTCCGTGGGATCAAAGCTACCCATCGAGCCTGTCTCGGCTCTCGTGGGCCCAATGTAGCTATAATCATCCTCGGTCTCATCACTGGAACTCTCTCTAGTAGGAAAGAAACAAGCAGTGTGTTGTACCCAAAATCTCTTTGGGTATGGGTCTTGCATGCTGTAAGCTCTTCCCGGACCTGAAGGACAACTCCATCACACCAGTCAAATACCTAAGGCTAGCAACATCTAGGCCTTGGTGGCCACATGTTAACTCTTGACCCCTGCCAAGCGAACGATCATCCATAGTAGAGACCTCAGTGGTCTCGAAGCCACCCGTGCGATAGGCACCCAGTTGCTAACTGCCTCTATGTTACGTGTATAATGAGCAAGAATAAGATCAATAGTAGAGTGAGGATCCACTCTTGACCCTGTCAAGTTAGGCCTTGGTCCATGACATGACAGGCCGGTCAAAAAATAGATATCATCCTTCTCAATTGAGAGCTCATCGCCCCCAATACGAAAGACGTGGTGATGCTCATCCCATTGCTGAATCAATCAGCTCAGTAGGTCCTCTTGACCCCTCATCAGTTCCAGCTATGCATATTTTAGCAAACTGCACCTACGAAGAGCCATCAAACTTGCAACATCAGTGACCATATCTCTTTCTTCCCATTCATGTTCTCTCTCTCGTGAGATACTCATGATTAACAGCTGAATACCTGCCAATACAACATTTTCAACCAATTAGAAATTTCCTAGAATTCTTCAAAATTCTTATCAATGAGTTCTTAGCTACTTGGGGCATGACTTTCTTAGAAATGGAGCTGTAGGCTCTTGGTCCAAGGTCGAAGGTTTTTTGAATACATGTGAAGCAGAGTGTTTGTTGTGGTAGTGTGAAGGTCAAAGATCAAAGAGGTTCATTGATAACTTATTGATTAAGACATCACCACATTCAGAGAAAGAGAGAGATAGATTGGAAGACTGAGTAGGGCTTGGTACAACTGACAATTGTAATCCTCCTTTTTATAAATCAATAGAACTGTATCCGTTTTGTCCATTCAATGCGTCAATATTTTTATCGTTTCTAAATTACTTATATAGCATGAGATGAATGGCTTAGATGTGCATTGCTTAATGTTTGTGATATGTTAACTTAATTGATAAGAAATATATATTATGGTAGATATTACACGGGTGCTTTGATTGATTGTAGGGTCAAGATTTCAAGCTAGTGAAGGAGGATCCCTGCTTCGCTGCTTAGTGCTCTCCAAAGAATTCAATATCTGAAAAGAGGTAATCTTCCATCTTATTCCATAAAGTTGTTTAATTTTATATGAACATATATGCATCTTCTTTGTGAACTATACAGTTAATCTTACTGTCTGCCTCGGGCACCGAAAAGCCCTAAGAGGGATATCTGACAACCAACAACCCAAGAATTTTACCCTCTAGCAGAGGGGTGGGGAGCTGGAGAGGGGGAGGGTGTGTAGGGTAATTATGGGGAGGGTGATGGGGGATAAGGGGAGTAGAAAAATGGAGAATCCTAGATGTGCCTTGATTATTCCCACCTCCTAGTTGTGATGCACCTCTAGTGGTTGCAGGCTTTCTTCTTTCTTATTTTCTTTCACATTCTTCTAACATTGAATTGTAATAAGTTACAATAAATTTCTCGTGATATACCCTGTAGCACTTTCCACTTCATGTAGATCCAGTTCTAGACTTAAGCTCAAACATTAATCTGGCTACATTCATAGTACGACCTTTTTACATAAAAGAATTTTAATCCACAACTTCAAAGAATTTAGATACTTACCTCACATTCCCTTGAAAAATATGCGTTCAGCTTCGCTGTAAGATACAAATGTGTCTATGGAGAACTCGGTGACAAATCATCCCAGGATACTATCGATCCAAAAAGCAACAACTCTTGAGATGTTCTTACAGGAATCCTTGAGTCGTTGTCCCAATTCAATGCTCCACGCAGTAGCCTCGTCGTTTTTGAAGCAGTTCTTGTTCTCAATCAGCCTCAACAACCATTCATATAGTTCATTAGAAAATTTCAAGAAGAAAATATCATGATTTTCTATGAAAATATACCTCTCCAACCAAGCTGCAGTCCTTAATCACATAGTTTTATTTTCCTGAGTTGGGAACTCTCATTCTTTCAGATCCACCTAATCTTGTATTTCCTTCTTTGACTGATGCCACATCCACATGTCGCTCAAATAGATTGCAATCCCTGAAACATAACCATTTTTTGGCTCGTTTTGGCTTGGCCCAAGTTCAACTTGTACTTTTCACCAACAAAACCCCAGGCACCGCCCTTTCGGCAATGACCTGCAAGCATATCACAGTCTCACTCGAGGTGGCTATGGGTGGTTGTAGAACCAAGTTTATACAACCTTTAGGTACTACGCGAGGTGGATTTAATTCAATTCTCTACACTTACCCAATATTCTAACATGTATCTTATTATTTCAGCATATATCTTAATCAATTTCTTCACATGATTCAGATAACCATAAACACATTACATAATAAGACAAATTTCATTATCATTACTTCGCATAAACAGATAGAAAGAAAACACAACACATGTAAACACAAAATATGCCCAAAAATTGTTCTTATTTATTATAATAGATCTTTTCAATGGATACAACTTCTTCAACCTATGAAGATAGTTGTAGGTGGTCTACGCACTAAGCTGCAGACTCTTCCAAGGTCTCCATGCACTCAGTTACAGAGCCTTCCCTTAAGACCCAAAACAAACTAAAGAGAAATATTACAAAAATTTGTGCTCATCAACCATGCATGTTATCTATGACTTTGATAAAGCCTTACGTCGATTTATATATCTTTACATCAATACAAAACCATCGGCCATATACCATGGGCTCTTATAAAACAATCAAATAAAACATAAAAACCGTTAAAAAATGAGGGGCTTCGACCCACCCTGGACTCCCAAAACATCGCGCAATATATTTTACTTTATGGTACCACACACTCCACTCCTCAATATGCACAATATTTGACAAAAAATAGACCAAGTTGGGTTGCACCCAACAGCGAGTTTGTTCCAACTATGGCTACATGGACTAGTAACTCAACCCACCAAGGGATCCACAATGTTTGTCCCAACCTATGGTTAACTCAACCCAAAAAATTCCAAGCATTACAGAGCATTCATTCCAACCCATAATGACAGGGAATCGAATCACCAATCAAAAAAACATTTGGGAAAATCACAAAGCATGACTATAGATTAAATGGAAAGGTGGGGTTGAAAGCAATTTCAATCTAGGAAAATATCCATGCCAATGAGAAAATATCATCAAATAATCACATTCATATACCATGCATCCAAAAATTAGTAGTTAAATAACACATGCAACATGTTACCTGCAAAGCAATCCAATTGTCTCCTTGTACTTCCCTTCTTTTCATTGCTTTCTTTCTCCAAATCCAAGTGAATACTAGAGTGCTCCAAACATGCTCCAAGGATGCTTTAAGTGTACAAGAGTATGAGAGAATGAGAGTGTGAGAGAATTAAATATATATCCACCAAAAAACTTCCAAAAAGTTGTAACATTGATCAAATGCTAGACCAACAAAAGCTAGAAAGTGTTTCTATAATTCCTTTTTATCATTGATGCCTCTATTTTCTACATTTTCCTACATTTTCCCCCTAATTTACCTTGCATGAAAATATGTGTCTCTTAACCTTCCTTTTCTCATATATTCCTTTATTTTCATAAATTAAATTCCAATTACTGCCTTTTTTCCTTCACCACTTTCCATAACCATTATTAATCACAAGTGATGCCCACTAAAGTGTTTTTCCCAACATTTAGCTTGGAATATGTGTCCCATGACCTTGGTCTTATTTTATTTACAAAGAAAATCAACTAGGGGCTATTAAAATTTTCTCCCCCTTGGGGGAACATCATCTCGGCATTCAATGACACTTATAACCAACAAAACATGCTACCCATGGAGATTTATAACACAACTCATTGAATTATATATAATACATATATGCATAAACATAAACGAGAACACCCAAATCAAAATGATATTCTCAAGAAACAAATAAAGGAGGAAACAAATAATGCATTTGATCAGCCTCTCCCATGTATATTCATCAAACCCAAAGTGCTTGCATTTCACTTTAATTTTCTTGATTACTCAGTTCAAGAGAATGAGTTGTTTCCACTACAAAATGCACCAATTTTTTGGTCAGAATTGTCCCTTTTGTTCCACCTGTTGGGGTTCCCATGTTTTGGCAAGGTTGGAAATACCAAAAGATGAGACAACATAGAACCACTTTCAAACCTCAGGATCTAGCCCTCCTGGGTCCAGAGAGGGATCTCTCTATGATTGTCAAAGGTATATGTCTTTGAAGCTCTATGTTAAGATGTTAGGCTAGTTATAGGGACAAGGTTTGTTTGTTTGATTTTTTTGGTTTGGTTGCTGGCTATCAGGAAAGAAGGGTTCAGTGTAGAAAAAATTTGAGCAAAGAGGAATAAGGCAGAGGTGAAATGTTCCAGGAAATATTCATAACCATTGGGCGATGGAGTCAGGAAAGGATTTGCTTGCTAATCAATGTGCAAGCTTTCAGTTGGGCTAGTCATCTAAAACATTGGATGTTAAAGATGATTGTGTGATATGGAAAATAAGAGGGGAGGAGATAACACAGATTCAGAGCACAAATTTAAAGACTAGCTGGTTGCACAAGGATCCTAGTGGACAGGGTTAACTCTAATCCCCAGTGTTCCCAAATCTTCCAACTAAATCCTTAACAAGAAACATCTAAGAACTAAATTCATTTAATTCATACATCAGAGAGCAAGCAATAACATCCACTACACTGGTTAAACCAACTGAAATCATTTCTTAGATAATACATTCAGAAGAGAAACATTAATGGCAAGGAGAGTAGAAACGTAGGGTACCTAACAAGGGTAAATCCTATGCCAATATTCTGATGCAAGCCAGTCGAAATGAAATGAAATGAATGTAAATACAAAGATAGGAAAACATCACCGCTGCTTCAGATCAGGATCCAAAGAAATGTGCTTGTCATATTAAATATCAATACCAGTCAAGTACAACACGCCAATGGCTGAATACTCAGTTTGAAAACATCTTCTTCAACCTACCTTACAACTTTACACAGAGACTGTGTCTCAAAAGAAACTACTTGAAATTCTCTGATAACTTATCAACAACCTTTAAAGTATTATCTCATGAGTTTTATAGCTGAAGGGAAGCAGAGGAGGTAGGTGAAGAACTAAATGCAGTATTAAACTTCTGAAAAGAAAGAGGGTCGAAGCCCATTCTGTATAAATCCTGTGCATTAATCCCTGGTGTTCTTTGGATGAACGAATGCTCTTATTCTGGCTTCATATTACTCTGATATGACTCTGATGTACTCTGACTATAGTACTGTGTAGTACTCTGGTGAATAAACAAAAGATAAATGAATGATGGAGAAGTCTGCCATACTTATGAAACAAATGCTCTGGTAGCTTCAGACTGTTGTCAGGGTGGGAATTTCTTTAGGAACACGGTGTAGAGTAAAAGCTGCATGGGCGCTTTGTCCTTTATGGAGAAAACATTCTGCTGGTGTGGAAACCCCTAATATGCATTGATTTATGCATGTTGTACCTTCTGCTTGGTCCCTGGGTCTTCAATCCGATACTTAGCCTCTAAATATTTGAACCTAAGGCTTGTATGTCTTCATTTGTGTGTCTTAGGCTCTCTGCTACTCCATTTATATCTTTGACTATGAATTCTGTGTGTTAATGGCGCTGGAAAGATTTGCAGAGTTTGAACTCTGCTCTTTAAATGCGAATCCCATTGCAGTACCTCTTCGGGCCTTTCTTCATGATCTCTGCCTCTGTACACGGCCTTTTCCTGTATCTTCTGTCACTGTGACAGTGTGTACAAAATCATGGCAGCTTTCAGCACCTCAAAACCCTATAAAATAGAAAACTTGTTATGAAATCCATGGATGGGGTAATGGACACAGTGCGGATGATGAGGACCACCATGCAGACTAGGGAGATGGCGGAAAGTTGCAGAAACACGGTGGAAAATGAACTACAATAGCGGGACGTGGTCAGGCGGACGTGGGCGGAGCGCAACAGATTTAACGTAAAATAATGAAAATTTGACCTTGGAAAGCACATATATAACGGGGGCGAAGTGAATGTACGACGGAAACACGTGGAGGTGACGTGGTGGGATCGGTTGACAACGGAATAGTCAATAGTGGGGGGAAGGCAAATGCGGACCGTCTAATCCCAGGAGGAGATTGATGGTGAAAAACTACGGAGGGTGATTGAAGGTGGACCATCGATCTACAGATCAGATCGATGGCAGCGATTAACTGGATGGCGTTCCGTACCCTGAGTTATCGCGTGTGCATCTGAGTTAACTATCGTGCATCTTTGGCGAGCGATAGCCGTTGGATGGCCCGCCCTAGATTGGATGGTCCACGGTAATATCGTTGGGCATCCGCGTCCGAACAATAATGCGCGATGGACGGCGATTAATGCACGAGAACAGCGGTTTTGAAAAAGGTACAGGGGATGCGTGTCATGCAATGTATGGAATCGTTGGCCAATCAGTAAATACTGCCTACCCCCGAAAGGCGGTGCAATGGAAAACAGATGGTTTTTGAACAGTGAAAGCGGGCGGGGACCACCGGGACGGGCGAATTCCGCACCATCGGATCTGTACAGATCAACGGTTGAAAATGTGCCCGATATGGATGAACTGTGGATCTTTGATCTTGTAAATTAACGAACGGCGGAGATGCGACTACGGGCGGTGAATGGGTTGCATGGTGAAAACTGCGGGGGCGGCGATCGTCGTCCATTCTGTGAAGATCAATGGCGCGGAACACAATGGAGGACTTTAACAACAAAACAATTGCATCGGCATTTCTCGGTGATAACAAAGGAATTTTAATGTGTCACTCTGTTTCTCCGATGCGATTAGCGCCTAAGACTTAAGCGCTCGGTCCTGGGCTACGGGTAGATGGGGAAGTGGTGGAAAGGGGCTTGCGGGAAATGGGCTAAGCCCTTATTATGAAGAAAATATGGTTTTGGCTCATTTTTAAATCATTTTAAGGCCAGCTAAGGGAAACGACAGGGGAATGAGGGGGATTTTTGGAACAAAGGGAACTTTGACAAGATGAAAAAGGGGTAAAGTGGGACATTCTGTAGAGGTACAAGGGGCACATGAAGCCCTTTAGGAGCACAATTTTTGCAATCATAGAGGCTTTAAAATGGGAATCAGCAGAGGGGATTTCATTCATAGGGCAAAGGCACAGGAGACTTCAAGGATGATGTGTCTCAGGGGAGATGCATTCATTGAAGGATCAAAAAAAATTTAGCCCCTTACTTTGCTTGTCAAAAAATTTATAGGGGGCTAACAGTGGCTCCACATGGGGATGGATTCTTCTTGAAGGACTCAAGAATCCAGAGAGCGATCTTTGGTGTAGGCCAGATGCCTGCTGCTTGGCACATCCCTTTCTCTTCTTAGGTTAGCTACCACAAATCATGAATACATCATATCAGCAGTAAACATTCTCCCAAGCAACTATCTACCCACACTATAGTCCTAACATTTTCTTCTTCTGGGTGCATTTGGACTAGAAGACCCTTTACATCATTTATTTTTTACAAACAGGAAAATAAACCTATTCTACTTCTACCCTTATTACTCCATGAGACCAGATTAGACTGTTGGCCTCATAGCTTCTCTACCTAATCTAATATCTGCTAGGATTAAACTGTCTAGCAGATTTCTTTTCTACATTCTAAGACAGAAATTGAAAACAGTCAAGCCAGGATTAAACTATTTGACTTGCTGGACTTTGTAGAAATTAAAACAACTAAGTACATGCTCATAGACTGAGCTTTATTGAGCTTTTATTACCTACCCTACTCTAACTAGAATATTTACAAGTCTAGCTTACAAACATTGCCTTCCAATGCAACCATTCCATCAAATGATCCCATGACTGGTATTTATTGCTCAATGCCTTGAGTAGGCTGGATAGGTAGGGCAACTCCCACTCTTTTTGTTCCACAACAGTAGCTTTGAAAAATTTTCTTTCTGTTTGCAACACGCTGCTCAAAAAGACTCTTGATCCTTCTTCAAATTTTTGTAGGAAATGTGCATAAGGATGATGATATGATAACTGGTTATGAATGTTTGGCAGGCAGGCTTCAACCAGGATCTCTCCTTCTTCCACTGGATGAAGAAGAAGACTCTCTTGAGGGAGAGAATCTCCCTCATCTTCTTCATTTTCCGAACTGGAGGACTCATCATATATGGCAGTTTTGTCCTCCTGGAGCTCTAATATATTCTGCTCTGAGGTGTTGAGCTCTATGAGAAGTTCTATGTATTCTTGAGCAGGGGCTTGTTCCATTGCTTCCTCTTTTTTAGAAGAAGGCTCATTGCTTTCATCTTGCTCAAGAATCTCTTCTTTATTTTCCTTTTCATCTCCTAAGATGAAAGGCTGCTGACCTCAAAACACGTGAAAACAATTACTGATGAGTTGTAATGGAGTGAAGCAAAGATCTAGAGATCCTTCACCCTCTTCTGCACTCTTAAATCTCTCTTCATCAGTATCATAAATAGCCTGCATTGGCTCATTACTCTCTGGAAGTAAAGGGGACTAAATTTCCTCCCATAAATCTACTAATGATGACCCTGCAAGATCATCTTCCATTTGGAGAACATCATCATCAGATAGATCAAAAATAGGGGAATCATGAATGTAAGTAATGTTACCAATCAGATATACTGGATTATCAGCAGATTTTTCTTCATTCTGATTTACATGTGAGCTTTCCAACTCTATACAATAAAGCTCATCAGATGAATGGGCAAGGATGTCTGATCTATAAAAAATTTCAGAGGTTGGCTGTCTATTGATGATCTGACCTATTTCATCTTCTATCAAAGGGGAGGATGGTCTTGTGTTCCTTTGTGCAGAAGTGCAGCAACTCTCTATTTCTTTTGAAGACTGGATTTGAGGCAAAATTTCATCTTGAGCCTCAACCACAAAGGATGATAAATCAGCATCTGAGTTTTCGGGGATATCTTGAGGAATTTCTACAGTCTCTTGACCCCTTTCTTCCTCAGCTGATTCATCAGCGTTCTTGTGATATCTAAGGTGTGTATGAAATCCTTGAATGGCTGTTGATAGATATTCAAGATGCATATTAACCAAATCTTCATCAATACCTAATAGATACTGTATGATATCCTGATATTGATCAAAGCAATCCCATGATAAGGATGGAGATTTTCCTTTATAATTCTTATAAAATACTTGGTGCATGTCCCTTAAAGAAAAAAAACTCCGAGGTTCTAACCATTCATACCAGACCCTAGCCTTTCCTTCTAATGTTTCCATGAACATTTTCATTAAGCAATCTTCATGCCATTCAACTTTGAATTTCCACACATGTATATGAAACTTGATGAGATGTAACAAGGGGTCCTCAGTGTTTTCACCCTGAAGGATAGGCAGGTTTTTTAACCAGTCCACTTTCGGCATTTTGTATGGGAATCCAGGGATATGCTCCCTACTCATTGGGGCATATCTTCTCTGTATGCGTGGAAGCATGTTTGTAAATTAGAAAGAGGTCACTGTGTCTTCTCAACCAGTTCAGAGTCTTCAACCAGTGGATTCATTTGGTCTTTTGGGAGTTAGTGTGGAGTCTCTAGGTTGATGAATTTGACTGTTTGGAGTAGGCTACTATCCACCATCAGCAATTAAATGCCAATATATGGGCAAAGTGGTCTCTTCCCCAGTGGAGTCACCATTATGTTGGGGTTCCATGTTTTGGCAAGGTTGGCAATACCAAAATATGAAACAACATAGAACCAATTTCAGACCTCAGGATATAGCCCTCCTAGGTCCAGAGAGGGATCTCTCTATGACTCTTAAAGGTATATGTCTTTGAAGCTCTATGTTAAGATGTTAGGCTAGTTATAGGCACAAGGTTTGTTTTTTTGATTTTTTTGGTTTGGTTGCTGGCTATCAGGAAAGAAGGGTTCGGTGTAGGAGAAAGCTGAGAAAACAGGAATAAGGAAGAGGTGAAATGTTCCAGGAAATATTCATAACCATTGGGCGATGGAGTTAGGAAAGGATTTTCTTGCTAATCAATGTGCAAGCTTTTAGTTGGGCTAGTCATCTAAAACATTGGATCTTAAAGATGATTGTGTGATATGGAAAATAGGAGGGGAGGAGATAACATAGATTTAGAGCACAAAGTTAAAGACCAGTTGGTCGCACAAGGATCCTAGTGGACAGGGCTAACTCTAATCCCCAATGTTCCCAAATCTTCCAACTAAATCCTTAACAAGAAACATATAAGAACTGAAGTCATTTAATTCATACATCAGAGAGCAATAAATAACATCCACTACACTAGTTAAACCAACTGAAATCATTTCTTAGATAATACATTCAGAAGATAAACATTAATGCCAAGGAGAGCAGAAACATAGGGTACCTAACAAGGGTAAATCCTATGCCAATATTCTGATGCAAGCCAGTCGAAATGAAATGAAATGAATGTAAATACAAATATAGGAAAACATCACTGCTGCTTCATATCAAGATCTAAAGAAATGTGCTTGTCATATTAAATATCAATACCAGTCAAGTAGAACATGTCAATGGTTGAATACTCAGTTTGAAAACATCTTCTTCAACCTATCTTACAACTTTACACAGAGACTGTGTCTCAAAAGAAACTATTTGCAATTCTCTGATAACTGATCAACAACCTTTACAATATTATCTCATGAGTTTTATAGCTGAAGGGAAGCATAGGAGGTAGGTGAAGAACTAAATGCAGTATTAAACTTCTGAAAAGAAAGAGGGCCAAAGCCCATTCTGTATAAATCTTGTGCATTAATCCCTGGTTTTCTTTGGGTGAACGAATGCTCTTCTTCTGGCTTCAGATTACTCTGATATGAATCTGATTTACTCTGACTGTAGTACTGTGTAGTACTCTAGTGAATAAACAAAAGATAAATGAATGATGGAGAAGTCTGCCATACTTATGAAACAAATGCTTTGGTAGCTTCAGACTGTTCTCAGGGTGGGAATTTCTTTAGGAACACGATGTAGAGTAAAAGCTGCATGGGCGCTTTGTCCTTTATGGAGAAAACATTCTGCTGGTGTGGAAACCCTTGATATGCATTGATTTCTGCGTGATGTGCCTTCTGCGTGGTCCCTGGGTCTTCAATCCGATACTTAGCCTCTAAATCTTTGAACCTAAGGCTTGTATGTCTTCGTTTGCGTGTCTTAGGCTCTCTGCTGCTCCATTTATATCTTTAACTGTGAATCCTGTGTGTTAATGGCGCCAGAAATATTTTCAGAGTTTGAACTCTGCTCTTTAAATGCGAATCCCATTGCAGTACCTCTTCGGGCCTTTCTTCATGATCTCTGCCTCTATACACGGCCTTTTCCTGTATATTCTATCACTGTGACAGCATGTACAAAATCATGGCGGATTTCACCGCCTCAAAACCCTGCAAAACAGAAAAATTGTTATGAAATCCATGGATGGGGTAGTGGACGCAGTGCGGATGATGAGTACGGCCATGCAGACTGGGGAGATGGCGGAAAGGTGCAGA
Source organism: Pinus albicaulis (assembly GCA_034641835.2). Lineage (NCBI taxonomy): Eukaryota > Viridiplantae > Streptophyta > Pinopsida > Pinales > Pinaceae > Pinus > Pinus albicaulis. The sequence goes on from MU968551.1 coordinate 32,672,202, forward strand.
AACATGGTGGAAAATGAACTATGACAACGGGACGTGGTCAGGCGGACGTGGGCGGAGCGCAACAGATTTAATGTAAAATAATGAACATTTGACCTTGGAAAGCACATATATAAGGGGGGCGAGGAGAATGTACGACAGAGACACGTGGAGGTCACGTGGCGGGACTGGTTGACAGTGGAATAGTCAACAGTGGGGGGAAGACAAATGCGGACCGTCCGATCCCAGGAGGAAATCGACGGTGAAAAACTACGGAGGGTGATTGAATGTGGACCGTCGATCTGCAGATCAGATCGACAACAGAGATTAACTAGATGGCGCGTCGTACCCTGATTTATCGCGTGTGCATATGACTTAACTATCATGCATATTCGGTGAGTGATAGTTGTTGGATGGCCCACCCCAGATCAGACGGTCGACGGCAATATCGTTGGGCATCCGCGTCCGAACAACAATGCGCGATGGACGGCGGTTAACGCACGAGGACGGCGGTTTTGAAAAAGGTACAGGGGACGTGTGTCACGCGATGTATGGAATCGTTGGCCGATCGGTAAATACTGCCTACCCCTGAAAGGCGGTGCGATGGAAACCAGATGGTTTTTTAACAATGAAAGCGGGTAGGGACCACCGGGACGGGTGGATTCCGCACTGTCGGATCTGTACAGATCAACGGTTGAAAACACACTTGATATGGATGAACTATGGATCATTGATCTGGCGAATTAAAGAATGACGGAGATGCGACTACGGGCGGTGAATGGGTTGCACGGTGAAAACTGCGGGGGTGGCGATCACCGTCCATTTTGTGAAGATCGACGACGTGGAACACAGCGGAGGACTTTAACAAAAAAACAATCGCATCGGCGTTTCTCGGTGATAACAAAGGAATTTTAATGTGTCGCTCTGTTTCTTCGATGCTATTAGTGCCTAAGGCTTAATCACTTAGTCCTGGGCTATGGGTATATGGGGAAGCGGTGGAAAGGGGCTTGCGGGAAAGGGGCTAAGTCCTTATTATGAAGAAAATATGGTTTTGGCTCGTTTTTAAAGAATTTTAAGGCCAGCCAAGGGAAAAAATAGGGGAATGAGGGGGATTTTGGGAACAAAGGGAACTTTGAAAAGAGGAAAAAGGGGTAAATTGGGACATTCTACAGAGGTACAAGGGGCACATGAAGCCCTTTAGGAGCACAATTTTCGCAATCATAGAGGATTTAAAATGGGTATCAGCAGAGGGGATTTCATTCTTAGGGAAAAGGCACAGGAGACTTCAAGGATGATGTGTCTCAGGGGAGATGCATTCATTGAAGGCTCAGAAACAATTTAGCCCCTTACTTTTCTTGTCAAAAAATTTATAGGGGGCTAACACCACCCAAAAAAAAAAATCAATCAATCACATAATTAGCATCCTTGAAATATCTCTTAAGCAATGAAAAAATGAAAACATCGTGCAATTTCATTGTTAGCGATAGTGAAAGTCTATAGGACACTAGTATAATCCTCTCAAGGATCTCAAAAGGTCTACAATACTGAGATGATAGCCTTGCACATGATCCAATCCTCAGGGAGATCCTCCTGGGATTGATGTGAAAGTAAACATTCTCCCCAACCTGAAAATCCTTGAATTATCTATGCTAATCCACACAACTATTCTTCGTATCTTGTGTGTCATTTAAATTCCTTCTAATAGCCTGCATCTCCTATTCCATCTCAGTCATCATATCCTATCCAATCAACACCATTTTCACTAGATCACTCCAGTTGATAAGAGTATTACAACTCCCCATCTAAAGAGCCTCGAATGGACTCATCCTCAAGGACTTCTGATACCCATTATTATAAGAAAACTCTACCAGTGAAATATTCCCCTCCCACTTCTGCTGTTGACGCATAACGTACATCCTCAACATATCCTCAAGAACCTGATTAATCCTCTCTATCTATCCATATATTTGCAGATGATAAGTTTTTTTGAATCTAAATTTGTCCCCAAGCCTGCAAACAACTCTTCCAAAATCTAGAAGTGAACTAGGAATTTCTATCTAATATAATCTTCTTGGGAACACCATGCAACCTCACTATCTCCTGGATGAATATCTGAGCTAACTCACTTGCTAAATTTGTAGACTTAATTGCAATGAAGTGATCTACCTTAATCAAAATGTAAACCACAACCATGATGGAATCATGCAGTTGTATCTATGTCCTTGAAAAACCTATAATAAATTCAATGGAAATGAACTCCCATTTCCATTCTGGAATCAGAGTATGTTGCAATAAACCAGTTGGATGCTTACACTCTACTTTTACATGTTGACAATACAAATATCTAACAACAAATTTAGCCACTTATTTCCTCACGTTCGACCAATGATAGAACTTCTCGACTATTTTCAAAGTCTTTTTATATCTCGAGTGACCTGGATATGGTTTGGCATGAAACTCCTTCAAGATAATATTCTTTAGCTCAATATTGTTTGACACATAAATCATGTTTCTGAATTTGACCAAACTATCTACCATGAGGTGATGCTCCTCATCCATACCACCTTCAACCTACTACTATAATATATGTTTTAATTGTTGGTACATATCATCATGTTTCATTTCTTGCTAGATCCACTCTTGCAAATTTTTCCCATAATTCACCTGCACTCTCCTACTGAGAGAATATGCAACCTTGTTCTAATTTCCCTTGATGTTACTGATCTCAAACACAAAGTCGCTAAGAGTATCAAACCATATAGATTATATGGAATTAATATTGGGTTAGTCAAGCAAGCACGTCAACCAGCTATGGTCCCTCATGCAAAGAAGATAATTCCTCCACATCTTCAAGGCATAAATGACATCGTCTAAATAAATATCATGAGTCACATAGTTATTATCATGCTCAATCAACTTCCTTAACTCATAGAATACCACCTATCCTTATTGCATCAACACTCCACCATGTCCTATCTTGCAATAATTTGTACATACCACAAACTCCTTATCAAGATCTGCAATCTCTAAGGCCAAAAAACTGTAATCAAATGCTTCAACTACTCAAAACCATCTACACACTTCTCAGTCCATTCAAACGTCTTTACTTTCCAATACAAAGATGTAATAGGATATGAAATCCATGAGAACCTCCTGATGAACCTCCTATAGTAACATTCTAGTCCCTTGATGATCTTACCTCATCCACATTCCTAGGATTTGGACACTCCATGATAGATTTAATATTTTATAGGTCCACTGTTATGCCTTCATTGGAAATAACATTACCCAAATAGCGAACTTCAGGCTGAAATAAATTTCACTTTCTAAGCTTTGAATACAATTGATGCTCTCTTAGTAATACCAATATTGTTACCAAGTGCTCTACATTCTATTCCTCATTCTTAGAATATATCGATATATCATCAATGAACACTATCATGAATTTTTCCAGATAGATATGCAACACACTATTCATCAAACACATGAAAGTATCTAGAGAATTATTAATACCAAAGGGAACCAACACAAAATTACAATGCCCATACTTGGTACGGAATGTAGTATTTTGAATATCTTATTCTTTAACGTGCACTTGATTGCTATAGGTTAATATGCTTGGGTGGTGGTTATTGGGTATCCCTCTCAGGGCTTTTTGGTGCCTGAGGCAGACTTTAAGATTAGTTGTAAAGTTCCAATGGTACTGCATAGATGTTCATACTAATATATATAATTGAAAAAGCAATATTTGGGATGATTACCTCTTTGTGGATGGCAGGTCCTATGGAGAGTGCTAAGCGGCGGGGTATAAGTCCTTCCTAATTGGCTCCAAATCCAGATACTGCAACCAATGAAAGAACCCGTGTAATCTTCACAACAATATAGCTTTATAACAATTAAACTAGCATTAAAATATACATATCTAAGCCATTCATATCATGCTACAAATGAACAATAAATTGGACATTGATGCATCGAATGGAAAAAATAGATACAGTTCTATTGATTTATGAAAAGGAGGATTACAACCATCATTTGCACCAAGCCCTCCTTAGCCTTCCAATTCCTCTTTCTATTTGCCTATCTCTGAGTGTGATGATGCTCAAGGCAGAAATTCCTGAATGAAATTCACCGATCTTCAAGCCTCACACTACAACAAGGAAATTGTGCTCCACATATAGTCAAACCTTCGACCATAGAGCAAGAGCCCACATTTCCAATTTATAGGAAATAGAGAGGACAAACCTTGCCAACTCTTTCAACTAGTTAAAATCAGGAAAGATCTATATATGTCCTCGCTTTTATTTTATTTTTCCTTCCATAGGAGTTCAGTTGTGTTTGGAAATGTCTAATAAAATGTTTATGCCATTAGTTTCTATTTTTGAACTGACTCTTTTTGAGGAAAAGCTGAAAATGGAAGTCAGTTTTCCAGAAGATATTTCCCTTTTTACATTCAAAAATGAATAACGCTACCCGTTGGGCAAGACAGAGTGTTACCCTAGGCATTAACACTCCCTTTGCATGGCTAGGATTAATTATAACTCTGCCTAGTTGTTTCTGGGGTGCGTTACCTTGGAAAAAATGGGTCTTGTCTAGGTCATTTTCTTCCTTCCATGTTACCTTATCCTCTGAGTTGATGAGGAGTTCATTTCTCCTATAATAGATGCCCCCTAAAGTGTGAGGTCAGAGAAGAAGACGATGGCCGAAATAATTTATAACAAGTGTAGTAGAAGGAGAGGAATTGGAGGACTAAGGAAAACCTAAAAAACCAACATATGTGAGAAAATATAATATCTGTCTTGAGTCGGGAATTGCTATAGGGTAAAATGCTTGGGTTGTTGGTTATCGAATATCCCTCTCAGGGCTTTCCGGTTCCTGAGGCAAATAGTAAGATTAGTTGTATAGTTCATAAAGAATATGCATATATGTTCATGTTAACTTAGACAACTTTGATAAAATGAGATGGAAGATTACCACTTTTTGGATCCCGAAGTCTTTGGAGAGCACTAAGCAGCGAAGTAGGGATTCTCCTTCATTGGCTCCAAATCCCAACCCTATGATCAATCAAAGCACCCATGTAATTTCTACCACAATATATTTTCTATCAATTAAGTTAACATATGGTAAACATTAAACAATGCACATCTAAGCCATTCATCTCATGCTATGTAAGTAGTTGAGAAATAATTAACAATATTGATGCATTGAATGGACAAAACAAATATAGTTCTATTGATTTATAAAAGGGAGGATTACAACCGTCAGTTGTACCAAGCCCTCCTCAGTCTTCCAATCTATCTATCTCTTTCACTGAATGTGGTGATGTCTTTAGTCAACAAGTTCTCAATGAACTTCTTTGACCTTTGACCTTCAAACTACAACAATAAATGCTCTACTTTACATGTATTCAAAAAATCTTCGACTGTGGACCAAGAGCCTATAGCTCCATTTTATAGGAGATGGAGAGGGAAAACCTTGTCTTTCTCCTTCCACCAGTTCTAAATATAAAAAACCAAGATGTTTCCTTAACTTTCCATGCTTTTTCCTTTCTTGAGAGTGTAGTTGTTTTTTGCAAGACCCAATAAGAGGTTAGTGCCTTGCAGTTTCTATTTTTCATTGACTCTCTATGAGAAAACACTGGAGTTTCTAATCATTCTCTGCGGGTTTTTCCTATTTAAAACTCAAAACACGGGTAACAATGCCCTCTAGGCTAAAAAGAGCATTTTCCTAGCCACTAATGCGACCTTTTCATGGATCAGGAGCATTATAATGCACTTTGGCTGTTATAGGGGTGCGTTACCTTGACAGAAGTAGGTTTATTTTAGGTCTCTTTCTTCCTTCCATATTTATCTTCTCCTCTGAGCTGATGAGGAGGTCATTTGACCTGTAATAGATGCCCCCTAAAGTGTGAGGTCAAAGATGAAGACGATGGCTGAAATACTTTATAATATGTGTAGTAGAGCCAAAGAGATTTGAGGAATGAGGAAAACCTGAAACAACAACATATGTCAGAAAATATAGTATATGTCTTGATTCGGGCATTCCCATGCTCAGTAGCTAATCAACATGATTTCTCTAGTATAGAGATATGAACAATATGTCCACTGATAAGCATAGCGTGGAAGTGTCTTTCATAACAGGATCAATACTGAAAAGTTGTCTCCATAAACAATATCACAACTTGGGGTAGGAAACGCAGCTGTAATGATGTAACCTTTGCCCCAAGGTCTTGGCCGCTTCTTTACTTAAACTGCATATTTCTCGACATGTGAATGAAGGATCTATCTTCAAACATGTGAGAAATTGCCTGATTACCAGTTGATAATGAAAACTGTTAACAGATGCGAAGGTGGCCACCAATAACAACGATGGTCCCTAAGATTCACAGTACAATCTAGCTGGTGTGAATAAAAGGAGTTGAAGTCGAACACTCATAGAATAATTCGATCGAGAGCCAATAATGAAGACCCAAAATCAAACACAAGATGACCTGCCACTAATGTCTGCAAGTATCTGGGTACTGATGAGTTTTTGGATCAACTTCCTAGATAAGATGTTGAAGTCGATAAGAAGAGATCTTTCGAAAGGTAGGCACTGAGGTGTCCTACATCAGTCAACACGAAACGGAAAAAAGATGATTTTTTTCTTGATGGAAATAATGAAGAGAAAATGGGGATAGCTGACGACAAATAATTTTTGGCATAATGATCGGTTTAATTGATATGAGGAGTAGTAGATAGCGAGATCTGCTTGAACAATAGAAGGCATTCTAACAGGGTACTAGGAAGCTGAGGCTTAATGAACACCAAAGAGTATTTTAGGATTTTACCGGTGTACGAACACTGGGAGATAAAGGCTAAAATCATAGATGGTAGGGTTCAGCTAACTACGAAAGAGTTTTCTGGGAAGTGCCATGTTCAATATTTTTGCTGCCAAATCGACCTTTCTTAAACGTAACAGAGATAGTATCCATTTTGTCCAAGTTTTTCCACGTCTGATTATGTTTAACAAGTCCAGACGAGTAAACTCGAGGAATTTTTCATATTTAGAGAGTCTAAAAAATGTCATAAAAGATAACTCCGGGGGGGTACCTTTGTCATGTCTTGATAATCGGGCATGGAAAAGGGAGAATAGTAGGCCCGAAAATGGTTCATTTTCCGTAAGTTAGTACATCGAAGCCGGAAAATTGAGAAATCTATGTTCGACAAATGTCTACCTCATTTTGTTACGAGTACGAGGAGACGAAGTAAACTCAATATTCTTTGTGAAATTTTAATGAGTCTAATAGAAAAAAACTTAGTGCTCTCCATGAAATTTTGGCGAGTCACGCGGAGAAAAACTCGATGCCCTTCGTGAAATTTTAACGAGTCACGCGGAGAAAAAATTGGTCACTTTTCTATTTAAAGAGCTTTCAAAAAGAGGAAAAGAATGGCTTCGAATTCTCTGTTGTGGTAGTTTAACGAGCCCGAAAAAGATAACTCGGGGTTTTTTTCAGTTTTATGAGTGATAAAAAGTCCCTAAAAAGAAAGCTCAGTGCTTCTTCATGTTAATTTTAACGAGTTTGTAGAAGAGAACTCCCAGTTTTTCGGATTAACGAGCAAGAAAAAGACCATAAAAAATAATGCTCGAAATCAACTTCGTGTAAGTTTAACAATTCTGAAGAAGAGAGCTCGAGGTTTTTCAGATTAACGAGCAAGAAAAATACCATAAAAAGAATGCTCGTATACGGGTCAAACATGGTCATATCTGCATATAAATATTAATCACTTCATCAGAACATCGGTAACTAAACTCAATAGTTGTGACACATATGCAACAAGAATTCACGACTTTTTGTAGACTAGCTGAGAGAGTCATGCCCCAAAAATGGCTATAAGATGGTCAGAAGACTTTTATTTGCACTATTTTGCATGTTGTGGAGGAGCTCTGGGGTGAAAAAGTGTGAAAAATTCGGCTGGAGATTGTGGTCAATCTGAGCAACGATTCCTCTTCCTGCGAGATCCAGGTAAGAGCTGGAACCTCCTGCTATCATTTTATCTTTTTTTTAAGAAGTTTTTCTGGTTCAAAATGAGAAATTTGGTAGGCCCCAAAAAATTTTAGCAGCTAACGCAGGCCAGCAGTGACAGACCTTCATTAAACGCACATCCCGTGAAGTAAGGGCGTGTTAGCATGCTCTGTTTTGCTCTATAGCTCGCATTAGGCGCAAAGCATATTTTAAGAACTCATTGTTTAGCATTTTGAAGAATTCAAAGAAAATTCTAATCGGTTGAAAATGTTGTATTGGCAAGTATTCAGATGTTTATCATGAGTATCTAGCGAGAAGGAGAACATGAACGGGAAGAAAGAGATATGGCCACCGATGCTACAAGTTTGATGGCTCTCCGCAGGTGCGGTTTGCTAAAATATGCATGGCTGGAACTGATGAGGGGTCAAGAGGATCTACTTAGGTAGCTGATTCAGTAGTGGGATGAGCATTACCATGTCTTTTGCATTGGGGGCAATGAGATTTCAATTGAGAAGGACAATATTTAATTTTTGACCGGCCTATCCTATCGTGGATCGAGGCCTAACTTGACAGGGTCTAAAGCAGATCCTCGCTCTACTACTGATCTTATTCTTACTCATTGCATACATAACACAGAGGAAATTAGCAACTGGGTGCCCAATGCATAGGTGGCTTTGAGACCACTGAGGTCTCTACTATGGATGATCGTTCGCTTGGCAGGGGCCAAGAGTCAGCATGTGGCGACCAAGGCCTAGATGTTACTAGCCTTAGATTGTATGCAACCTCAAGTATTTGACTGGTGTGATGGAGTTGTCCGTCGGGTTCGAGCAGAACTTACAACATGCAAGACCCGTACCCAAAGAGAGTTTGGGTACGGCACACTGATCATTTCTTTCCTACTAGAGTGGGTGCCAGTGATGAGACCCAGGATGATTACAGTTGTTTTGGGCCCATGCGAGCCAGGACAGGCTCGATGGGTAGCTTTGATCCCATGGACTGGAGAGGGTCCAATCCGTCACTACTTTGATGATGGGTTCTTTGATTGGCTCAACTATCAGATCATTATGATTGAGGATTAACCCTATGCAGGGATGAACTTCACTGGAGCTAGTGTTTCCCCCTGGCACTCAGTGGGGGTTAGATGGTAAGAAAGGAATGATCAATGTATTTTGAAAGTATTTTTGTCTTTCGAATGTTTATTCAATTTTTTTATTTTTTTTTGTTTAAATAGGGTGAAACTATGTTTTGACATGAAGCTTTTTTTCTTGACACAGACGTGGCACCTGTCCGCCTAGCTAGGGCCCCTCATTAAGCACAGCAAGGATTGCAGCTACCCGAGGCTGGCGCAACAGCGGAGGATGTGGAAGCTGCTGAAGATAATGATACCCAGATCCTACATGAGCTTTCCAGAAACCTGGAGGGTTTGAGTATGGGTGTACCACCTCTTCCTATGCGAGAGATTCCAGTTCGTCTACAGCGGCATATTGTGGCTGTGCCGAAGAGATACCTGGTGCCTCTGAGGAGGATAGCTAGGGAAATTGTATGTTGTTTTGAACATCAAGCTTAGCTGGCAGAGCAGTTGTATAAATTTCATAGCTAGGCTTAGTGTAGCCAAATTTTTGTAAAACACCCAAGTTTTGAGAGATTTTTTGATGTAACTATTGTACTGGACACGACATATATATATACATACTTTTGGCTATTTTTTGGTCTTATGTGCTTTTTAATGTTTATGTATTTTCTATGGGAAAAAATATATATATATATACTCATATGTAAATCTTGTTATAACAAATGTGACAAATGCCAATCTGATACATAGTTTTCCAATGAATCGGCTAATGCATTAAATTCTGTAGGGATGTGTTCAAATGAGATGGTTTGAAACTGATGTTCTAAAAGTCACACCCTTAAAAAATAACATAATAAGAATGGATGACGGACATGGTAATTATTGTTCAATGGCATAACTACGAGTTGGGAATCTAACCTGACCACTAGATTGGAGATGTCGCGAGATGAAAATTCTGTGAGGAGTTGTATCACTGACACGTACTTGACAATATTATTGGTGGCGCTACCTAGGAAAATTCCCCCAGAATCAAGAAGTTCTGACTCAGGTGTGTAGAGGACCCAAGCAACTGAAGCAATGTGTCTAGTGTGATGACTAGCACCATCTGTGTATCCGACGTATGATAAGGAGGGTGACGACATCTGTGTGAAAGAAAAAAATTGTATATGAGAAAAACACTTAAAAACCAAAAAATATCCAGAGAAATAAAAAAAATAGGTAAAAATTATATACATAAAATTACAAAGCATATGCCTAGTAGGGAACTAGGCAAAATACTTCTTCAGATAGAGCCCGTTGCGGGGCTCCGCGAGCGGAATTCCATTACAGTCCTAAAGTGTGTAAGCTCCTTTTGAAAGGACATTAGTGATGATGTAAGGACCAAGCCATAATGGTTGGAGTGTTCCTACCCCCAAGAGGTCATGTTTCTGATCATAGAGTAGAACAAGATCGCCCTCTTAGAAAGAACGAGGCTTGAAAGATTTGTCGTATTGAGATTTGACTCGGCATTGGTGAGCTTCGAGTGCTAGTGTGGCATCTCAACGAGTTTCATCCAAATGATCAAGCAAGAGCAAGCGCTCTTCTGTGGCAGTGGTGCTGGACATGAGTTCAATAGCAAGTTTGAGTGATGGAATTTCACACTCGATTGGGAGTACTGCCTCTAGGCTAAATGCAAGTTGAAATGGTGTGAAGCCTGTGGAAGTTTTGACTGATTTTCAGTATGCCCATAACATGGAATACAACTTCCGATGCCATGTGTCTTTATGGTTTCTGACTAAGCGATGAATCATGGTTTTGAGGACGCCATTTAGGGCTTCGACTTGACCATTAGCTTGAGGATAGTAGGACAAAGAATGATCTTGTCGAGAACCTAGCATGGATGTTAATTTGGTCATCATATGATTCTGAAAGTGTGATCCATGATCTGTGACAATAGATAGTGTTGGAACACCTAATCCTACATGGGTAGGTGTGGAATGCGAAAAGTCACAATGGAGTCCAAGTGACCTTGGAATGTGAAACCAAGAGTTACACCATTGTACTATAAATGTAAATCTTTGTATAATGGAAAATAAGAAAGCCTCACACTTATCCTTCATTGTGTTGAGTCTCTTGTGTGTGTGTGCATTCTTCTCATACACCATGTGTGTGCTTAACATGGTGTTTAACATGGTATCAGAGCGGGCGATTGCTAGCCCTGCTCCAAATTGAGTGAGCCATTTGTGTTTATGGCCTGTGCATATCTGCAAAATTTTGATAATTTTTGCAGCATTTTAGAGAGTTTCTGCAGCAGTGTTTTTTCCTCCATTCAGAAACTGGTTTGAAGAAGGAGCAGCATTCAGAAATTGGCAGCAGTGGTTTTGAGAAGGAGCAGCATTCAAAATCTGTGGCAGCGTTCAAAAATTTCATCTTGGAGAAGAGCAGCACTGCACATCTGAAGGTTGATTTCTTCCTGCAATTTCTGCCCATTAAATTCTGTTTTGGAGAGTTGTTGGAAAAATTGTTTAAAGTTGATTTCTGAAGAGGTTTCTTGTTTTAATGAAAAAGAATTTCTGAGTTTTTCATTCGAAGATTCCTGCAAAATTCTGGATTTTTTACTGCTATAAGTTCCAGAAAAATTCTATTCTATATTTGAAGGAAGAAATTTTTCTACTGCTGCTATATTTTGTGAAATTTCTGCAATTTTCTGGAAAATTTCTGAGTCTTGCACCTACGTTTCACTGCAAAATTCTGCCAACCTCTATTGTATATCAGTAAAATTCTGCTGTTATTTTAGAGTCAATTTTACTCTCTACAGTTTAAAAAAAAAATCCCTGCAAGTCGACCCTAAAGCCTCTACGTTACAGCCTTACTACTCCTCACCTCTCAAACTATGCCCTACAATGCTTCCCTCATCCCCGCAGCTCACACGCTAATAAATTTCAAAACGCCCTCCTTTCCGTGGCATACTCACAATCTTACTCATTTCCTCTACCACACACTACCCTCATCTCACAACTCATCCCTCATCATATCCTTGAATCCTCACCTTCTGTGTTAAACGCACACATCTGCGTCGCACTCTACTCTCCTCCCATCACTCAACGCTTTCCTCACGGCTGATGCACGCCCCCCTCACAGCTTTGAAACGCTCGCAGACTTACCCCCTCTTCACTGCATTACGCTAACTCTCATTACGCTCCTCCTCCCTACGCCCTCACCATACATCTCTCAACTCACCCCACATCCCCGCGGCCTTCAGTATTTACCCCTTACCCTACTCTCCTCACACCTCGCCCTTCCCTACCCTATCTATCGCACCCCCTCACCACGGCCTTTCCCCTCTCTCTACGTCAAACCCTCCACCATGTTCCCTTATCACTCCCTTCTACGTATATTAAAATTTCCCATATAAATACTCCCATATAAATATAATATCCCTTTCATATAATACCCGTCATCCCCTTCACAATAAATTTTCTTCCCTTTTTTAAATTACTTCCATTTTTAATTAATTTAAAATTAAAAAAAAAAAAAAATTCCCCTCCCACCATTCAATTCCCCTCCCATTAATTCGATTCCCTTTTATTAATCCCTTCCCTTCCCTTTTAAATTTATTTTAATATAAAACCCATTCCATCTCAATAAATTTCCCTCTCATTTTTTATTCCATTAATTTATTTTTTAATTAACAACAAAGAGAGAGGAAGGACATTGAAGAGAGAATATGAACAGCAGAATAATGGAAAATGGCATATGAGGAGCAGATGGATTGAATACATTGCAGATTTACATTCTATGATTTGTGGCATTGACATAAGAGTGATTTTTTGAATAAATTGACATTTGAAGAGAAGTTTGCCATCATTGAAAACATCGCTTTGAAGAAAAATTTCAGCTGCCTTAAAGGATTTTTGCATAGTGTTTTCAGCTGCAAATATTTTGCAGAGATATGTATTGAGCTAACATTGTATTTTGAGTGGAATTTTCCTCTTCATTCATAGTTGGAATTAGTGAATTTGAGTTGTTGATGTAAGTCATTGTTGATTGCCCTCCATCATTTGAGGAGCACATTTTGTACTTTGAGATTTCCATAGTTGGAAATTCTTTTGAGTCATTTGTATTTCTTGTTGAATCACATTGTAAACGGGTGCATTTTCGGTTGAAGCCGACACCCTTTCATTTGTTTTTTGAGCCTAAGTTGTCAAAATGGCTAAAATCAATGAGGCATTAATGTTGTTGAATAACCTCATTCATTCAAATGTTGATGATGTGATAAAAATGAGCAAGGATGCTCTTTGTAACATTCAAAATTGTTTGCAAGATGCATAAGAAAAGATTGAGTTTTTGCAGTTGGAATCTCAGCTCCAACAAGACAAACTTCAGCAAAAGAGTCACCATTCTGAACCTGTTTCTATTCAGAAGATTGAGAAGGACTCCCATCAGAAGAAAGAAGATAAAGTTGCAGTTGATCCAGATTCACCTCCTTGTAGTAGAGCAGATTTACATGCAGATGCAGCCACTCAGCCTGCACTTCCTAAGCCCATCATCAGACCTTGGGAAGAGCTTGTCCACAAAAAGCACCGAACTGGTCTTGTATATGACAAGGATGTGTCCTTTCATATTCCAAACTACACAAAGCCCATCAGATTTCAAAGTGCCGGATTCCTATATGACAGTTCACCTGCAGCTGTTCTAGATCCTGTTCCACTTCCACAATAGATTGAGAAATTCCAACACTGTGATCGAGTTGGCCATATGAAAGATCACTGTTTTTATCTTCATCCATGCAAGCACTGTGGTCGGCACACTCATTCTTCAGACACAAGCCTCCTGCAAGAACCAAGATTCATCTTGGATGGATCGCTTCTTGGCAATGGGCATCAGTAGCCAAGAAGATGTTTACGATGTTAGACTCCTATACCAATAGGTGTCATTTTTCATGATTGTCTTGATTGAACTATGGAATATGTTCAAACCTTTTTCTTGGGAAAAGGTGTTCCATATTCTTGAAAAACCAAAAAAATCAAATAATTTAAAAAATGTAAAGAGGGTATACCCTAAAAGAAAAATCAAAGGGTAAGAAAAATAAAATGGTCAAAAAAGTGAAAGAAATGAACCCCAAACAAAAAATAGACCAAGGAAAGTGTGCAAATCCAAATACCACTACTATTTCATTTTTGTAAATAAGCAATTGTGTGCAGCTTGTCAAACTTTGCCACAATTTATGAAGGGTCAAACTGTTTAAACTTGACTTATTCATATTTCAAATTCATGTTGTAGAATAGAGAATAAATATCTGACCAAACAATTTAATCTTGGTAGATAAGTAGATAGGTAGAGTTATTAAAAGGTGCTCAACAGTTTAATCTGAGCCCTTGGATGTAATAAGGGTAGAAATAGATAGATTTATCATGTAAAAAGAAAAGGTTGAAAAGGGTTTGCAAGTCTAAATGCACCCTAATAAAGAAGAGAAAATGGTAGTAGTAGATAGGGTAGGTAGATGGTGTTGCAAATTTTTATCTGATGAATGATGCTGCTAAATGTTTTTGATCATTTACTTTCATCACAAATACTGAAGCAGGAAATACACTGGAAAATCACAGCAAGCAAAGTCAAAATCATTAACTTCCCTTATCACTTTCCCCTTAAAAGTTTTACTAATTTCCCCCAAAGTACTAAGGTATTTGGAGATCAAAGGGGCTCAAGGCATTTCCTTGACTTTTGGAGGGACCGGACCCTCGGCCTAATGATCAAAAAGACCTAAGTACTTGAGATAATTCATCATTATAATCATTCACCTTTAACCTTTTCCTAAGTAAAATTCCATTTTGCTTAGGAAAATTATGCAAAATTCCATAAAAATCCCTCAAAATAACTTACTATTCTAAGTTTAAGTGTTGAAGATGAGATATTGCAATTTACTTCAGAAATTGTCACTTTCTTAGATGTGCAAAGTATTTTGAGTTCCCTTGTCCCTTTGTCATATTAATGTTTAACTCTAGTTATTAAATCCCTAGTGAAAGTGCCTTATCCTAAGTATATAACTCCTTTTATATAAATATCCAAAAACCCCTCTATTATAAAGTTTAACCAAAGTATTTATTTCCCCGTGCATTCAAATAAAAATCCACTATACAACCCCTTTGGTTAAAATATATCATTATATAATACTCCCGCCCCTATGGTAAATTAATTATATCGGTTAATTTATCATATAATAAAAAAACATATATGAGAAAAACCTTAAACATATGATATGTATGTTTAACACAAAAATATAAATAAAGCCAAAGTTTTAATTCAAACTAAAAAAATTCGGAAAAACCCCATGCCACCGTGGCTCATCCACCTGGCATCCCACCCGACACTTTAACCGTAATGAAAACCCGCGCGCAAAGTTCCTTACCCCGACCCTTTATAACTATGGGATTAATTAATTATCAGAGTTAATTAATAACCAACTACCTCCACCAATCAAATCTCTCTCGGGGTGATTAATTAACGATAAATATATCGGGCCCGCACCGTTTAACTTCCCACCATCTCCCCGTCCCTTCCACCATCCGATCTCCCCCTCCAAAGATCAACGCTCCACATCAATTCCGCCAGCCGTCCCTTGTCAGATCATTAACGCGTGGGGGCTTGGTGGTATTGGACTAGTCCTCCGTCCACGTGTCAATGCTCCAATGGAATCGCTGCCCTCGCGTTTAAAACCGCCATTGCCCATAAGCGGTGCGGGAATTACCGCTTACCGCCTGACCCCTGCCACATGTTATCCCGTACTTCAAATGACATCATTCCTCGATAAAATAAAAAATCCCTTTTTGACTTTGTAAATAAAACGAATTTCGTGTTTTTTATGTCATTTTCATTATTGAAAGCGACTACGCCTTCCGCTGCGAAATTCAAATTTTCACTGAAAATTACTGTTCTATCCAATTTCGCTCCAGAATTCCGCCGGACCAGTGTTCAAGCATCTTATTGCCAACATTTGATACCTGTTAAATTCCAGTTTGCCTCTGAAAACAGGTATTTATTCTATTGCGCCCCGAACTTCGAAAGAAACTCTGTGTTCCTTCTTTTTCCACTGAATCAAGGTTAAAATCTTATTGCTAAGATCATTCCTTGATTTTTAAACTGTGAATTGTTCCCCCAAACCTGCAATTGTGCCAATTTCCCTCATTAAAACTGAAAATCGTGCTTGGTCTGTGAAGAAAACCCAGAAACTTCCATTTTGAATACACAAGAACCAAAATGGAAGCTCCGGAGGCCCTGAATGTAACCCCGTTGAATGCCCCCCACAGAGAGTTAGAATATTTTCCCTTCGTGGATAAAGACTTCCAAATTAAAGACTTAGTATTTGATGAAAGCCCCCTTCGAAGTTATTGTCGCTGCAGAGACGATTATTCGAAGGGATTGGATGTCATTGGGTTGTGGGAATCCAATTTCCCAAGATATCTCATCCCCTCAGTCCTTATTTTCCCAGAAATTATCCACTACTGTCACTCCAACTATGATTCAACTCAAAGGGCAGTGTTGTCTCCTGACCAGAGTATCCTTTTCCCCATCACTCCTCAAGCTATAAATACAATGCTCCATTTTGAACCTGATCAAGATCTTACTCCCCTGTCCATAGAAGATATTCTTGAGAAATCTGCCAATTTATCTCATGAAGAGTTAAACCTTCACAGACTGATCTCATTCCATAGGTCTTTCAAAAAGCCTACAATCACCTCCCTGCAGACCTAGATTTCATTAACAAATTGTTTGCTCCAAATTCTCAGATTTTAATTCAATATCTTCATTCAACAAACAGTTTGTATACAAAGTTAGAGAGAGATTAGAATGATGAAATGTGCACAGTGAATGGTAAAAGTGAAATGAGAATTTACAGGGATAGTAAAAGCATAACAGTTAAAGAGTATCAGTGGTTAAAGTGTATCAGGTAAAAGTCAGAGTGAAAGTTAAAATGAAGTTACAGAGCAGTAAAAGGTAAAACAGTAAAAGTAATTACAGAGGCAGTAAAATGGTAAAAAGAGATGAAAACACTTTCACCAACAATTATTTTTGTTTAAAGTGAAAGTAAAACAGTCAAAGGAACAAAAAAGTGAAAAGATGAAAAACACAAGAAGAAGGAACATTTTTGCAGAAATTGCATGTTTTAGTCATAGTTTTGCAGAAACTATTGTGATCAATTCAAGATGAATTTTGAAAAATTGAAGGAGGTTTATGTTCTTAAGAGGAACATCTACAAAAACCTCTCTCACTTTTCTAACAGATATTATGGTTTTGGAAATATTAAACAATGTTGGAAAGCACTTTTTTCAGAAAATTACAGTTAAGTCATCATTTTGCAGAGAAGATTGTGGCCAATCCGAAATACATCTTACAAAACATAAGGAGGTTTTTGTTTCTAAGTGCCACATATACAAAAACCTATCTCATTTTTTTCACATTGATTTCAGATTGAGAGATACATGCACATATTTACAGGCTATTTTTCAAACTCTGTAAAACTCTGTTTTACACATCTTTGTGCAGAGCCTATTGTGCACAACTGGAGAGGAATGTTAGGAAAGTGAAAGAGGTTTATCTCAAAAACATATTGATCCACAATAACCTCTTTCACTTTTTACATATATGTTACGGATTGAGAAATAAAAATATATCATTGGACCCAAAGTTTGCAGAATTGTTGGAGCAGAATTCACAAAAAAGGGAAGTAGTTAGTGACTTGGATGCCTCATCATCAGCTAAGAGTTGGATCAAATTCGAATTATCCTCTTTGTTATCACCTATCCATAAAAAATAGTGCCAAATAGATGCATTAGGTTGAGTTTCCTTTACTTAAGTTCTATTTATGTAAAATAGTTGGAGAGATTTGTGAACCAATTTTGATATTTTTTTTCAAGATATTTTAGTTTAGAATTTGTATAAATACTTCATTCTTGGAAGTATTTTGGGTGGATTCTATTACTTTGCTGTAACATTGAGATTTTCGGAATAAAAAAATTTTGGAGAAATTTATTCGTGGCTTATTGGATGACGTTTTGAAGCTCAGGACTTTTTGCAGGATTCATGTGTTGGACTGCAGTTCAATAAGTCTTTCTACCCTTTGTCTTAAGTTTTATATCAGTTTATAATATCATTATGTCCATTTCTGAATAATTTACATAAAGGATTGAATCAAAATTTACTTAATTGTACTCTGATTTCAGATGT
Source organism: Pinus albicaulis (assembly GCA_034641835.2). Classification (NCBI taxonomy): domain Eukaryota; kingdom Viridiplantae; phylum Streptophyta; class Pinopsida; order Pinales; family Pinaceae; genus Pinus; species Pinus albicaulis. Next base: position 32,690,459 of record MU968551.1, read on the forward strand.
GATTGTTCTTAATGTTTTCCTCTAAATTGGCTATAAGCATGAATTCTTAAATGCTCTTGCTTTGCTAATTTAAACATTGTTGATTACTATAATAAAGAATTCTTCATTGTTCTTTGTTTGTAGTCATCTCATTTCTTTCTTTTGAACATGGTGAAAGATTCTTAGTTGCCTTTCATCCATTCAAAATCATCCCATCCACTTTAAATTTTAAGGATTGTTCTCTGTCTAGCTACCTTGCCCTGTAAAGCCATCTTGTGTGTAGAATAGAAATCCAGTAAAGCCATCCTTTGACTCCATAGCCCAATGGACTGAAAACTTTCAACCTTGCCCTTAGTTTGTGGATTCCACCAATTTTCAAACAAACTCTTGGATCTATAACTAGCCTAAAACCTTCTAAGAACAAAGATAAATTATAAAGAGAGAGCCCTCTCTGGATGCAGATTGGCTAGATTCTGCATCTGAAGGTTGGTTTGTGGTTACCTCGGGTATACTTTCCTTTTCCACAACTTCAAGGAAAACCTGAGTGATAACATACGACACATGTTAGAACTTGTTCACAGATATTGAACAAACTTGCAGTTGAGTTTTCGCCATCATCTCACCTTGTCCCTGACAGGGGGGAAAATGGTGGTCATGTACAGCATCGACAGCAGATCAAGCGAGCCTGAGCCACAATCTCCTGCATTCCATGTTCGAGTTGTAGCCAGCAAGTTCAAAGCGAGCACGAGCCACAATTCGTCATTGAGATTGGAAGTGCTGTTAGCTATAGATACGGATGCCCATGAGCATACCTTCGGTTGGTGGATAACCTAAAACCATCATCTTTGGTTGGTGGATAACCTAAAACCATCATCTTTGGTTGGTGGACAACCTAAAACCACCACGGGTAGTAGACCTCCCTTCTTTTAGGTTGAAGGTCTCCCTTTTTTATGAGGGACAATTCCTCTAGCAGAAGCCTTCAGCTTCTTGCCAGTTTTGGAAGAGTTCCGGGAACTGCAACAAGTATTGCGTTCCAGTGTTTGTGGTCATCCTAAAACCACCTCTTTTTCCAACATTTCAGAGAGTTGATTCAGCCAAGCACTGCCATGTATACTTTGCAGATTTGTATTACAACTCTTTTCTTGGACTCACACATACCCCTTCGGATTAAGGGGGGATGTTGGAACACCTACTCCTACATGGGTAGGTGTGGAATATGAAAAGTCACAATGGAGTCCAAGTGACCTTGGAATATGAAACCAAGAGTCACACCATTGTACTATAAATGTACATCTTTGTATAATGGAAAATAAGAAAGCCTCACGCTTATCCTTCATTGTGTTGAGTCTCTTGTGTGTGTGTGCTCATCTTCCTCATACACCATGTGTGTGCTTTAACATGGTGTTTAACAGATAGGGGTACGCCAAACCAACAGATCACCTGATTGAACAGGAAATGAGCGACAGTTTCACCATCAGCTTTAAAAGTGGGAATGGCTTCCGCCCATTTCATAACATAGTCAATCGCAACCACGATGTAGTTGTGTCCATTTTCCGAAATGGGATTGCAGGTGACGAATTCAATTCCCCATTTAGGGAAAGGACCAATGGAGACAACTGAATGAAGAGGGGCAGGATGAGCACACATTTTCTTTGTGAAAATTTGACACAGATGGCACTTCTAGACCACTGCAATGCAATCTTTAAACAAAGTGGGCCAATAATAACCTATGCCTAGGATTTTTTGGGCAGTAGCTATGCCCAAAAGATGACCGCCGCACGCCCCTGCATGGCAGTCATTCAAAACGTGTTCTGCTTCATTAAGAGTGAGACAACGTCGGAGAATAGTATCGATACCACTACGATATAAAGTATCATTCAGCACGAGGTAGTGTTTTTCATGGTGGCGAATACGACGACGGTCGTCGAACGTGAGAGTTGGGTGGAAGTGTTGGGTTTGTAGGTAGACCAAAATTTCTCCATACCATGGGCCCGAAGAATCGACCAAGTATATAGATTCATCAGGAAATGGATCATGAGCTACTTCTCCTGGGTAAATTCTGGGAAGGTCCGATAGTAATTTGGAAAAGACTAGAGATTTCTTTGATTTGGCAGCTATGAAGACCAAATAAAATTGTTGGAGGATTATAATCCATTTGGAATATTTTCCTCCAATAATTTTTCGAGACAGGATGTGTCACATGGGGTTCTCCAAAGAAATAATAGTAGTCTGTCGCAGCAATATAGAGTGTCGGAGTTGGGTGAGAGAAAATACTACCACCAGAGAAAGTTTCTCCACATGTCAATAACATAGTTCGGGTCCGATCAGACCTTTTGACAAGTAGTATATCACATGTTCACTGTCGTCATTGTGAACTTGAACCAGAACCATTCCAAGTGAGGATGCTGAGGCTGCCACGTAGAGGAGGAAGTCACGTGAGTAGTCGGGGGCACTAAGGAGTGGGGCTGAGACAAGTCCCTATTTTAAAGCATCAAATGACCATTGAGCTTGGTCATCCCACAAATATATTGTTCCCTTCTTCAATAATCACATAAATCCTTTCATCGTCTCGGCATAGTTGACAATGAATTGACGTAAAAAAATTTCCTTCCCTTGCAAATGTTGGAGTTGCAGGATGGATTGTGGCACTGGAAATTCAATAATTGCTTTAACCTTATCGGGATCAACCCTAATCCCATGCTTGGAGACAAATGAAACCTAGAAGATGCCCGGACTCGACCATAAATACGCACTTATGAGGATTCAGATGTATATTATAGAAGCTACACTGAGCAAAATATTCTTTCAGATGAGCAAGGTGATCAGGTTGTTTCTTGGAATGGGCCAAAAGGTCATCCAAGTAAGCCTGTACAATATTTCGAATGTCATGGAAGGCGTAGTCCATAGCCTGCTAAAAAGTTGCTCCAACATTCTTCAGACCGAATGGGAGTTTGCGATACGCAAATGTGCCCCAAGCATAGATGAAGGCAGTCTTATGTTGGTCTTATTTTTTAATCGCAATCTGGTTATAGCCTGAGAATCCATCCATAAAGGAAAAAGATTCACATCAAACGCAATCATCGAGAATCTGATCTATGAATGGCGTAGGATAATTGTCTTTGGGACAAGCAGTGTTCAGATCGCGATAATCAACACAAACTCGGATGGTGCCTTGTTTTTTGTCTACGAGAACCAGATTGGAAACCCATTCTGTCAAAGGAACGAGATAGATGAAAACACCGCTTAAAATTTTTTCTACCTCAGTTTTGATGGCGGCTGTTTTGTGCTGGTGGACAGGTTAGAGTTGTTGTCGAATCGGTTTGGCATTGTCATAAACTTTGATTTCGTGCTCTACTATATATGGATCTATGCCATGCATTTCATCATAAGACCAAGCAAACACATCACGGAAATCCTTGAAAAGGGATGTGAAGCGTGTAATTTCCTAAAGATTTCAATCTGCTCCAATCTGAATGTTTTCCACGATACTCGTTTTTACCGAGATATATATGAGCATGGTCTTAGAAATATTTGCCATGTTCCCTTCTGAATCGATGGTTTGAACAGTCGTGTAAATGGAAGGGATTATCTCAGGTGGGTCAAAGGATGGGATTTGAGTATTTATCGCGTTCGAATCAAACATTGAAGCGTGATGGTGGAATTCTCCCCAAGGTCATTCTTCTAGAGACATGATCTCTTGAATAGCTTCGTCCGTAGGTAGGATTTCATCAAGGATATCTTTAGAAGGAACTATGGTGGGTGGGGAGTTCATACCATTGGTCGAAATCATAGCCATGGAGGGTTCAGATGCAATTTGGATGGCTATATAAGCCAACCTGGCTGGTGAAAGCGGCATCTGATCTCCATAGGCAGAAATGTATGAAGGTGTCAGTAGGATCCATAGGTCGATAGAGCCATCCAAAGTGGTGGATATCATTGAAACTGTATTTGGAACCTCAGGCAGCGGGAGAGGAAAGCAACCTATTAGGGAAGATGCCTTCATAATACTGGTACCAATACTGACGTAAGAGTCAGGAAAGCCTCCTATTTGGGGTATAGTGCTACTTGGTAACTGGTATAATCAGGGGTGCAGAAGGATAACTAATCCACTCTGACTATTTTCCCATCCAATGGAAATAGGATGCATCAGAAAACTGAATAAACAATGGCGGTCATGGCGTAAGGCCAACTGCGACCGAGCAATAGATTACAGTCGAGATGGCGATCTACGACTTCAATGTCCACGGTTATCATTTTCCCACTCAGAGTGATGAGAAAGCTAGCAAGGTATCCTTTTGGGAGGAACATGTGGCCATCGAAAGCTTTGAGGGAATTCAACATTGGTGACAAAGTAGGATAACCTAAAGCAAGCCAGCAAGCATGTGACATAATGCAGGTCGAAGCACCTTCGTCAATGACAGTACGACGGATTGGTCTCCCTTTCGACACAACCTGCACTTGGAATGTGAGTTGGTGTGAGAGGTGTGTTACACCATTATTTGGTCATCTAACCTATTATCATTAGATGGACCCAAGTACACCATGTAAGACCAATTTTACCCTAAGTAAAATTGCTTTCACTATGTAAAATAACTTAAGAAACCACATTTATTAGGTTGTTTATGGTCTAAACAGGAAACTCCAAAAGGAAATATTAAACAAATCTATATTTGTTTGATTTTCCTCATGGAATAATTAATTAAACAATAATTTAATTATTATTCCTCATCATGTTTAACCCAAAACAAAGAAATTAATTAGATAAATCTATATTTATCTTATTATTTTCTAGGAATAATTATTTAAATCTTATTTAAATAATATTCCTTGTTAAATATGACTAAATCACCCACAAGTAATTAAATAAATCATTATTTATTTGATTATCATTCAACCACTTCCTTAAAATGATAAATAAATCATTTATTTATTTATTATTTACAAATAAAGGGATTTGACCCAAGTCAAATACCTTTTTCCTCCAACAAATATAATAAAATATTCCATAAAAGGTGGATCTAGATTTGGTTAACATTATTTTAATCATGCACCAAGATCTAGAATGACCCAATATTTTGTTATAAATAGGAGGGTTTTTCCTACCATTCTTCACCTTTTGTTGCCTATTAGATCACTCTGGATCTATACACTTGGTCACATTTTTCATTATTTGCTGTGTGAGCTCCCTTTGAGTTCTATCTTTGTCTGGGTTTTCTACACCAACAAGAGAGAGAGATTCTAGATCTGAAGTGCTGAGGACTTCCAAGAACCCATCCCATTGAGGAGAATTGGAAACATCTTCTTGTTTTTCTCCCAGGTGCCCTTAATACAAAAAATTCTTTCAAAAATTGTTCTTGTCTTGTCTATTGGATATATGGAGCAAACCCTTCTTTTTACTGCTTAATGTCTTTCTATGCATAGATCTGGTTTTTTGCAGCTCTTTTCTTGATCAACTAACTACAGATCTGAAGATATTGGCAGCCACTTTTGATGTTAGGGCTATTATTTATGCGTAGCTAAAGTGGTATTTTTTCGTACACTTCGAAAAAAGATTCATACTAACAACTGGCGACTCCACACGGGTTTTCAATTACGACCGCTGTCGTTTTTCATATTCCTGCATATCCAGCTACTTCAGACCCTAGGGTTTCTTTTCAGCTTTTGGTTTTTCCTATTTTTATGTTTTTTTTCGCCTATAAAACCCTAAAACATTAAAATTTCTAACTTTCGCTTGTCTCTGGCCCTATTTCCCAGGTGACAGACATCAGCCGCAACTGAGACGACAACTTTTTCGAAAATCTGCCGCCGGGACACCTGGAGCTTCAGGTCGCACTTTTCAGCCCAGAAACTACGACCTGGACTCCAGGTCACACTTTTTAGCCCATTAAATGCGACCTGGGAAGCGGAAAACAACCCAAAACCTGCTACCTGAGCGAAAAACAGGTCAAAAACTGCGACCTGGACTTTTTTTTGGAATTTTTATGAAATTTTTCTGGGTTTTGTCTGAACCTCTGTCAGGGTTGTCTGACCTCCGTCTCCGCCCGTTTAGACCTATTCTTACTCTGTTTTACTCAACTAAGTGGGAATCTAGCCCCCTAGGGCCTCAGTACCCTCCACTTTTTGTGGAAGAGTTTTAGCTGCTGTAAGTGTCTAAATTTTCAGAGTTTTCAACCATTTCTTTTTCAGATCTGATGCCTCCTTTTCAGATCCATTTTAATCAGCTCTTCTCCCTTTCAAATCACCTCCTGAAGATTTGTTTGGATCTACCTTTAGGGCCTCCTCCTTGCCCCTTCTGCTTTTTGCTGATTTCCTCCTTTTTTCCAGCCACCTTGCCTCTGCCTCTTGGCTGTGATCTGCACCTCTTTTCAGCAGATTTCTCCTTTAGATCCCTGTCCCTTTCGACCCTAGATCTATTGGCCTCTTTTTAGTGTGTTTTGACTAGATTTTTTTCCCTCTTTTAGATTAGTTTTGAGAGACCCACCTTTTTGGGTTGAATCGATGCAATAGTAGCTGTTAATTTTCTGTTATTTCAGCATTATATACCGTTTTTGTAGCATTATTTTCAGTTACACAGCACATTTTTTCTCTTGCTCTCAAAACAAAAATGGTTTAAAAATTAAAATTAACGCATGCCACACAGTCACCCTAAGCGAAGAAGAGCATGGTTTACACTACCAGGCAAAGACTTTAAAATCAATTGACACTGCACCTTTTCGCCCTTGTTTCGACTTTGTAATCACTTGATTCTGCACCTCCCTGCCTCTGTCGGTCATTCTTCTTCCCCTCGTGTCGTGTTTGTGTTGCCATCATTGTGCCCCCAAGGCGCACATCCTGGAGACTTCTTGGCCTTCACCCTCAGTTTCCGGTCGATCGACCTACTCCTTCCCGTCGTCGACGAGTTAGTCCTCCTTCGAGTTTGCATTCTGACTCCTCTTCTGATTCATTGGGTTCTCCTTTTACTTCCGGTTCTCCCCCTGTCACCTTCACTATGTCTGGTCCAGGGCCTAATGCTAGCGGTAATCCCGGCCCTAATGCCAGGACTGCTACTAGCAGAACCGCCATAGGAACTACCTCGGCTACGCCCTTGCTCCCCTTCATGGTAGGCCTCAGCCTCCCTGATTTGGACCGGTTGACAAATGACCCTATACACCATGACGCTAGTTGGCCTGCTATGCCGACAAAGCTCCCTTCTGACATCCCCAAGTTTGAAGGCCTTGCTGGAGAAGATCCTTCCAATCATGTTCGATCTTTCCACATGTGGTGTTCATCTACCTCCATTACCGATGACTATGTCCGTCTTCGGTTGTTCCAACGAACGCTTACAGGCACGGCTTCTAAGTGGTATGTTGATCAGCCCACTTCCTCTCATACCACCTTTGTGACTCTTGCCCGGGCTTTTTTATCTTACTTCCAGCTTCCCCTTCCTTATGACACTGGTATCAAACTTTTGACTTCTTTCTGTCAATCATCTGCGACCTGCCTATCTGATCATGTCCAGGAATGGCGGAGATGAAAGAGCCTATGTCAATCCCCTACTTTCGAAGATCGTGTCTACATGGACTGGTTCCTTAGATCTCTATTTCCTCCTATCGGGAAAGATGTTGCGTCGCATTTTCCCCAAACCGAAGAAGCCTCCCTCCAACTCGCGTTAAAATATGACTTGATCTACGCTCAGACATGCTATGTTTATACCGTTCTACCTGATCTCCCCAGACCCGGTGGTTTTAACGCACAGGGGGAACCTCATGACACCGACGGTATTGTTGGAGCTCTCTCTCATCCATATGCCCAACCTCCCATGGGTTATGGTTTTCCTGGGGGAGGGGGTAGCACCTCCCGCACTTGTCCCCCTCCTGGTAGCACGTATCCAGGATACAACATACCTCCTCTTTTGGCCCAACCTCCTGCTCACCATACTATTACCCAACCCCCTTATTATTCGTATCCGCAGTTTGGTGCTCTTCCTCCTCCAGCATCAGCACCTCCGCCTCCCTTGCCTTCTCAACCCCTGCAACAACAGTCACCGCCCCCTCAAGTGCAGGTGGATGCATAGAAGGGATTCGTGGCTACCCAACCACCTGACCGACAGGTGGCCACTCAACCTTCCCCTTCTGGTTCCTCCAATTACCAGATCCTCATGATGAACTCTGCTCCACCTCAAACCGTCGACCTTAACCTTCAAACTCGGGCCCCTCAGTACCCCAAGCTTCCCGCTCCGTCTGTCCCCGAGTCACCTTCTTCAGGTTCTACAGAGCCTCTTTCGACATCCAATGGTCCCTTGCCTATCCCTCAACCCGACGTTGAGGTTCATACCAAGATTCCTAAAGGACCATTACGCCGAAATGCTGCTTCTGGTCGAGCTTCTCCTTCGTATAGCATAGTAGATGATTTGGCACAGTCTCCTGCTGCCATTTCCACATTGGAACTCCTCCAGTCGTGCCCTTCCCAAAAGAAGGCTCTGCTATCTTCCATGGGCGCTGTAGATCCTGCTGATGACAAAATGATTGTTTTCGACGCCCATCAATCAGAACATCCTCCTCTTCCTGCTTCCGTCGCCTTCCAAATCCTAGTCAAAATCCGGAACGCTAACGTTTCCCGGTGTATAATTGATGAGGGGGCATCCACCTGCGTGATGTCCGCTTCAGTTTGGAAGCAACTCGGATCTCCTGAGTTGGCCCCTTCCATGATCACCCTTCGAGCGTGGGATGGCCACGCCTCCCAGCCCATTGGCCTCTTCCGTAATTGTCCTATCACTCTTGCGGGCAAGATTGTTTGCGTTGACGTCGAAGTCATTGAAGCCCCTCTAGATTACAAAATTCTCTTGGGGCGGAGCTACACCTATGCTATGTCTGCTGTCCCATCCGCGGTTTTCCGCAAGATTTCTTTCCCTCATAATGGAAAGATAGTCACCATTGACCAGTTGACATATCATGAGCCAAAATCTCAGACCTCACCTGAGATGACCATCTCTTCTGTAGCCAACAAGCAAACCGTCGATTCCTTGACCAGTGTCTCTCCTGGTGTCTACAAAGACTCCTCTTTGCTCAGAACCTTCCCTGGTCTTCCTCCTCCTCCTATCTCTGACCCCAGCTCATCGAATGTTTGCATGATGCAATCATCTCGGGCTGCTCTCAAGCAACCTGCTTCGGCTAGTCAGCAACCGCGCTCTCCACAACCTGCTCCTAGCCCTTCACCTGCAGCTGGTATTCATGAGCCTCTTTACCCTCCTGGAACGGTTCCTCCAAGCCTTAGCCATTTAGGAGCCGTCCCACCTGGCCATTACCCCTCTGGTCAGATACCGTTCCTAGCTCCCCCACCAGGAGTGTACACGGTACCAGTCATGGCCACCCTCTCTCTTCCTAACTTGACCCTTGGGATTCCCGTTTGGTACCTTGATCCTCCAGCCCCCACCTTGCCTGGTCAACCCAAACCTTATATCGCTTTGACCCCGGTTCAACCGGTCCCCATGGCTTCTCCCGTTGCATCAGTGCCTCAGTCACTTCAACAGGAACCACCTCCTGTTGCGACCGCTTCGGGTAAGAAGGGCAAAGCTCGCAAGGGGGCATCAAAGGAAAAGGCTGCCCCGACAAACCCTGCTCCTCCTCAGCCTCCAAAGCATACCATCCAGGGTGCTTTGTGTGATGTTGTCGGTCACGCCTCCCATACCTGTCCTGAATTACTTCCTCTAAAGCCCATGGTTAATGTCACGTTCCCTGAGTCCGCGGTCCCAGAAGCCTCTGTTCCTTCCACAACCGCGGCCAAGAAACCCAATACTATTCACACCAACCACCCCCGTGATTTGTGTGATCTCCATGGCCATCACACCCATATTTGTCCCCGCCTCGAGGACTTCCGCACCTCTATTGCCGCGGTCCACCAATTCGAGGCCAAGCGCAATGAGTACACCTCTCCCATATTTGTGCATTCTGCTTCAGCAGAACTACCAGATACGACTGCTCCCATTGACATTCCCCCTCCTGATGTCGAGATGACGGAGCCTTCGTCCAACATTTTCTACCTATCATCATCCATGAGACCCTCGGGGAACATTCCATCTGAATCTTCCCCTGTTGTTTCGCTTGACCTTCCTTCAGCGATCACCTTGGGCTCAACATCGGTAGATCCTTTATCTTCTTACTCTTCTGTCACCCCTTGTGACGATGCGCATGTGACCCTCTCTTCTCATGATGATGATTCAGGTAGCTTCGCCACGTCAGGTGGTCTTTCTTCCACCAGTCACCCCATCTTCTATCACGATGATGACATTATGGAACAAATCCCCACCCCTGACTTTATCTATTCCCCCTTACATCGAACCCATGCGTTCACACCACATACACCTTGTGGCCATTACATTGAAACCCAATGTTTGGGTAAGGGGGCACCACATTTGAGAGACCAAGAGAAGCAATTCTCCACAACTCTCCTAGTGTATCTGGTCGTGTTGACTTTAGTACCATTATTCTTCCACATTTAGAAGAACCTCTAGAGTCCCATATCACTTCAGATCACTCTAGGGATGATACCCCTTATCGTTCCCTCATCTTCCATCAACAACCCAATCTCTTAGACATTGTTGTTGACCAACCTATGGGTTTTCTAGGCGAGCATCAGTTCATTATCTCCAAATCCTCTCTTTGGGATAGTGACGCCAGGTATGCCAACCCGAAAACTTAAAGTCCATTTGCTCCATATATGCAGTACTAAAAGAGATTGGTAATCCTCCATTTCCTTTCTCAAACTGCATAACCATCACGAAAACAAATGGCACACCACATCATTAAAATGTGTTTAGATTCCCCTTTTTCTAAATACATTTTGGCATGACCACACCATGCTTGGGGGAACCTATGCCCCTCACCCATAACCCTCCTCAAAATCGAATTTCTTCACTTTCAACACTCATACTAGGGGCACCATTTGGCCTCCATACTTATCCATGCTCGTGTTGATGTTCGTCGTGAGTTCCCATCTTGTACTCATGTTTTCATGGTCCCCCATTGGACCTTTATTGTGTGGCAACACCATTGAGTCGCCCTTGTTTAGAGCATCCAAGTGGAGTCATCATCGCATTCATGGAGTCGATCCCGAGTCCCTTTGTACCCCGCTATAGTCCTCCATCCCTCCTTGCTTGGTTTCTCTCTTGTGTCGCACATTATGGCCTTCAGTCCCACTGTCTCTTATCCCTGATGATATTGTGTCAGTCGTTGCCATGTCATTCATGCCCTTTATGCTCTAGCAAGGGAAGTCATCCATTCGCTACTCAGTCCCCTCCATTCCACCATCATCATTGGTATTAGTCTGTCCGTCGCTCTACTATTTTCTCTTGTGCCTTAGTTGAGGATCTCTCATTGCCTCACCTATGGCGGACCTCCTTCTGTCGACATCAGCTCCTTCATTCCAGAAGATAGGTCTAGAGGGTGGTGTACCTTGGTTCCAGCTTCCACTCTTGTTCGGTGCCTTGAATCAAGAAAAGGGATCTCTCATTTCCCTTTTACTTGATTGTTTCTCCACTCCAGCTCCTTTCAGCATGATCGAGATCCGTATACTTGATGGTTCAGTGATGCAGCAGCAGCTCTTGGTGATTCCCGGGTGTGTGTGAGATGTCTCAGTCCTCATGAGGGGGTGGCCCTGCAGGTAGCCCCCCACATGCCTGGATGACCTCTTCCTTTCAGCCTTCGATGCAGCTCCCTATATTTGATGATGTTGGCCTCAGTCGCTTGCAGCGCCTCTTTGATTTACATGTATCAGTCAGATTTTGTGAGCCCTTCCCCGCTTATAGGGGGCATTTGCGGTTGTATTTGTATCTCATGTACTCAGATATTATTGTATAAGTCCTGGCTGTTATCCCAGGCACAACATGTATGTGGGATTCCTCATTGTATTCTTATCTGGCTCATGTCTATGCTGGTTGTACTTTATGGTTTGGTCCCTTGTTTACTGGACACACTATTATTTTGTACTTTGTCTCGGCGGGCATAGGTATGCCTCCCCCGCCGCCTTTAGCACAAGTACCCTCTCATAAAAAGAGACTTGTTGCACCTGCGAGTCTCGTCTCCTCAGGGTCTAGTTCTTCAGCACACTAGTCTACCTTACATTTCTCTCTCTGACTTCCCTCTTGATGTCTGGTGATTGAGTTCTTACAACGTACTTCAGTCATACGATTTGCTCCTAACACTCGCATGCTAGGGGGCAATCTGTTACACCATTTTTTGGTCATCTAACCTATTATCATTAGATGGACCCAAGTACACCATGTAAGACCAATTTTAACCTAAGTAAAATTGCTTTCACTATGTAAAATAACTTAATAAACCACATTTATTAGGTTGTTTATGGTCTAAACAAGAAACCCCAAAAGGAAATATTAAACAAACCTATTTTGTTTGATTTTCCTCATGGAATAATTAATTAAACCATAATTTAATTATTATTCCTAGTCATGTTTAACTCAAAACAAAGAAATTAATTAGATAAACCTTTATTTATCTTATTATTTTCTAGGAATAATTATTTAAATCTTATTTAGATAATATTCCTTGTTAAATATGACCAAATCACCCACAAATAATTAAATAAATCATTATTTATTTAATTATCCTTGAACCACTTCCTTAAAAAGATAAATAAATCATTTATTTATTTATTATTAACAAATAAAGGGATTTGACCCAAGTCAAATACTTTTTCCCTCCAACAAATATAATAAAATATTCCATAAAAGGTGGATCTAGATTTGGTTAACATTATTTTAATCATGCACCAAGATATAGAATGACCCAATATTTTGTTATAAATAGGAGGGTTTTTCCCATCATTCTTCACCTTTTGTTGCCTATTAGATCACTCTGGATCTATACACTTGGTCCCATTTTTCCATCATTTGTTGTGTGAGCTCCCATTGAGCTCTATTCTTTGCATTGGGTTTTCTACACCAAAAAGAGAGAGAAATCTTAGATCTGAAGTGCTGAGGACTTCCAAGAACCCATCCCACTGAGGAGAATTGGATACGCCTTCTTGTTTTCCTCCCAGGTGCCCGATTAATATAAAAATTCTTTCAAAAATTGTTCTTGTCTTGTCTATTGGTATATGGAGCAAACCCTTGTTTTTTTTGCTTAATGTCTTTCCATGCATAGATCTGGTTTTTGCAGCTCTTTTATGTTCAACTAACCGCAGATCTGAAGATATTGGCAGCCACTTTTGTTGTTAGGGCTATTAGTTATGCGTAGCTAAAGTGGTCTTTTTCGTACACTTCGACAAAGGATTCATACTAACATAACTTGAGGAATAAGAATGTCCCTATAGCTGCTAATAAAAATCAGCCTAAAAAAGCAGATGGTTCAAAGGCCGCTGAACAGAAGAAAGATGTCCCTGGGAAAGAAATTGAAAAGGCACAACCAATTTTCAATCTAGAGAATAAAATTTCAAAAATAAAAATTAATGTCCCCTTTGGTGAAATAATAAAGGTCACAGAATACAGAAGTCAAATTATGAAGATGATAAATACTCAAGCTAGACCCTGTGATACTCTAAATCTACAAGAAGATCACCCTACCATACTCTTAGGACCAAGAGTGGAAGATGAGAAAAATGAAGAAGTACCACCTTTTTATGTGGGTTTAAATATTCATGACATGAAATTACATAATGCTATGTTATATTTAGGGGCATCTCACAATTTAATGCCAAATGTCATCATGGAGAGATTGGGTTTGGACATAACTAAACCATACAAGGAATTATTCTCATTTGATTCTAAGAGAGTTCATTGTATAGGTTTGATCAAGGATGTGGTTGTTGTTCTAACTTATGTCCCTACTAAAAATGTATTGATGGACATAATTTTAGTTGATATTCCACCAAAATTCAGTATGTTGTTATCTAGATCATGGGCTACCAAAATCAAGGGAACCATGAAAATGGACATGTCCTATGCCACTATCCCTATTTTTGGTGAACAAATAAGATTATATAGAGATTCTAAGATGATATATATCGTCAAAAACAAAGAAAAACCTCAAAATTTCCCAGTTTATGCAGTGGAAAAAAGTTAGGATCATCTATACTTTTCAATGAAATCACTGGTGAAAAATAAAACCAGCATGCAAAAAGTTGAAGAAATTTACAAATAAGGTTGGTGGCACATGAGATTTGATGGTGCTGCTGGAAGAGATGGAGCTAGTGCAAGCATTTGGATAATCATCACAAGAGATGAAAGTAAGTTTTTCTCTTACAAACTCAATTTTAATTATACAAACAACATGGCAAAGTATAAAGCTTTGGTTTTGGATTTAGAATTATTGAAGAACTTAGGTGCTCAAAGTATTTACGTTTTTGGTGATTTTGAGTTAGTCATCAAAGAAGTGAATGGCACCTCTCAAACCAAAGATGCTAGAATGAGAGTGTCCAAAAATTTAATTCTTGAATTGCTGGAAAATTTTGAAGAACACAATTTCACAATCAAGCGTAGAGAGAATAATTGTATTGCAGATTACTTGGATGTTTCAGCCAACCTATTTAAAATTCCCATTCATTCCAACAAGAAATATGAGATTTAAATCAGACATAGGCCAACCATGCCTGATAACATAAAAAACTGGCAGGTTTTTAAAAATGACCAACAAGTCAAAAAAAATTTAGAATTGAAAGAAGAGTTTGAAACCATTCAGGTTGACCAAAAAAATATGTTTGCTGAAACCAAAGCTAGTACAGAAGTCGGCCAGCTAAAAAACAAATTTATTCATAAGGGGCTAATTCCACTTGAAAATTTGTTTGACAAAAATAATGTAGCCAGGAATCCTAACATGAAATATGATGATGAAGAGGTTGAAACTTGTAATCTTGGTACTGCAGAAAATGCTAAGTGTGTCAAGTTGTCCAAAATATTTTCTTCTGAGGTAAAAAAGAGACATGTTAATTTGATGAAGAGATAAATTGATGTATTTGCGTGGAGTTATTCATATTTGAAAAAATATGATCCTAGTATCATTCAACATACAATACCAATAAAGGAAAATGAAAAGCATTTCAAACAAAAATTGAGGAGAATCAATCCATTACTTCTGCCATTGATTGAAAAGGAGATCAAAAAGTTGTTTGAAGCAAATATCATAGTACCATTAAGGTTTTCCATATGGTTGGCCAATTTGTTATATGTAAGGAAGAAAATGGGGAGATTAGGATATGTATTGATTTCATAAATTTGAATAAAGCCTCACTAAAAGACAACTATCCTCTTCCCAAGATATACTACATACTGCAGAACATAGTAGGATCACAAATGATGTCAATGTAGATGGTTTCTCAGGTTATAATCAGATGTTAGTGTATCCATATGACCAAGAGAAGACAACTTTTGCCACGCCTCGGGGAACATATATGTATGCAAAGATGCCCTTTGGACTCATGAATGTAGGGGAAACCTTTGAGAGGGAATGGACATTGGATTTGCTGAAGAAAAGGAAAAATCTGTGGTTGTTATTTGGATGAAATCACTGTGTTCTCAATGAAAGAAGAAGAACACCTCAAGCACTTGGAAAATGTTCTTCGAGAA